>VZRH01003317.1:932706-959901 GCA_013397555.1 Urocynchramus pylzowi | reverse complement strand
ATTTTAAATATAAAATATTAAATATAAATTGATTGCAAAGATATTGCAAACCTTCCAGAATGGTAAAACCATAGAAATGTAATCTCAGACTGGCAGAAATGTGTCTATCTAAAATAATGAGATAGCCAGGCTTTATAAATTCATGTGAATAGACAATAGCTATAATCCACACTGATTACTAATGGGGATCATCTCCGCAAAACCTTACAGAATTGAATCCTTTTTTATATATTTGCTTGCAAAACTTTCTATTTATTTACAGAAGGAGTGTGGTCATTAATCATTTGAGAAGTCCAAGGTTCAAATAATATCAGATCATTGTTTACCCTTCTGAATTTTTAATAAGGCAACTTTATAAACTGCCTAGAGGTTCCTGCTTATGAAAGTAATTTGCAGCTGACACTACACGTAAGGACAGTAAAGGATTTGAGATTGCAATTTGTCATTATGTTGCATGGACAGTAAAGTAAAAGATACAGTTATTCCTATTAAACAGTGGTTCAAAACCAACACAAAGAAAGGCAGAACAAAAAGGTCATCACATTATCATGTCAAGCAAGCCACAAAGAGAGAACTCCTCACTGAGTATAGATGAACTATCTCTATATACTCTGTCAGAAAAAATTAAACTGGTATGCACTCTTAAAAGGCAATCCAGCACTTCTGCTTAAACAGGATTGTGAAAATGCTTCCAGAAATTAGCTTTCTGGGATACAGCCTTTCAGAAATAAAACAGGAAGAATGGAAATTTCCATTGACTACATTACATGTTATATTTAAACAATCATTTCTCTAAAAGCCAAAACTTCTTTTTACTGCAAAAATTATAGAAGGTGGAGGGACTGGATTCTTTACACTGAAGAATTTAGCATCTAAATACAGTCTAGCTTTTTGAGAGGCATTCATCAGGTTTCATAATTCTTCAGAGTCTTTTTAACACTTAAACATGCAGGTTGCAATAATAGCTGACAAAAGACAGGATATTCAAAGATGAAATTGTTGTCACCCTTTCACTCATAGCACTTTGCCCTCCCCCAAAGATACACTGAACTAAGGGCAGAGCCAATTTTAATGCTCAATTTCCTGTCCCTCTTTCAGTTAATATCAGCCATATGTTTTAATTACATAAAGCTTTTATCTGGCAATGGCAATAAATGACTTTAATATCTGTATCGTTGGTAACATCCTTTGCAGCTGTTAGGACAGATTAACTGCCATTTTCCCTGGGTTTTTTTCCTTTCACTCCTCTACTAGTTCTTGAAGCATGATGCATTACAGGCTTGAAGTGCAAATTCAAAAGTATTTTAAAGCCTTTGCTTTGAATTTCTAGCCTTCTTGAAACCAAAGGTATGAGAATAAGCTAAATATTTAACAGGGCATCAGTATATAAAGCCCACTGTGCTCATTTTATGTCAAATGTGATGCACTGGTGTTATGTAGGAATAATGCACATTTTTTAATGTCTGCATGACACTTCAATTAGTAACTGCAGATAAAGGCACACAAGACCCTTGGCACATAGGGAAATATGGAAATGTATATAAGTTTTACTAAAGGTCTAGATGAAAACCTAATGTCTCTGTTCAAGTTTCATGTAGACTGGAACCTCGTGGGTAGAAATAATAGTTAGGCTGTACAGGGCATTTATGCCATGCTTAAATTTAATCAGGCGAGTCATTATAATTAACCAACCCTTTCTCAGGATCCCAGTGTGCTCCATGTAACTCACCATCTGCTGAAGTGAAGCACAATCCTATATAATCTATTCTGTCCAGATTTCTCAGGAGTAGGATAACTGGGAGCAAAATTTCACATTTGCAAAATCTGACTCAAAGTTCCCTTCTCTAATTCTGCCACACACTAAAACAGCATCAATTTTTAAACTTGAATCAAATAAAGAGAGGCCTCCAACTGGCATCAGTCAAGAATGCATTTTCAAGCCTTTTCTAGTAGGACTGGAAGGCATTGCCTGCTTTAAGTTGGTTGATATAGAGTGCTACTGTGCTATATATAAACTGTTGTGCATCCATAGTGCCTCCTCTGCATTGGACTCAGAGTTGTGATGACTACACTGACTTTGGTCTTATCAGCTGTACCAACAGTACTTAAGAAGCTATATTAAATAAATACAAGTTATGCAAAAAGTTTCTACAGTGAACAAAATTAATTGCATGCAAAAGCCTGCTGATATTTCAGCAGATGACAAACCTAATTTTGAAAGAAGCCTTTTCCTAGGAAGAGGAATTGCCTTCAACATACATGCACTTGTGAGATGTCCATAACTCTTCCTAAATACCAAGGTCCAGAATTGCTCTTGGTGCTCTGTTTCACTAAAAATATGCTAATGACCTAATACAAACCTGGCTACAGAGTTTGAAGCTCAAGGACACAGTTTTGTTTTCCTCACTCTCCCTAAATTATAGTTTGATATTTTTGCCTGAGTCTTTCTTAGACTGATGCCATTTGAGCAACATCCTCATATGTAAGAACTAGTGCTGTGGAAATGTGTTGTTATCCAATGCTGGTAGCACAAGGAACACCCCCAGGTCAGCAGCAGGCATAAGAAAGCTGATTTCCTGAAAAATCATTGAAATTCCATATAATCTCTCCATTGGGGTGAAGTATTCTGCTATGACTTTCCAAGTGTAAACAGCAACATAAATGTGTTAGATGCATAAATACTGCCAACACTGGCAGAATTTTGTGTTCTGGCACAAATTATGTGTGAAACTTGCAATCAGTCTAACCACAGAGCCATTCAGAAAGAAAACAAGGCTAAAAAATAAGAAAAGACCATATTCTAGAGAAATGTTTGTGAAGTTGCTGCTGCTCCAGGGCAATATAAATTTTGTGCAATGTAAATTTTCAGTGCAAATTCAAGGCCACTTAGAAAAAAACAACTGTTTAAAGAATAACCATAATTCCTTGGTGGTCATTAGATTAAATAATCACTTATTTCTCTGAGGGCTTCTTTTATCCAGAGGTATATTTTAACTATTCAGTGGATTAAATTACAGGAGGGGGTACTATCTTAGAAAGCTGGTAGGCTTTTTGTTAACTTCAACAGGTTTTAAACACAGTGAAAGGCCAAAATGTGTGCAGTGCTGCTTGCTGAAAGAGAATTGAACTGGGATGAAGCTGTAGGCACAGATCCTTAGAAACCTGATATGTTACTGACTGAAGGATTCAAAGCACTTCTTACATTTCTACCTGTGTGCAAATGAGAAGTATTTTATTTAACTCTTTGGCTTGCTGCTTTCGACTTTTCTTTCCCCTTCAACACTTTCAGGATTAAGCTTTCCCATATTGCATTAAAATTTTAATCTAACCTCAACATGACAGAAACTAGTTAAAAATAGTTTTGGAAGGCAGAAGTGGGTTGACACTGATAAACCTTTTAAAAATAAGGGCCTGAGGAAATGTTAATTTATAAAAACAAAATGGAAGACTTAATAAGCATGGGACTATTGGAAAGCTGTTGCCATGAGCCACATAGCTGCATTATAAAACCTATACAGATGGCAGATAGAGTGATATAACCTTTATGAGATTAAAGAGGTGCTGCTGTAGACACACCAACATTATTTAAATGTTTTAAGAGCTTATCTTATTTTTCTCCTCCTAGCAAGGAAATGTTTTCTTTTGCTAGTGTTTATCTTCCAATATTTTATCAATATTTATGGAGCAAGACTGTTCTTTATGAACAATAACTTTTAGACACATCAGTTACCAATTACAGCATCAGATCTTCCTAAGCAGCTTAAGATAACGTGTTTTTTCAAGTACTGCATCACCTTGAGGGCTTCTCTGATGTTTTGTGTTTCAAAGCAACAGCTTATAGCTACTATGTATATATAGAAGCCCATTAATAATGGGGTTAAAGCATTTTCTTTATTGGGAGAAAAAATCCCAGGTCAAGGGCTTAAAGCACAGACTTCTGTGACTGTGTCATGCCTGACCTATTGTATGGCACAAGCCACCTCTGTCTTTTTCTACCTGCTGCTGATTTAAATCAAAATCACCTTGGAGCAGAAACCATCTCTTTATGTGCATTTCTAGAGTGCCTAGAACAACAGGTCAATCTACTATTGAAATATCTACTATTGAAATTATTTCTATACAGTTTAATTGTACAAAAAAACAACGGTCATGGCTTTTGGAATAATCAACTAGTTCAATATTTTTCCATATTTTCATTTCCCCTGAAAATATTTCATTGATATTCTAAAGTGGTTTAGTAGAGAAGGAATTAAAGAAACATAAAGTCCTACTCTCAGCACCACCACTCATTTTTCAGTTGAACGCTGGAACTGAAGAAACTTCTAACCCCTAAGAAACATGATAAGAGATGCTGTCATATACTGGTCATCACATGATGAATAAATTTAGATCCCAAGAATCAGCAGTGAGATTGTCCTCACAGTTCATCTGTGAGCCTGGTATTTAGCACCAAGAGGCTAAGGTTACCTACTGCTGAGACAACAAAGGTGACACATCAGTTTGGATGCAAGGCTGACTTCTCACAAAAGCCAGCAGCACAGAGGCCCTACCAGGGGTAGGAAGAGTTAAAAAACCCCTTGATCTAGTTGGTAGGAATGATGGACACTACAGACTGAGCAGAGCTTGCCCTGTGTTTTGAGTGGAGCTTTGTGAGCTCAGCAGGGACAGCACCTCACACACAGCAGTGATGATGGCAGAGCCATGCACAGAGCTGTGTTCCTCAAATAGGAAAGGAGAAAAGCCTGCCTTTGAATTCATGGCATTTCACCATTTGTAGAGTGGAATAGAGCTACTAAGTCCTAGAAAAGGAAGCTTGATGGGATGGGTAAAAAAGTAAATTATTCATACTCTTTCAAACAAAACAGTGGCTCAGGCTTCAAGAGACTTGTAACCTGAGCTACAGGACAGCTGCTCTGCACTGTATCTGAAATTCATTAGCCTCCCCTTAGTTCCCTTACCCTGCAGAGCCTGCAAGGCAGGAAGTCTGCTTTATCCAATAAAGGGTTGCTTAACCTCTCCTCCCTGGGAAGGAACACACAAGATCACTGCAGACGTGTCAATACACCACCACTCTGGGAATCCAGGGAGCCAGAAATCCTTCCACAGCTCACAGGCACAAACACCAGCAGATTTCAAAGCAACTCCTTCACTCTTCCTAACTATATCAGCAGGGTGAAGATGAATTCCTACTCTACCAAGAGAATTTTCAAAACCATCTATTTATTCTGCAGCAGGATGGCCATTCTGTATATTGATTAAACATCACCTGCTATGAGATAAAAAAATTACCCACATGGCAGCATATAATTTTTCCTGAGACAAGCTAGAAACTAAAGAGAAGGTGCATCAGAGCAAGCTGGCTAAGAGTGGAACACAATGTTGTTTTCAACTACTCCCTAAGCACCTTGCATATTAAGTCACAATTCCAGCATTATCTCAGATTCTAAGATGACAGAAAGGTACAGAACATACAACTTCTGTTTCTGGCCTTGAGCTACAAGCATTAAGTGCTATTTGCCCAATAACATTAAATAATGCATTGAAAATTTTAAAAAATATTAAATATGCTAATTTAAGTCCAAGATAACAGAAAACTCCCAATTATATTTTTCATGGGAAAAAAAAAAAAAAAAGAGATACTATACTTCTACAATATTATTAGTATTTTATTAGCATATTTCTTATAAGTATCTTTCTTTTCTTACCTTCCTTATTTCATTAAGGTATTGGCCTGAACACTGTGCTTTACAATATTAGAGCTTAAAATATTACCTGAGGCTCAAAAAGATTGACAATACACTTCCTTTTTATCAATTATGCATATAGTTTTCCTGGAATAACATATGTACCAATAGGGTATATTTGGAGGAGGTTTTTGGCATCCCGGATACTTGCTATTAAGCAAGGGCTCAAAAATAAAAATTATTCAGTCTTACCAAAAACAGCTGGGGAGCCAAAGTTCCCTCACAAGCCTATCCCCTGGGGCATTGCTGCACACTATCAACCTCTTGCATAATCAGCATTTCTCTACACACAGAAGCTCCAGTGCAGAATATGGATTAGAAACCTGTAGTGTGGCATCAACAGAGGAAAGCTTTGCCACAGATGATTTGATGCTAATTTCTAAGGTCATTTTCATGTCAAAGGTTGAAGAGTTTTTTTAACTTTTAAAAAATATTTATGTGTCAAAGGTCTATTCAAGTTCATTTTCTGCCACTCATCCTGCTCTCCACGTTTATGGCCAGCACTTTTCACATGAGTATCTCACAGTTCTTGTTGGACTGGCTAATTAAAAACTGCACAGCATTCTAAAGAGTAGGTGTACACCAATATCACCCAAGCTTACAGACAAAATGGTGGAGTTGCAGAAAGGCTGAATTAAATTACATGTCTGGTGTCTCACATCAAACAAGAGGCAACCTCGGAATTTTAAAGTTTGGATCTGTATTTTCTTCACAAGAAAAACACTTGAATAGTATTTTGTCAAGTAAATGTTTTAGCCTCTACTCACAGCACAAGTTGCAAAAACAGCCAGTCAAGTCTCCTTTGATGTTTGACAAGAGCTGTTAGTTATCTCTGTGATTGACTTTCACAGTCACAGTCAATATGTTCTCCATGGTATTTTATATTTAAAATGCCTATGTAGTTACTTATGCAAGCTTTTTTTCACAAAAAGAGACCAACTAACACTTGTTTTTCCACAGCCTTACCTACATTTATGCCAGAGGGTCATGAGTTTAAAAAAAAACCAAATTATCATGGAAAGTATTAAGAATGAATTCTTAAATACATACAATGGAATATGGACTAATTCAGAATTAAATCCTCTATCTGTAATTTGAAATGAAGATTCTGATAGAGGACAAAGAAATTAAATTTAGGGGGAAGTTCTATGTGAATTTTAAGACTGTGAGGATCACTGACACCATATTTTTGAACATATTCACCACAGTACAATTTTATAAGCTTTTTTGTTACTTAACTTTAGCAAAAATGTGTTCATCACAGGACTTGCATAGTTTTCCTGCCCACAGGCACATTATTGCTGTGTATTTCTCTGCCTTCAGATTAAATAATTCTTAACTCTGTGTCTAGCTTCTATGAGTTATTGCTCACATAGCACAGAAATCATAAAAAGTGAAAAATATCTCTGAACAGTGATATTGCACAGTATTTGAGGATTGCAATCATCAATGTCTAAGATCTAATGTGAGAAACTACCATGGTTTATGCATAGGAATGGTGAGAGTGGACTAATTTTAGCCCTAAGCTGATGTTACTCTAGCCTCACTATAGGTAACAGTTATACAATTAATGTTGTCTCTATCTTTTCTTTGATACTTAAATATGTTGGTCTGACAAGTTTGCATTTTTATTTCACTTTGATTGTTTCCCAGGGCTTTGACAGAGAAATTGGCTTCCCATACAAAGATGCTTATTTATAGAAAAGTTTCTTCTTGTTCAAAACCAAATTGGTTTTAACTCCCACAATAGAAGACGGCCAAATATTACAAGATCACACATTCCCACTGGGTATGTGGATTTAGGAAAAAGCTAAGCAGCAAGCTAACAAAAAGCTAAGCCCTAAGACTTTCAGATAAAACATTTGATAAAGAGGATTGGGTTCAGCTACATCAAATCCTCTGTGCAAACACAAAAAACAGCTTCTGAAAAAAAAACCTTTTGAAATGGCCAACCATACTGCAGGAAACTCTAAATTTGTCAAGAACCATAAGAAAACAGGCTAAAAGAACTGCATGGCATCCCAATCTAACCTCAGACATATAGGGTATATTGGGGACTATGGGATGTACTCTAGCTGATGGGCTGAGCTCAGGAATGGATTTAAGGGCTTTGCTGAATTGGGCCTGGGAGGTCCAGCAAAGAAAACAAGGTTTTTGGAAAAGTCAAGTGCTTATATAGGAGCTTCTCCACCAACATCTAGGTTTAAGACAATCCTTAATGCATTTATCATCCCTGTATTTCATATAAGTTGTTGAGGTTTTCTTTACCTCACAGGTTTCCCAAGACAACAAAATTTTACAAAAAGGCTCATTTTGGAAATTGTATTTCCCTTCCCAAATATAAAATTTTCTGGCTATTTCTGTACCTAATGTATGAATGTGAGAGAACATTTGTCAATGGCATTGGAGAAGACTGCAAGTGGCTGAGTGACCATTTGAAATGTGCCTTTTTTTTGCTGAGCCATGTGAATTAACCACATTCAAGCTCTGACCTAAGATACAATTACAAAGCAAACTTTGGTATCTAAGCCCCCCTGGAGAGGCAGCACATTTGAATTTCTGCTCACAACAGGGCAGGATCATTTCACAAGAGCCAAAGGTGTGACATTTCAGGCAGCAGTAACTAGGTCATTTACAGCCATCTGTTCCTGGCCTCAGCCTCCCTGCAGTCATCACCAAAGCTGTGTGCTAATTATTTTTCACCTGCTAATCAGTGCAGACAGCTCTGAAACTAACAAGTCATCCAGTTTCAGTCAACAGGTTCTGGACTCATGTGGGTGGCATTTCCATGAGACTTCATTACCAATACAGGTAAAGAGTTTTCTCTAAAAGAAGATCCCCTCTAAGGCTTCTGACCTGCTCCGTGGGGAGCAGTGCTCTGGAAGAACGAGAAGGCTTCACCTAATTCTTCAGGCCTTCAAATCTTCAAGCAAAGCACTTAGGCACCTTCTTAATCTTGTATCTGAGGAGTTAAGTGTATAAATGCTTGGAGATACAGACTTAAAAGACCTGCTTGACGTGTCATGGGAGGTCTGTGAGGAAGCAGGGAACTGGATTGTGGATTTCCAGATCCTAGGCAAGCGCTCCAAACACTGCAACATCCTTCCACTGCCATGTGGCTTAAAACAGGGCAAGCAGCTTACTGCAGTGCCACTGAAACTCCATTCCAAACTGTGAGAAGATTAATCCATAGCTCCAAAGCAGCATGATTGCATTCCATTTGCTCTGAAGACTGATAAAGCAAACCCCACAACAGTAGGTGTTTTTCAACCCTCCCAGCTCTCTCCAATGGCACAATTTACACTGAGCTCTGATGGGCTTTTGTGAACATGTTTTCCTTGTATATAGCCAAGACTCCCTAAGTTAAAAAAATATTCACATTCTTCAAATGAGTTGGTTTAGTTCCATGGAATGGACCTGCTTTTAAAAACAAACATTTGCATTATCACAATAGTGCTACTTTGATTTAGTAGGTACTATCAAGGGTAAACAGGAAAAAATCATGTAGGTAAATACTGAAAGAAAAAAATGTCTTTAGACCCATGAAAGCTGCTCAATAAGAAATGAATGGTAAGAAATTATGATCTAGTTTCTATACTGCTGCTTGTGATTCTGTATTACAGTACCTCTGCTGGGGCTCAGAAAAGTATGGTTTATAAGATATGAACAGTGCACAGCATTCATTAATAGACCACACAAAATAAGGTCAAAATAACATCTCAGAAACTATTGTGCTCTCTCATGAGCATTTAACAGCTTTGAATGGAAGTTAACCAAGTAGGATGGCTCCTAAACTGTAGCAAGGACAATTCCTCCCCAAATTCTTCACACACAGTATTGTCATGGTGACTGGAGAGAGCTGTCAGTTCACCTGGACTCAGACGTGGCCAATCAATAAGATATTTGCAATCCTATCAGCAGGGATTAAACAGAATTTAAGGGATATATTCTGTAATCCCTGCTTTTCTAGCTGTATGACAACTATATAATACAACAGAAGTAAAGGAGATGGAAAATTACATCCTTAGAGGCTGATATGTTTTTTTATTAGAGCTGGTGCATCACCTTGCCAGGCTTGCAGCTGATGCTTCAAGAGTGCAGCCAGGCATCTTCTTGCAGCTGGTTATAGGACTGGGGTCTAAAGGCCATGGTGCCATGCAGGTAAGAAATTAAAATTAACTATGCCCAGGATCCAAGTGTGGTGTAGTTCAAAACCAGGATACCAATTCAAATCAAAGTGCTTCACCTCTAAGAAAAGCAGAGGTCAAAAATACCTTTTTTTGCTTTGGTGCACAATTTTTTTTGCACAGTTGGGGCCAACTGGAAAAGAAAGAGTAAACATACCCATGGACATTTGTGTGATAGGAATTGCACGTGTGAAGAGGAAGAAGGAGCAGTTAGCACTGGAACTCTGGCTCAGATGTGAGCTGTGCACTGTGCATCAGACCCCAGGCACCAAAGCCTTACTCCTCCAGTTTTCCCTTTTCTCCTGGCAACGTGCTGCAACTCAAGCACTGTGCATGACCTTGCCTAAGCCTAGATTAAAACACACGTGGGAGAGAGAGGGGGCAGGGGCAGGTCACCCACAACTCCTAACTTGGGCTTTGGTTCCCTCAGGTTTTCAGTTTGTGTTTCCAGGTAGGGGTTGGGCTTTCCATGGATAAAGCTGCACTGCAGGGAGGGCCAGCAGCACGTGCAGGAGCACGAAGGGCAGTGAGCACTAGCATGGCTCTCCCCCACTTCTGCATGAGAAGCAGACCACCGACAGCACAGCAAGACTCAACATTCTGCAGAAGCTGGTTGCCAGCCTCACATTCTCCTCTCTCTCGACATGCAACTTTGGATTTTAAGCTTTTTCTGTCTGTGCTATGAGACATGCATAAATAAAAATGAGTGGTACCAGGTAATTATCAAGCAATTGTGATATCCTTACGTAGCACCTCAACAAATCAAGGGAAGATTTTTTCCTTTTGGAGACAGAACACGAAGTGAGGGATAAGAAAATTGCCTATATAATGCTGCCACAGGGATGCCTCTCAAATAATTTTATCAGCAAAAAAAGGAAGCCATGTCTGCTGGTAACAGCTAAAGATCAGGATCTAATTTTAGCAGTTGCAGTTAACTCATTCCCAATGGAGTTGCACTTACCGTGAGAAGGTTTCTAACTGCTTCAGCACTGAAAGGAAACAAGCATTGAGTCATTCAACTGCAGAGCTATATGCAAATATGCTTTTTGGCCCATGAAGGGAAAGCACTTAGAATCCTCTGCTATAGCACAGTCAGCCAAACATTTCCACACATTTCTTATAATGCAAATGCTGGAAAAAAAAAATAATTCATTTACCAACCAGTGTTTTAGCTGTCCCTACACAAGTCTGATCGTTGGCATGCACGTGCACTCTGTTAGGGACAGAGCATGTGTATAGGAAATAGAGGCACACTGCATACCTAGGATTGGTGAGAAAAGTTTTTATCAACAGATATATTCCCCTTGACATTGAATGGTTCAACAGTAATATTATTAATTTTACTCAAAGGTTATGTTTATATCTTACATAACTCAAGATATATTAAGCCGATATATTACATTTTACTAAGGTTCTGAAGACCATAATATGAACTGTTCCATTTTTTCAATTATTAACTCCCAGAGAAGCAATTCTGTATAAAGAATTCAGTTCCTCACATATGGTAATTTTCACTGTTGACCTCTAAGTGGGCCTACAATAGAATCTACATCCCTCAAAAAACTACCTTATAGCAAAGCTGATTTAATACAAAGAAATGAATAAAATGCTTTTATAATTAGGAGACTTCTGGCTTATCCTTAAGCATGCACGTAGCGCCAGGAGAATCCCAGCAACTAATATCTAAGGTTATTAAAAAAAAAAGTAAGGACACTCTTCTGGTGAGCAGTGATAAATGTGAGCCTCATTAAAGAGTGATGTTTTTTCAATGAATTGTGTAAACAGATTTGCACTTTAGAATAAAATCTTGAGCAAGTTATTTCACAGTAGGGAACGAGAATTTCTTTTTCATTTGAAGAGGATACAAATAAAAAAAAATGCAAAAATATTAAATCCAGTAAAGGTCAATAAAATTACAATGTAATGTCAAAAGGTAAGTGTGGTTTTCTGCTGCCTAGATTAATCCCTGCTGTGAGCCTGTGAGTGATCAGAGGCAGGGAAATCCCATGGGAGTTGGTCTCACACAGGCATCAGGGAGGGTTTGGAATGAAGAGTGCAGGTTGTCACTAGAGATGAAATAGCAGAACAGGGACCTCTGTATTCACTGACAAAATTCATTGAGCATGCTGACAGTATTCAGAAGGACATCCACATATACACAGAACAAAATTCATGAGGGTGATCCCTTCAAGGCACTAACATGCAGACAGATGGAAACACTCTGTCTCTTCCCCAGAGTGGCCGTGGTCTGTCACGACTGGGCTCAGCCAGCTCTGCAGAGGCAATCGGGCTGGGAAAGAGGGAAACACAAATGGGAGTTCTGCCAACATTTTTCCCCAGATGTGCAGATACTGATAAACAATGGGGGAGGAAATGGCTTTCAAATAGCTACAACTTAAAACAAAAACAAAGCTGAAATGCATGAGGATGTGCATTACAACTGATTCAAAATACATTCCTGTTCTACTCAGAAGGGCAGATTAGCACCTAAAAATATGTTCAGCTTCAGATGTAAACTCCAGTCCTTGTGTTTCCATGATACACAAGCTCATACTAATTTTTAAGAATACCTGCAGGCATTGTTGAACTGTGGCCTGAGTGCAGAGAGAAGGCACTGCCCTAAAATTCTAGGGTAACTCCAAGGGTTACTATGGAAAACTTAGATGATCCATAATTCCCATAGTTATTTTCACTGCTCTTAGTATTTCACATCCATAGCTACAAATATCTCAAATATGTGAGCAATTAGATACAGAAGAGTTAACTTTACAGAAACAATACTGCTGCTTAAATTCAGAGAGGAAAGGGTGATCATTAAAAATTAACATTACCAAAAATTCTTCTAAAATGGAGTAATAAATACATATATTCACCTTATCTATTCATGAATAATAATATTGAGAATGCTCATGTGCATCTTGGGTTTGATTACCATGAAATAGACTTCTACCTCCTCTTTTAGCCTAGGAGTAAGATTATTCCTCTTTTTTTTTTCTCAGCAAATATTAACAATCTATTATATTATTGGCGTTTTAAGCTAAATTTCTGCAAAAATTTACCCTCTTGATTCTCTATTTGATATTTTATAGAAATGTGCATCTTAAGCATTAATTCACTAGACAAAAAAATATTTTAGGACAGAGAAATGAAAATTGTTGTGAATTGTTGCAAACAGTACTGAAAAATATTTCCCTTTTTTCAGGCTTCAGTTACACTGAAAAATGTTTTTTCTTCTGCTATAATTAGCATGTGTCTTTCTCATATGTATTTTTAATGAACAAATTCACATGATAAAACAGATTGGATCCTGACGAAGCACAAAAAAGTTCCCTAATGAACCAGTTGTGATCTTAGATGGGGTGATTATTTCTGAGCTGAGTGTTCAGAACATGTTCAGAACCTAAAGGCTGCTCTCTGGCAGCTCATTCTTATTTGTTGCATTTTTTGGGTTTTTTTCATTCTGTGTCAGGACTGGGTAAATTGTGTGCTGCTTTTTCAAACATCTCCTCCCTAGTCTTCTCTTGTATTGCATTAAAATTTGCTTTTCAACTTTGTCCTGGCAGTGCTGAGCTGCGTGATCTCCTATCACAGGACAGGCTGCCTGTCAGGGACTGCTGTCTGTCTCCAGCTGCCCTCAAAGAACACAGCATTTAATTGTTCTCTTGGATATTAGGGCAGTCCTATTATTATTATTTAGAGCATCCCAGCTCTAAATAATCTCAGAGTAAAGGTGAAAGGAATCAAAGGAAAAAATTAGGAAGGAGACACATGTGAGGGAAGGAGTCAATGGAGATGGTATGAGGACAGGAAAGTACCCAAAAAAACCCCCCAAAAAAACCAAAATAAACCACACCACCTTTGTGAAAGACAAGGAAGAGATCTCATGTGAAATAGAATTTCAAAGGATAAAAAGCATTAAAGCATTCCCTGCTGTGCTGCTCCAGCACATGCCAAAGTGATGCAACAAGCACATGTTCAGGCACCTCCTTGTTTGAGGAATATCAGAGAGGTCCAACTTCCCTGTGTTCCCCACACCAGGAGGTTTTGAATGTTACTTTAAACTGTTCATTATTTGGAGAATAGGAGCAGACACAGACCCCTGAGGACTAAGACCCTTGTTTGTGCCCCACCCTGGCTGCAGAGCCAGAAACCACTCTGCTTTCTCCCTGGTCTGGGTATGGGGTCTGCTGTCCTGGGAGTGGGGAGGGGGATTTCCCAGGATGAGAACAAGCACAGCTATCACAGATGAGTGATTTGCAAAGCCAGGACTCATCCCACTACACTTCAACCACCTGCAATTTAAACATCTAGCCCAGGTAAGTTGTCTGGGCTGCCTCCCAGATCAGTGGAGAGATCACTGCCCGTGTAAGACTCTCCTCATCCTTTGACAGGCACTTCTCTATAACATTGGGAAAAAATTAAATTGAAAATTCTAAAACTTCAAAAGGTAATCAGTCTCACTTTCAGGATCCAATGGCTAGGGATTAGCCTGATATTACTAAAGTCTTTGTATCAAACAATTCTCAAAATGCTATCAATCTGGGCTGGAAGAAGCCTAAGAGCTCATCAGCTCAGCAGCCTCTTATCACTCTCTCTGAATTGTTGCTTTCCTCATAAAAAACCCAAAAAGTGCCATAATCAATTATGTTGAAATAACCACCAGATTATCATGTGCTAGTATGTTAACATTCCTAGCTGAATCTGCCATTAATGGGATTAAATGTGCACATTTTCCATGCTTATCTCTATATTTGACTATGTTCTTTCTCTTCCCTCTTTTTATTATTTACATTTTTCTTCAACTACCAGATTTTCTAGGCTTGTGAAATAATCACAGAAGTGAGGAACAGTCTGATATTTCTTGCTGTAATTAAGCAAGGTACTAAAGATTTTTAAATAACAGGCCCTTTTTAAAAAAAAAAAAAAACCAAATTGTAACTTGTCTTAGTCTGAAGTAAATCAAGGAAGGGCCAGACAGAGGAAGGCAAGAACAGAATAGATGAACCTCTAGAAAAATAGTGACTCTTCCATGATATCAAGCACTTTTGGAGAAAGCAAAAATTCATTAAATTTTACCAATTAATCTGTAAATGAAAGGAGATTATCATCTCAGTTGCTTTTAAAGGAAATCAACTTCTAGCCTGGAAAAGATGCTATCAGCTGTATAGCTGATTCTCCACTGTACACTATTTTTCAAGTTCTGAAAATTTCAGAGGATAACCTACACTGTAGATGCATTTATATTTTGCTGGATGATCAGATGTGCCCTAAACCTTATTGCATACAAAAGAAAATAAGTGAAATTTAAAAGTTCTAATCTTTGCCACAGAGAAGTAGCACTAAGTCTTATTAATGAAATGCTGATAATATTAGTAAATAGAAGATGCAAGCTCTGGCATGTGCCAAACATGGCTCTTTGCTGTAATGCAACCTCAGATAATAATGTCAAAAACTGTTCTGGAAATAGTGGATCAGTGACATGTATGCAGTGAAGCCTCATTCCCTGCTAAGATTTCATTTTTTCTTACCTGGTCTCTTCTGTAGCTATAAAGAAACCATCATCTGAAGCATCAAGCCAGTTTTGCCTCTGTCTCTTGATCACTGGAATGGTGCTTGTCTTAATGGCACTTGCACTGGCTTGCAAGGCCTTACCATTAGTCATATGGATGTGGGGAGCAGCATGCTGAAATCATAATAAAAGGGAAAGGTGTTTGTCTGAGAATAAGCACAATTCCAGTAACGAATTCTGCTGTAAGGGAATTCATCTGCCTCAATCAGTACCTGGGGGTGAGATAACAACCAACCTGTGCCCATTGACATGTTTTATGCATAGGTTTTAAAGCTCTTTAAAAACTAAACCAACTATTGCTAATGCCATTTTATACAAAAAGATATTTTTGCATAAAATCATGGCATGAGGCATGAGTCAAGGCTATGAACGAAACAATTCCGAAACAGAAACCCATTGACTTTAGGAGAGAACTAACATTTTCTGAGCAAAAAAATAAGCAATAAGACAAAAGACTTATTTTTTCATCCAAATATGGCATTAAACTAATTTCAAAAAATGCATACTTCTCACTTTGAAGGTTCTTACTCTGCCTGTCTTTGTTTTTAAATAGAAGTCACCAAATAAGACAAGTGGTTTGGTCCCGCTGCTAACCTGAACAGAAGTGGGAAAACAAAGGTTTATATCACTATGTTGATGCTGTGGTTCTTAGGTTTACTCACTGGTCTTTATCTAGTTAGAGCTACCTGCAATACATCTGCATTCATTTCACAGCTGATAACACCAAACTGAAAATGGTGCATTGATTTTCCACTAAACCTTCACCCAGAATAATTATGCAATGAGAGCAAGTACTCAGATCTAACAAGAGAAGCTGCCTTCTACACATGAGGAGAGAGTGAAAATGTTTTCTGTATCATCTATAGGTAATGTTTTGGAAGAATACACCATGACAAAAATATTAATCTTGGAAATCTTAATCTTGTTTCCCAGATAATCAATTAGCAGCAGGACTAACTAATAAAAATTGGACAAAACCAGTTATGATGGAAGACATTATACAAATACTAAAATTTGCTTACTCACATGGATTCTACATCATGTTTTGTTAGGAAGTAGAACTTTCTTGGTGAAATAATATCAGTATTCCACATTACTTATAGCA
This sequence comes from Urocynchramus pylzowi, assembly GCA_013397555.1. NCBI lineage: Eukaryota > Metazoa > Chordata > Aves > Passeriformes > Fringillidae > Urocynchramus > Urocynchramus pylzowi. The sequence goes on along the minus strand of VZRH01003317.1, from coordinate 943,296 downwards.
TTTTTGTAATATTCTTAAAATGCACCCAGTGCTGCACATTTCTGGGAGTAGCCCCTAATTAGGGGACCACCATCCCAGTCACTGAGTAAGGAAGGGGCTGGTAGCACCCACAAAACCAGCAGAACAGAGCACAGAACTGATCTCTTAAACCTTGCCATAAAAACATATAAGCCAGAAAAGATAAACAAGGGCATCATATTTTCTGAACAATTCTTACACTCACATTCAAAGCATCATATACACATTATGACAAAACTTCCACCACACCCCGATCCACACCATTTGCTCTCTCCAGTAGGACAAATTTTATGCATTGGACAGAAAATTTCCATCTATTCATTATGCTACTGTGACTAACTGAGCCATCTCCTCTGTGATTCCTTAGATCTCGTGTAACAAAACCAAACAAGAAGAGGAGAAACAAGCCATCATATTTGAGTGAGTCAGGTATAAATCTTTCTTAGAGCTAAACTATTTTCCTTTGTCTTAAAAACAAAGAAGATATAGGGTGAATTTAATCTTTGTTGCACATAGGGTCATTAATCTATCTTTGTAGCCCTCTGAAATATTTACTTTATTTTTTTCCATTTTTTTCAATCAGTGTCTAGACTGCAGTTTGGCTTTCACATATTTTTTCATATTGGCTTTGGTGGGGAAAAAGACCTAAAAGACATGCTACTAGAAGTAATTTCGCTGTTGTTTAGAATAAATTCAGGATAAAGTACATAGGTGCTATGAAATTAGAAATTCATTAAGGTTTTTAACTGCTGATCTCTTCTTGTACACAGTGGGCTGTGCTCAAAAAGAGAGTATGGAGTCATTCATGGAAAACGTTGCCACACATCAGATTTCCCATTCAGAATTTGTATCTGGCAATTTCTGGTGCCATACACTACAGAGGAACATTCAAGGGCTCCAATGGTATATTTTTGTTGTGCTTCCCTACTCAATAATGGGTTTAAGGTATCTCATGTAATGATTCAGATCTTTTCCCAGGCTCCTTTCTAATACACCACTGAATGTTTTCTTTAGTCAAGATAAGAAGCGCAGGCAAAAAATGTTCAGAAAATTTACAAGGTACAAAAAGTCTCTTTCCTCTGGCATAAACCCTGAAAAACAGTGAAGCCTGATGGAAAAAGTACTTGTCTTTTCATGACACTTTTTCCCCTGGCAGAGCCAGATGTTGCAAGTAATTCTGAACTTCTGGGTTTACTACTTTTATTAGCCCCTAACCCTCATTCCAGGCAATAGATAACAGTATAGAAAATGGCACAAGGCTTACAATATAATCTCATTTCTGTTGCATCAAATTGGTTAGAATTTTCTCTTTTATTTCCCTTCTACCCCAACCCTTTCAAGCTATTTGAAGAAATTAATTACATTTCACAGAAGGACAAGAGAAAATAAGACCATTGTTCTCCAGTCTGTGCTAGGGACCACATTAATTTCAAGTTAATAAAAACACTTGAAGCTCTTGACCAGGAAATCAGTTCATTAGTTCCTCTCAAAAAATATATTCACCAATGCATAGGAAAATGAGCATTCAATGCCACTGTCACACTAATATCAACACCAAGAGCAAAATGAACTTTCATGCAAAGTACTCATTAAATGCTTTTCTTTTATGATGATGATGAACTCAAATTTTCCCTCCTAGCACACAGTTATGCCAGAAAGGTTATGAAAGCCTCAAGAATACTCCCTGTGCTATCACAGAAGCCCTTCTCATTTAAAACTCTGCTTGCAAAAAGCTTCAGTAATTTCCTCACAACACCACCGTGTGCAATCAGCTGCTGCTACTTTGATTTTTACTGTGTACATCACTTATGAGCTGTGCTCTGAATTTGTAACAGAGCCACTAGTGTTAAGGGTCTGCATGCCATGCCAAGGGCACATCAGAGCAGCATCTGAGCATCAGGAGTTTGCTTTTCAGCCAAATCTTCCTCTGTGATGAGTGACTCTTTTCTCCCAAGTTCTTCATCTCAGTCTGAGCACATTCAATGAGATCTCTTGCTCCTCTGGGACAAAACTGTTCCATGCTCAAAAGACATCAGGAGAAAAAAATTCAAGTGCACTTGAAAGAAAAACTTCTCAAGGCAAAGGGAGTTCTGATTCAGGCAAACTTACATCCTTTAAAGGACACAAATATTTAAGTCATCATGGGGTTATATCTGGGAAGAGTCTCACCTGTCAAACAGGTGGTGTCCAAGCTGCAGAGTGAGTGCACCCTCAGAAACCAAAGGCAATCTTTTCAAGGTCTTCAACAAGGAGGACTTTACATAAAGACTGGGGCAGCTTCACCTGCCCCCTGCTGATCCATTTCTCTGCTGCTTGCAAGTGCTGCTCATCAAAACTCACCTGGCAGGGGCATGAATTTCCCATCTGCATTCATTTCACAGTGGGCAACTGAGACACCTCCAACTTCCGAGGAACACAGGTGACCTCTTCACAAAGAAGCTACATGTCTTTGTCCCTGTCAAACCTTCAGGAAGCAGCAGCACTGAGTTACAACTGTACATCAGGTCTTTCAACACAAGGTACACCTGGCATAAGGCTTTGCTGTGGCAGAGAAACCAAGGAAATGTCTGTATAGGATCACTATACATATAATATCTGCTCTAGTGCCAGCTGTGAGTCCAATGAAGTCTGGATACCATCCCAAAAACACCTTAAATTAAAGTGTACTTAAGATAGCATTTTTATTGTCAAAAGTACATCTCCTGTCCTCACTGGCCCCCAGAGAAGCACAAGGACACTGAGATGCATGATGGTAAGACAAGAGAGGAATCCTGTACAAATTCAGAAATGGGACCCAGATCCTAAATTCCAGCCAAGGTTCCTGCCTATAAGTTGCCCAGTTTGTAGTGCTATATAAGTGGCCGAACATTTACTCATTGAGAGTCACTAAAAATTCTGAAAAGACACTCAGGTCTGAAGACATTCAGCTTTAAAATAAAATGCATAATAGTATTTTATGTATTCAAAGTAGTTCAAAGTAAATTAATTCACAGTAATTCAAAGTGTAAAAACAAACAGTGAATATTTGTACTGTGGTTGAAGGAATGTTTAACTGGACATAAATTCCTAAGCGGATTTCAATTTATGATTTCTTATGTTTTCCCCTATTGTTTCTAAAAGGAAAAATTCCCATTGCCTTAAATTAACATTTTAATTTTTTTTTTGTTGTTGTTGCATCTTTAAAAAAAAGAAAAAAAATCAATTGAAAACAAGCAGAGCAAAAGAAGCTCTGTACAAGGAGAAAAAAATCACTAGAAGAAATCAGCTATGCTCAGATGACTGGCAATAACCCCTATTAATTGGTTCCATATATTTTGGATTGACCTAATTATACAATACATCATTTAAAACAAGTTTAGAATTACCTGAAGTTTAAATCATATATTGATTCTCTTTTGCCACACCTGAAGTATTCCTATTTCCAAAGGGATTAGCATTATACCTTTAATACACATCAAGGCTTGGAGCTGCTTTACTTATTCATAGAAATGTGAGATGAACACAAATGTTAATACCCAAAATCTCTACACAGCATGAAGTCGCAAATGTTGATAATAGTATGCAGGCACACAACCACTTTGGGTATAGAATTTCATTTAAAAACCCAAAGGCTATTAAAAATGAATGATTTTCAAACAACAGATCATATATAAGAAAATAACCAAGTACTCAACACAAGTATAACTTTGGAACCTCTGGATTTGCTACCAAACCTTTCACAAACACCTACAATAGTTGTAATCCTGAAATTCTAAGGCAATCACTTTTCTGTGCAAGGGAGACAAACCCACCAAAAACCCCCAAAAAGAAACTATCTAAGCCCCAAAAGAAACTATCCTCCTAAAAGATGACAGCTGACTTGCCAAAGCATCTGGGCTAAAATACTGCAATGTTTATAGTCCCTGTTTGTCATATATGGCAAACAAGCAATATAACCTCTAAATAAATCATGTCTTAGAAGGTATCATTTTGAAGTAAACAGTTATTTATTAGTAATGAAAGATTAAGCTAGGCAACTATGCACAGAATAAAAAGAAATTTATTTTATAGTCAAAACAGAGCATGCTCTCCCTCTCCCTCAATCACACAGATGCTTAAAATATTTTCTGGGGTTTTATTTTTATAAATAAGAATCTGAAACAAAAAATAGGCAGCTATCACTGCATTTAAATACAATGAAAAATTCTTGCAATATCCTCAGAAAAACTGGACTTTGTTTTTTCAGCAGATTACACTCAATACCTTGCTGGCTTTGACTTCAGCATAAATCTGAATCTTCAGAGACAAGATCGGATTTAATGCCTTACGTTATTTCAACACCTATAAATGCAACTTTAAAGAAGTTCAAAAACTTCACCTTGGTAAGACAAAAGTTCTTTTACATCAAAGCAGCCAAGGCAATAATACGAATTTTTTGTGGTACCTCTCACATTGTGATGACTATAGGTCATTCTTTAACTTTTTATGTTAAAATATAACTGTAATCAGTGAGAAAAAGTGGACTTCATTTCAGTGTAAGTATTTATTGCAGGAGCAATTATACATTGGCTCTCAGCAGTATTGCTTTACTGCATCTGTATTGAATGTATCATCTCATACTGTTTCTAATGCAAGGACTATCATATTTCCTGGTTTTACTGACAATTTCTACTTAGTCATTGGGGAATAAGAAATTTTCCTTCACACATTCAGTTATGCTTTAGTTGCAGAGAAGAGCAGACATAGCTACAACGATTTCTCACTAAGCAGAACACTTACTTTTATTTCTACCTTTATTTATTTAAGTGCAATGAACAATTACTGCACACTGACTGCAGAATATTCACTTGAGGTCTGGGCTATCTGAGCTGTCAGCAGAGAGGTCTGGAGAGGTTCAAAACACAGAAACCTCAAGAACTCAAGCTATTTAAAAACCTTTTCCTTCTCTCTTTAAAAGTTAGGACATGTTCTGGTGTGAGAAAAAAATATATAGGAAAAATCCTCACTCTTTTGGCTCAGTTTTTAGAACTGTTCTGATACATTAATGGAAAAGAGAGACTGAGTATCTTCAGAGTACAATTAATGGACAAAAAAGAGTAAAGGTAAAGCACAGTGAAGGGTTCACCAGCTTCAACACAACTGCCCTGCCCTTTTCCCAAAACTGAAGCAGCATAGAAAAAACATTGAAAAGTTTTTCAATCCCTTCCAAAATTTTATAACAGAGGAATACACTTGAATAACTAAGCATCTTCTTTTGAAATGGGTGTATTTAAAACAAATTCATGACCAAGAAGGATTAAATCACATCCAACAGGAAAGAGAAACATCACTTTTCCAGACATCTCTACTATTTTGAAATCTGTTGTGATCTGTAGTGCTTACCTATTTATAATTCATTTGCACTGGATTATTAATGGCCATTGATGATAAAGGCAATGAGCTCTATTAACCCTTTATCCCCTGTAGAATGAAGAAATCCATGTGGGAATTTACATGTCCCATAAATGCCATACATAAAGAAGAGGTAAATAAACTTGAAGGGACACCCTCAAGACTGTAGAGATGGAAATAAACAAGCTCATGTCATGATTTGCTGGGGCTTATTCTAAAATTTCAACACTCGCCTCAAAAACTTTTATTTTCCAAAAGCAGAAAGCCCTCTCCTCAAACACCCACAGGACAGGCATCAATCATTCCCTGCCAGAGAAAGGTTTTCTCTGTGTGAATTGTTGTTCAGCTCTTACCTAACTTTATTATGAGTTTGAAAAAGAAAGAGACCAACATTTCTCACCCTATAAAAATGCAACATAGACAGAAAGTGCATGACATTTTTTTTAAACAAAGATTTCTAATCTCATTTTTGAAGGTGTAACTATCCACTTAAACATTTCCCTATTTCTGGAACCCAAATTATCAAACTCAAGGTAAAGTCAGAAACCGGCCTCTGAGGAATGTTATGCAAAAAATTACTCATTTTTTGAATGAGTAATTTGTTCTATTGTTCTGAAATTTAAGTGTGCTCTGCCCCATGTGATATAGATAGAATGCAAGAAATTTCATTGACATTATTTTGAAATAATCAAAAATCATTTAAACATAGAACACAGAATTGTAGATGAAATTTTCAGCTATTCAAACTGACACCACTGTTACCTCTTAAGCTTTTTAATTTCTGATTTTTTCCCCAAGATTTCTCATTAAATAAAGACAGACTCATTTTATGTCTACAATGATGTTGGAATTAAAAAAAAAAAAAAAAAGCCAATGGCTTAGGATACTACTATAGCTATTATGTTTTCAAAGGAAAAATCATAGCTATAGGCAGATCAATACCTATAATCTCCTCTATACTTACCATGATTGTTCTTGTTGTATGGCTGGATGATTCTGGAAAATAAAAGAACCACATTAGAATGTTTTCTTTATCCACAAAAGTCCTGTGTTCTGATGCTCACCCTGAAGTCTCAGATGCTACTGCTCAGCTACAACAATGAACACATCAAAAATGCAGAGACTGGAAAGATTCCTCATGAAACAAGCATGAGACTCTTCATTGGTCCTGAATATATATGGCATGCTGTAATATGCTGTTAACTGCACTCGTTCTCTTTGCTTAATTATCCTCTTCTGCAAGAAAATATAAAAATGGAACTAATTCATAATTCATGTTTGAAGCAGTGAGGGTTTTTCAATTTTGCTTTCAGCATATGGCATCATGAAGGGTTAGCTCTGCAGACAAAAATACAGATAGTATCAACATAATTTCATTACCCTTCCCATTTTAAAAAAAAAGTTTTATAAAACTAGATAACCCTTTTTCTGAGAATTTTGAGGTGGATGCTCAGTTTGAAACTGACAAAACTTACTGAGAAATGCAACATGCATAAAAGTTAACTATTCTCTCCCATATGATAAATCAGGAGTCAATCAACTGAGCTCATGGTTATATTTATATAAATTGCAGAGCAATGACTACTAGGCCAATAATTAACATAGATTTCACTTTGCTGTTTAACTCAGATTACTTTTGCTTTTTACTTTCCCCAAGAACAAAATTCACATTCTCTTTGGCTTTAAAATGTTACAGTTCACACATTAGAGACCTTGTTCTTTTTCAAAGCAGTGCATCTTCAGTTAAACAACATGCAAGAAAGCTCACTGCTGGTCTATAAGATGCAAGATGATACTACCACCAGTCTCACAGACTTGCTCAAAAATTTGTACAGGACACCTTGTTGGCTATAAAGAGTCCTTAAGGAAGGGACATTTATCAAAACTATATGGTTTTTTTAAATGTACACAATTCTGAATGAATTGAATCAGCAGTGTCTCAGTTCTGCAAGAGAGATAAATGCTAAATAATTACTTTTGTTTTTTACTCTTGTCTTGGTTCCAAATTGCAACTTACAGGGTTTCCAACTAGTATCACTTGCACAAAGAATTCTTGAGGGATTTTATTATTGTTAAAAATTGTATTAAAGAGATAAAAAGGACATGAGAACAGCTGCATATCTCTTTCAAAAATAAAAGGAATTATACTCTTAAAGTGGCATTTCCCTTTCATTTTGAGGAGTCACCTTAACCAGTCTGAAGGTACAGTTCAATCACTGATAGAAGAAAGGTAAGCAAACATCTCAAACATCTCAAACAATTTTTAAACTCCAACATTCAACAGAAATTCCAGTATATCTAGTTTACATTTAAATGTGTACAAGTCTTTATCCTTAACCAGTTTTAAATAAGAAATATTTATATCACTAAGGTCACATTGACAGAGGTACTCTAATGTGAATACCTACCTAAAGCCAGCAGTATCTTAGTTGTGAGCTCCTCTACCAGCCCTCTTTTCCTCTCTTTTTTCACACAAAAGTTATCATTTATAAAAATACATTTAGGTCACCAGTCCTCCAGGCAATTTTTAAACTGGTAGTATAAGAACTAAATATTGTGACAGTCTACTGTTTCTTGATACTTGAACATATTTGGCACTCTTATAGAGTAAGAGAAGATCACAGTAGAGTGAAGAACTCTGTAATCTGTTAAATTTTTATCTTCACAGTAATTTTTGTTACTAATTTTTTTTTTTTTTTGACAACCCAGTAAAATAACATTTCAGGACTTGAATATTCCTGGGAAAAAAGACTGCATTAATGGAATAATAAATAATTGAGAGAAAGATTAATTCCATTTATAAGCATAAATATCCGGAACAAAACCCCAACCACCTTATCTCCAATGGCACAGTATTTCCTGAAGAATCCTGAACGTAGGCAGAATTATCCACAAAGTTAAACCCAAAGAATGGGGCCTCTTGTCTCTTGAAACACAGAAGAGATACATTGCAGAGTGCTTTCAGTCACTCCCAAAATTATCAAAGCCCACAAACAAAAATCCATATTTTTTATACTGAGATACTTGAAAGCTTTCCTCTTACTCAGAGGTGCTTTGCTTTTGGCATAGCTCTATATGCCAAATCTATAAAAACTGTGCTTAGCCATGATTGTCCCAAAATACACAGACATGCTCTCACTCAGTTGTCTGTGAAACTGAGAAGATCTCTCTAAAATGAGCTGAGGAACAACTAAATTTTCCTGGAAATTGTTAAACAGTGTATTTCTGAAAAGAACCTGACAGACACTGTTAATGCAGTGCCAGCAGCTGTTAACTCCAGGATATTACCATATTGATAATCTAATAATAAAACCCAGCCAAGGAGTGAAAAAAGATGTTATATTTGTAAATATCCCTGTTATATCATGCAATAGAATCCTTCTCCTTTTCTTGCACGTATTTTTCTTGCTGTAGATACTGAAATATCATTTAAGTTGCCAAACATCAGAGACCTGAGTATATCTGTAAATACAAAGGTAGGAAAAGAACTGTTTAATAAGTAGATGTAGTCAAAAGACTTTTGGATCTAGCAAAGACTACTAATTAAGGTACCATTTTTACACAATTTAAATTCTTATATACTCCAAAACACAACTATTCAGACTTTAAAAATGAGGAGACACCAATTTCTTCCAGAAAATAATTACACCCTGATTTGGCAGGTTCTGAGAAACATTTTTGCATGGACACACCAGCCAATTTTGTGGAAAACTTTTAACTAAGGCAACTAAGGAAGAAAGTCCTTGCTTAAAAAGGCAGTCACACAGCATTACAATTACCTTTACAAAAGGTCTGCACACCAATGCCAACTCCAGTGCAGCTTAAGGGCATCAGATATCATTTAAAAACCACAAAATTCTTGGTGTTGAACAGAATAGAAAACAGAACTATGGATTTTCATTTTTATCTGCCAAGTTCTACAATGCCTTAGGGAATTGATATCATCTGGCTCGAATCTTAGTGAAACTGGCACCAGTGGATACTTGGTTTATAAGTGAGTTCTTGCAGCAAAGGATTTTGTGTGAGACAGTGATCTGTGCTTGCAGCCCTTCAGTAGGAAGGGAACTCCAGGGTGGAGGCTGATTCTCCCCTTAAGGCCAGTGAAGTGCCAGGGAAGTGGATTGCTCCATTTTGAGCAGAAGTGACCAGACATCATCACCACTAACAAGGGTTTGTAGTGCTGTGATGTGGGGGAGTTTCAGTAAATGCAGCTTCAGTGCTGACAAGATGTTTATAAGTTTATTATTGTGGAGAAATTGATGTACCAACAACAGAAACTGCCTAAGATGCTCCTGTGCCCTTTCTACAACATATTTATTTGAACTCAAACAGAGTAAACTGTAGAAGACATTTCCTCACATTAGAATGTGCTCCACCAACCATATTGATCAATCAAGCGTTTCTCCCTGTTTCCAGGCAGTAGGACACCATAAAATTTCCCACTGTAAAACCACTTAAGGCTAAATCAGAAAAAGTGCACTGCTTAGGGATGGTGTCAGCTATATAATTATTTCAAGTTTACATATTATTTCCCAGCAACATGTTATTTTTTATTACACATCAGGACCCTTTTCCAGCTGTTCATGTGTCATTTGCATACGTGATATTCTTTATTTCTGCTGATAGAAAACAGAGTTACCTGGTATTTCTCTTTTTTATGTAACGGTATCATTGACAATACTAATGGGTGAAACATGTCCTACTTCTAAAACTTCCAGAATACATATGACTGAAGATAATGTGATTTTGAAAGGTAGAAAATAAAGGCAGACTGGCAGTAGCAGAGCTATTTACTCCTAGCAACATCTCAGCTTATAATGGTGCATAAGACTTTAAAGGTTAATTTCACCCAGGATGGACCACTTTATGAAAAAAATCTGAGAAAGGAAGACTGCTTCTTTATTTCTCCTCTATTTGGATTATGAATGTTTTAAGTAACCAAACATAATTGTTTTTTCCTCCCAGTTTGCTGCAACTAAACAACTGATATTTTTAATTTAAAAAAAATTACTAAAAATATAGAAATACAAATGTATATCTGATAGTAAGAATGATTTTTGAGGAAGACCGTTATTCTCCCAAGACAGAAATTTTAAACACTGGAGAAATCATATACAGATGGAAAAAAAATAAACAAAAACCAAACAAAACAACAGAAAAAACCCCAACACCCCCCCCCCCACAAAAAAACAAAAACAAAAA
>VZRH01003317.1:829386-932622 GCA_013397555.1 Urocynchramus pylzowi | reverse complement strand
TAAAAAAAAAAAAAACCACAAAATTATCACAGACCAGACACAGGATCTTTCCAGTTCCACTGCCTAAGCATTTTGAAAAGGTGCCTTCCCTACTGCATTATGTACTAAAATTGTTAGGAACTATTGCTCTGCAATCACAGCTTACAAAAAATTGTCAACCTGCTTGCCAGTAATCATACACAGAAGCATTTTGAGTATGAACTCCAGATCTTGAATCCAGAACACATAATTCAGGAGGTAATATGCTGCTAATCCTGTTACCATAAAAACAGTATTCTCTTTCTGCAACTGTAATTCTTTGAAATAATACTAGAGGAAAGTAGTGATTCTAGGAATTAAGCTCTTGCTATCTGCATTGTTGTTTAAATGTTAACTTAATTACAGTATTGTTTCCTGTTTGAAGAGCTGATTCATTCTGCCAATTAGAAAAGCCAAGTTTACTGCAGTTTCATGTCTACACATTACCTGTATATTAAGACAAGAAACACTGATTCAACAGCAGAAATGGGGCACTTTACCATGAAGTGCCCTTCCCTCCACCTGGGATCCCCCTTGCCTTGCTCTCTCTGATCCCTGCTGTCACCAGTACCAGAAATATGTGCTGCACTGGTGAGTTTGGGGATGCAAAACACCAATTTGTCATCAGCATTCATTTCCTTGGCACAACAAAAGCAAAGTGATCTATGGCACACTCAAAGTAGTGCTTTAAAGCATGAATGTGACTCTAGATTTTTGCTTTTCTTGTGAATCAATTGTAGGCAAAGAAGACTTGCAAAACCAAAGATATATTTTTGAAAGAAACAAACACCAAAGGAATCAATAATAATCCCTTATTCAATTTCTAATGTACTTTCACCCTGGGAAATAATTCACATTTCTCAAGATACTGAGCATCTAAGTTGAATGGAAATTGTATTTTGACTTTGGCATAACAAAAGTAATCGCTGTTTGTATTTTAAAAAATACACAATATGCTTAGAACAGTTCTTTCTCAGAGGAAATTCAAGGAAACCTGGGTTTGCAGAAATGCTTTTGCTCCTCCCAAGCACTCCTGTGGTCAAATTACACTGCTTACCTTTTCTCACTGAAAAATACCCTGCAGTTTAAGCAGTCATCAGACAGAGAATGGAAGACTGTCGTTTTATTTGTAATCAAAGGAACTCAAATACTTGGAAGATAACTGTAAAGTAAATTCAATGTACACATTCATCATTGTGAGACAATAAATAATTTCCTCAATTTTAAGACATTCAAGGGGGAACAGACATTTCTCTTCTATTTTTCCAGACAAAAGTATTTTCCTCCTCCTTGGTTATTTTTCATGTTAAGTCACAATATCATTTGCATCACTGGGTTTGGAGAAATGAAGACCAAAGAGGGAAGTGAGGAATCATCAACTCACTTGATGATTGTTGTGTTATAAAACTCATGTTTTATAACACAACAATTTAAATAGGGAAAAAAATTTACTTGATACTTGCAAACATGAGATGCAGAAGCTTAGTTCTACAAATGATTGACAATGTCAGCACTAACATCCTGGGGTAATTAAGGCCTGTGTCACTTTCCAGGCACATTATTTGGGCTCTGGAATTTGTCAATAGTTCATCATCTTCAGTATCATCATTTGTACTTCTGCAAAAACAAGTGAATTTACTAACCACAGAAATGTAAGCTTTAGAGCATTTTAGTTTCCTAATAAATATTTAAAATGACTGCTTCCAACTGCAGCACAGTGAAAATAGAGGGAAATTGGCTACTCTTGTGCAAGTTGCAAAATTTAAATGTAAAAAGGTTGCTATGTCAATCTCTTGAGGGTCAGAGATTGTTTTAATGACCTTTTATAGAAAGGCAGGACTAAGCTCTTAAGTGTTTTCTATAATGATTTAAGCATAAAATCAATATATTTCGGGAAGTAACTACGAGCCATAAACACCTTTTCATATTCCTCTGCTTTCCTCAGTAAATGACAGTAACACAGCATCATTTTTTTCCTGAGAGAACTATTTCCCATGTTCACATTTCCATCAATACCAGTGCACACATTTGACTGAGAAATCTGTAGCTGAATATTTTAAAGTGTTTTCTGGCTATACCAAAGACCAAAGTTAGAATACACGTCCTAAGCAAACTTCAGAGGGAAAACTGACTGTGGAGCAATATATAGCTTTTGTCTCTCACTTTTGGGAAGAGTGAGTATACACAACCCAGCATTAATCATACCTTGTGTTTTAGCATGGAAGAAATGGCAAGTTTTCACATAGCTGCTTGTTTGCCACAACTCATTTCTTCTCTTTGAGCTGGAAATCACTGGTATGTTAAATGAAGTTTATAATAATTTTGGTAGGTTTACAGTTTATTAATATGAGAAAGAAAATTTGGGTTTTCTTTTTTAAAGTAACAGAGCACCAGATGTTTTTTGATGTGCAATCCATGCTGCTCCTCTGCCACCATAGCAGAACATCTCAGCCTCTACCAAAACACAGTACTGTGACAACAACACTCAGACACCTTTGAGAAAAAACAACTCAATCACTGCTGAAAAATTCCATCCTAGAGTGAAACCTCCTTCCCTTTAATGCACTTTCACATAATGTTATGTGAACTTAATTATAATGAAGCATGTAATATAATTATTTTCTCTGCTTCAAGAAAATTTGGGACAGGAAAGGTTTTAGTATCCTGTATGTCTGTCAGGCTGCTTATGTTTTCATTATATGTTTTATATTACATTTCACTATTATAGTATATATTATTATTTATATTGTATTGTATTGTATTATATTATATGTTTTACATTATATTATATTTATGTTTGTCAAAAAATCCCCATTGAAAATTAGGAGTGAAAACTAAGCCTTTCTACCTTGCTCATCTCCTGAATAGCCAATAGTATCAGTCATAAGCATAGAGAGAAGGATTGACCAAAACAGTATCTAAGAGAGAAGATACATCTTTCTGAGGTCTTTCTCCATTTGCCAATTTCTCATGTCACCTTCTCATCCTGCCAGGCCAGAGATGTGTGGGTTCCTAGGAAAACAGACTCCACCACTGTTGCTTGATTCCTAGATACTTCATGTATCTGCTGCACATTTCAGTATATTCCAGAACAGAAATTTGACTGTTGAAAGCTTCCTCTTGAAGGCAGCAGGACATCTCAGACTGAAATACAGCTCTAAAGGTATGGCAGGGAAGAAAGGAGGATCAGGGCTGTTGATTTGACTCTCTTCAGCTGTGGAAAGCTGGTTCTTTTATTTTTGTCCACAGTATGAAAATGGTATCAACAGGCACAGACAGATTTCTGTACCTCATTAGTGATGCTGATGCCTTGGACATCCTGTGGATATTCTGGTTCTCATGCATGAAAGGTAAGGAAATGCGTGCCAGATGACAGAGATTATTCTTGTGTAAAATACCTCCACCTGATGTTTCCAAATACTATAAGCAAAATTATCATTACTCACCCTGCCAAAACAATAGGCTGACGTAAAATTTGACTGCTTGGATGCACTGTTGCTCACAGTTAAGCAGCTTGTGGGAGAAAGTAATTGCTTGGAATACTTTCAGACACTGTAATTTAAAGATCAGATTCAAAATATCTAAAGCACTTTACAGTCACACCTAAATCTTCCCATCATCAACTCCAGTAACAAAATTGGATACATGTAACCTTCTGCAACATCGTGATTTTCTGAAGATGGAATTTTCCCACTTGAAAGAGGCTATCTTCATGGCAGAGAACCACTTAAATATCTTATGCTGACTTTAATTTCAGCAGCAATTCAAATGCTGCATCTCAGACTAGTTAAAAGCTCCAGCACGTATATTACACAAAAACTTCTCAAAGTACTGTGAGTTTTCCAGAATAGCAAAATGCCAGTTCACTGGCATTTTTTATTACATCTTATGGAATGCCAGATTTGCTGTTGTTTGCAAACAAAATGAAAAACACTTTTCTAAGACCATGCAGCAAAACTCTTCCTCCTAATAAGGGACACAAGAACCCACAAGATCCTCTCTCTAGCTACAACACACAGTGCTTAAGCAAAGCAGTTTCACTCATGTCCATGACTGACAATAACAAGATACCAGGGCACAACATCCTCATTAAGACAAGATAAAAGAGGGAACTCATTTATCAATTGTGCCAAAACTTTTCTGGAAGTGCATCCATGGAAAACTGAAAGGGAAACTTGTGCTGCATTGCCTAAAAGCAGAACTCAAGACAATGTAAGACTTGTATAAGAAATGCTAATCATACTCTTGTTTATTACTCTTAAAAGCATTTAACTAAATATTAATGATGTTTCTCATAATCTTCCCCCACTTTCCCAAAGAGGCACAAAAAAGTGCCATTTCCATAATGTACTGCTATATTCAAAGCAAATAATTATTAATTAGCTTAAAAAGAAAATCCTGCCAAAATAAGGCACTCATCTAGGCAGTAAGATTGACTTAATTTATGCTAATCTAAATATATATTTGCACAAGCCTAAGCAACATTTATTTGAATGCTGTGAAATATTGTATATCTTAACTAAGTAGATTTATATGGCTTTCTCACAACAAATATCTAATACTGTTGGAAAAAAGTAAACTTGAAAATGCAGACATTTACATATCAATAATATTAAGATTATGAAAACAGCAAATGAGATTTAATATAAATTCCCCATGCTCCTTTTTGTTTATTTCACCAAAGCATGCACTGAAAGGCAGAATCTGTCATCATCTCCACATCAGGCCTTCTGGATAATCATCAGGCCTTTTGGACAATCAAACCTGCAGCAATCAATAGTATTTTGGAACCAAAAAAGCTTTTTAGTGTATTTATAGTAACACAAAAATTCTGGGGGCTGGCAAAATCTTTCACTGCACAAATAGTACACTGTGGTCAGGGAAATTACAGAAACCACCACTTCCCAAGTTGATTTGGTATTGAAGAGAAGCTGGATAAAACACAAGCAAAAAAATATTTTATATTTACCAATAACCTGGGGAGGAGGTAAATGGTGAATACTGAAGGTAATCATTTTTAAGTCAGAAGGAATGGAATCTGTGCTGTTGAGTATCATTACTACTGGTTTGTTATTTTTTCATTTCTCCACATTTTAATTAAAGAGAGTGGCAATAGTAATAACCAAAATAGCCATTTTTAGTACTAAGATAGTAATTTTTGCACTAAAAGAATACAAATTTCACTTATTTAGGATATATGCTTTCCAGTGTGTTGTTTTCACAGGAAACAGATAAGCAGAAATATCTCCTAAAGCAATGACTTGCAGTTCTCAATACTACTTTTTCAAATTAGATGTTACTTTGTGCAAATTGCTTTAACACAGCTGACTGTTTGATACACACTAATTGGTGCAGCTAATAACTGGTTTTACACACTCTTTACTTTGAGGAGAGCATCTATACTAAGCAGAAGAAAAATTTTACAGATTTCCAAGCCTTCCTCCTTACAGAGACATAAGGAGGGGTTTAATCATAATAATTACCTTGAACTTACTGCTACAGCCTTCTCTGCTGGAGAAGTGTGCAGGCTGCAGCAAGATGGGGGCCAGTCTCTTCTCACAGATGAGAAGGGATAGGACAAGAGGAAACAGCTTCAAGTGATGCCAGGGAAGGTTTGGGTTGGGTGTTAGGGAAAACTACTTCACTGAAAGCATTGTGGAGCAGTGGAGCAGGCTGCCCAGAGAAGTGGTTGAGTCACCACCATCCCTGGAGGGATTTAACAGTTGTGGCATGTTGGGTTTAGGGTTTAGCAGTGCAGAGTTAAGGGCTGGACTTCCTCTTTGAGGTCTTTTCCAACTGAAAGTATTCAATGATCATCTACATCCAAGGGAAACTAATTCATCACTCAGAGCTCACATGGAGAGTCCAGTCTAAGGCCAGCATTGGTAGAGGGGGAGGCCTTTGCTCACATTCTCATGCAGCAACTACTAAACCATCCATGCAGAACTCCACCCTCAAAGGTTGCAGTGGAAAGTCAGCATTTATGGCTCTGCCTACTAATGCAGATATGATATTTTCTCCCAGCTGCAATATTTTCTCCCACGGTGTCACCTTGGTCCCCTGAAGAGCCTGTGTTGCCATGAGTTGTTTGTCTGTGGTGTAATAGCTGTGTGCTGAGCAGAAGAGCAAGCAATCCTCTCTTCTGTGTATTCTCAGTAACCACTTCTTGTCAAAGGATGTCATGATTCCTATCTAGGTGTTATTAAATGTACAGTAGGTGTTTTCTCTGCAGTATACAAGTAGTGTTTGCAGTGACAGAAAAGCACGATTATGGGGAAGATGATGGGTAATGAATCAAGTTTTTCTCCCTTTATTTGGAATACTATTTCTATGAGCTTGTCTGAAAGGCAGTTCCTCTCCTTTCCCCCTCGACCCATTCTGTGAAGCATGAAAGCAGACAGTCTTTTGTGAACATCAGCAGTCACCTCTTTTGTGAGCATCATCTCCTGAACAGTCTGTTTGAGAGCCCAACGTCTGACAGATTTCTACCCTCAATAAACTTATTCAACTAAAGAACAAATAAGCTAAAGGTTTACAGAAGTTATATCTCACAAAGAGATATCAGGAATGCATGCATGCATTTTTCTTTTAGTGTAAACATTATATTCTGCTAGATTCTCCTCTTATTTGGACAAGATAAAACTGTTTGTGGTTAGAGTTGGAAAATCTTTCTGTTTGGTAAAGATAGAAAAAAAATCATCAATAATGTACAGTCACTTTTCAGGATGAAGAATAAAGATCATTTGAGAAAAGTTAGTCTTATCCACAAATTTCCATCCTTTTATTTGGGTTTTTTCTGGTTTTTTTTTCACACAGCTTCATTCCTACTCTTAGTTTGCACTGAGGTGTAATGAAGTGGCTGGATACACCAGGTCTAAAAGTCACCTCTGGCACTGCACAGTGTTCAGAAAAAGCCTTGCCTGCACCTCTGTGACACACCTTTTTCTTCCTCCTCTGCAGGGACAGTGGCTTTCTAAGGTGCAATGCAAAAAGCCAAAATAAAATATGCTGCATCTGTGCCTTCACCAAATTTGTTTTATTCTTTTCTTGTCCTTTTTTGCTAAATCAAGATCAGTAAGAAAAATGGTAAATGGAGTTTTTTGTAAGAGATGGTATTAATATATCTTTATCCAACAAATAGGCACCACTATTCATTGCACTGATGCTATAAACATGCCACCCATATCTTACATTTTTCTAAGTCTGTACCCTCTCATTTAATGTTACCTCAGGTTCACAGAAAGTTTTTCAATTTTGAGAGTTACAGAATATTTCATTTATTTTCCTTCACATACCATCAAGCCCATTATGATGGCTGTAGTTTCTTTTCCCCAAAATACTTAATGAAGAGTGGTTGGAGGGTGCAAGCAGTCGTTTTGCACTTGGACTTTGAAGGCTTGGTGTTGACCTGATTACACTGGGTTTCACAGCAGGATGTATCTCTGTTTGAGAAAAAAGAGAGAAATGATATCTACTTGATCTTAAGATAAATAAAACAATCTATTCCAAATATGAAATTTACTTTTGATTTTCAGTGGAAAGTTCCTTCTGCATTTGCGTGAATGTTCAACACCCTTGAACAACACGAGTCCTCCTACACACAGGTCCTCCAAGTAAGAAAGATCTATTTCACTTTAGGTCACCAAGTTCAATTCCACAGTGCAGATATGTAAGGATTTGAGGGTGAAGAGCTAATAAATACAAAACAGTCTGAAATAGGTGTGTTTATATTTTCGTAACCTTTTGAGATATGTATTGAAGCTACACACCCACAGGTTTTAGCAAGCAAATGAAAGCATTTTACTGTAGTGAAACCATCTCAATACCTCAAGCTATTCAGTATTTTCTGTTACAATAACAAGCTTTAGGGAATCTTCCCACACACAAGTCACAAGGTGCAGGAGTCAAGGGGCCAGACACTGTAGGGCACTGCAGCTAAAACTACCCCAAAACTGCAGTGGGAACACTTCCACACTTCCCCTTACTGGGGAGCTTCAAACATTCCAGAGTATCTGTTTCATGAAGCAAGATTATTTTGGAGAAAGAGGAATAAAGAGGGTAAAAGGCAGGGCAGCACATCTGGCCACCACATTTCAGGGTGGCACCTGATGTGTTTGCCAGGAGCTGACACAGCTGCATGGAAATTTCTCAGTTATCTGCCAGACAAAAGTGGCAAAAGGAAGCTTTGGCTGAGTCTGCTGGTCCCTCACCAGGAATTTGCTGAAGCAATTAACTAATTCCCATCACACATTTGGGTTCAAAATGCCACCACCGTGTCCAGCCTTGGGTAGACCCAGACTTGTGTGGGAAGTCATCTGCCCGAGGGCAGGTCCCGTCCCTCTGACACAGCCACAGGGCACCAGCTGCCAGCACTGTGCAGGTTATGAGGCATCTGCAGCCCAATTACAGCAGCCCTCTGATGACCCCAGGCAGCAGAAGAGCCTGAGAAGGTGAGGGCAGAGGGGCTGGGAGTCAGATCAGCAGAGTCAGCTGCTCAAGGCAAGTGAGATCAGAACACAAAAATTAAGTACTGTCTCATTTGCAGCCCAGGTTTACACCTCCTGAAAAGTACTTCTTTCTGCTTTTCTGCTTATAAAATGGAGCAGGGAAGCTGGGAAGATACAAAATCTACAGTGAGGCCAGGTATCCAAGGAGAAGCCTCTCCAGCCTCTGCCATCCATAGCTATTATTCAGGAGAAAGAGAAACCACTGCATAAAGTCAAAGCCTACTGCAATAGCATGTTTTTCCTCCTTCAGGAATGCCCAAAGTCTGATACCTCAGTGCTTGCTTGTCCTGCCTGGAGCTCTCAGCCTCTTGGCCTTGGCCAGGCTGTACTGGAACAGCATGCCAGGAGGAGACAATGCCAACAGTTTTCACACTGGAAAAGACTTTGCTTAATTGTTCACCACTGCTTTGGTTGGGGCTTGCAATCACATTCTCCAAGCATGAACACCCTCCCACGAGAAGCTTCAAGAGGGCCAGACAAGAAACAGTGGGGCAGAGAAACACACGGGCAAGTATTAGACCAGCAGAGAGGGAAGGCACAGGTAACCAGTCACTTCAGGGCAGAGCTGTAGATTTGACATCACCAAATTTCCCACCACTTAATTAGGTAAGAGCTTTTTACAGCCATTCACTGCAGAATTCATCTGCTTTTCATACAGAAAAGATTTCATGGCATGTCCCATTTTTCTTGCTGTGGGGAACAAGCATTTCATACTTTGCTTTTTTTACTAAAGTGGGAACAGAGGCATGCTTAATGTTATGAACACCACTGATTGCTAAGGCAAAACTCAAAACTGAAATAGATACACTTGTGCTGTTTGCTGAAGGTAATTGGAATTTGCATTCTAAAATGTTCATTTAGCAATCTTTTCCAGTTTTCTGAAGGAAATGGTAGATTTCCAGGGCTAACAACACTAAAATATCATTTTATTTGCCAAAGAGCTCCAGTAGTAACCACAATAATCCCAGCAGTTGCATCAATGTATGAGAACTCCATCTCTTTTCATCTGCAACCTGTAGGAGAGGCAATTTTATATTTTCAGGGTGAGCAAATAGTTGAGGAAGGAAGCATTTCCTTCCTTCAACTTCTATTCAGTTCAGAAGTCACTAATCCTCCATTAGTTTACCACAAAGGCTGTCTTTTCTCTTTCTGCAGTAGAGGGAGGTAGTAAGACCAAGCTCTACATTTCAGTTCTAGAAAGGAACTCAGTTAAACAGCCAGGATCACTTCCCAATGGACTGAGTCCTTCCTGTGCAGATCTTTACATCTTCACTCCTCCTCAACCTATAGACTTGCTTCAAATATTTTCATGCTTTAGATCAGCAT
Organism: Urocynchramus pylzowi; assembly: GCA_013397555.1. NCBI lineage: Eukaryota > Metazoa > Chordata > Aves > Passeriformes > Fringillidae > Urocynchramus > Urocynchramus pylzowi. The sequence continues at coordinate 922,771 of VZRH01003317.1, read as the reverse complement.
TTTATAACCAGCTGCCTCATCACACCCAAGCAGAGTAACAAGGCATTTCAGGGGTTTTGCCTATTATTCCTTCATATAATTGTATTATGGAATAATCGTAATCAAAATATTTTAATTCCTGCTGCTCTTACCCTTGTTCTATGCACTTCACTGAATAATCTATGCACTTCACTGAATAATAAAGTGAGTGCATAGCACTTCACTGAAAATCTTTTAGCCAGCTGCACCTTGTTCTAACTCAGGGAACTGACTACAGCAATCAAATTATCCCATGACCAGTAGCAAATAACCAGTCAGCCACATTCTGAAATAAAAATAAATAGGAGTAAGAGATAATGTTTCAAAAACATATTAGGAACCCATTGTATAGGACCAGATTTCAGCCTCAAGCAAGTAAATAACAATAACAACATTATAAACTTCTCCCTTTTCTACTATGTCAGTAGGGTAAAAAAAAAAAAAACAAAAAAACAACAAAACCCAAAGCAAACCAAGAGAAGCTAAAGTCTTCTACTGGATCACCTCAATAAACATCCTGGATTACAGAGGGGCTTAGGCAGCTGCACCTTTCCCTCACCTCATCTCCTCAACATGCATCCCAGCTGGAGTGCTAGCCTGGTTTCCTCATAACTAGGAGGTAACAAAGGACATTTAATTAGCCAGGGGTTCACCATAGCAGCTTTGTTTAGGGAGCACAGTGATGACTGATGAGATTGCAGGGGATTAGCCCCAGCTCTTGAGCAGACAAAGCCTAATTTTAATGCTGGTACTACCTCACCTGTGGAAGCTGCAGCCAAGATGCAGAACAAGGGTAAAGGGAAGTGATGACCCAGGATGTACAGGGCACTGAAATCCTCCCTGCCTTACCAGAAAGGTTGAAAACAATAGTGCCTGACACACCATTAATCATATGCCAATAAATTTCTGTGAGAATGGCACAGCTTGAATCTTAAAAAGAAAACAAGTGTTTCCTATGTATGTTATGACATGATATATAATAATAATTTTTATGAGAAAAATAATGCAAGATTTACTTATTTACTGAAACTGCAAAAATCCTAAATAAACTAAAAAGATCACAAACAAACTAAACTACAAAAATTTTACCAAGCTACATGCCAAACAAAAAGCCATTTTCTAGCCATCCCTATAAAGCTAATTCTGATGAATGCAATCAACTGCACTGGGTCCACTTCATTATTTTCCTCAGCTGTAGTGAGATAACATTACTTCCCATACAGTCAAATTCTAAGCAGACTCTACAGATACCTGGCATATTTTAGCACTGTTAATCTTCTACCAGACCTTCATGTAAGGTCACAAAATGATGTCTGAAACTATTCATCCATTCACTCACGTTAAACCTACAGACTTAGACTCCCAGAGGGGTCAAGACAACTCCTCAAAGGCTATATAACATGGCACTAAAAACATGTGGTGTCTTCTAAGTTTACCCACATTACCATTTTCTCTTTAGATGCACAGAAAGGTCAGCTGGATGAACCATCCCCTGTCCAGCTTCCCCCCTCACAACCACAACTCCACCAAGTCAACCAAAGTAGTCCTTTCAACACACATAACACACACAGCTGGGATGTCTGTAGGGAATTATCCCTGGCTTTTTTCTTAAACTCCAGGGCAGGAGGAATCAAAATTCAGTGAGAATGGCATTAATTCCTCATTACCCACATTCTTGAAGTTAGTATTTTGACAAAACTGATGTCCTGGAAAAACAGTTGTAACTACATTAATAGCTGATTTCTATTTTAGTAAGACAACAGACTTACTGTTTACTTTGATCTAGTACAAAAAAAAAAACCTCCTGGTGACTGAAATTATGAGCAAAACATCTAGACTAAGCTCTACACTCAGCTGTAGAGCTCACTTCTGTAGAACAGGATTAGTACACAGCAGAAATGTTCACTGCTTCTCTGATCAATGGATGGATTTCTGTATTCATTTAAGGATTAACAGTCTCTGGCTTACCACAATTCTTATATGACTGTGCAAATATTTAAGTCACTGATGGCCCATTGCAAGGAATCACTATTACTAGAATTTTTCCTCTCCCCATTTACTTACAGGTTCATCGTCCTCTTGATTGTGAACTCAGCACACATTTCATTGCACCTTTTAAATTTATGTCATCAAACTAGAAGGTATGTGTCCTGGTGTGGCTGAGGTCCCTGGCTTTTAAGTAAAAAGTAGTATTGCAAATGTATACAAAGGGCACAGTACAGCAGCAGCCCTGAACATACTGAGAATCTCTCATTTGAGCAGTTATTCTGTTTATTTAGAGAGACAGACTATTTTTCACATTCTCAATCACATCAAGTTTCATTCTGACACTTTAAACCAGTATCAGGAGGACTTCTGCCTATATCCTGCAAGTGCAGTTTTGAAACTCATAGTGGACCACCATTATTATTAATGTATTAACTTCAGGATTTTTTCATGTTACTAAAAGCATACATCTCTCTTTTTGTGCACACTAGATTATGAAGCTTCAGTACACACTGAATGTTTGTTTGGTTTGTTATTCTCCAGGGGCAGATACGCACCTAAATACCCAATGATACATGACAGTGGTTTTCTGTTGCTTTTTATCTTCAGAGGATTCCCAGCAAGTTCACAATGTCGATCTGCATCTGAGAATTTTAAAGAATAAAACTCAGTTTAAATATTTTACTATTACAAACAGATTTAGGACATACCAACCAGTTTCTGACTTACATTTTTAACACAAATTTCTTTTTTTCTTTTAGCCCACCTTTTAGAGTCTCCTTTTTATCATCAATACTTCCAATCATGAATATTTAAAGGCAGGGCATGTCTTCTTTCATTCAAGTGATGTTATGATTTTTTTTAAGTTAATGTAAGTTTTAACACCAGTTAGATTGTAGTTTTTGCTTACAAAGTCTTTTTGGAGATAGTCAGCCAGGCAAATGGAACACAGATGAAAATATGAATACTAAACAATGCACTTTTGGCTATTAAAAATGATTTACATTGAATTCTTTTTTTGTTTTCTACATGCTTCTCTGTCTCTAAATGGGGCAATACAGAGTTAAGGATTTAAAGCTGGGACTACTGATTTTTGTCATACAACTCTTCATTGTAAACTTTTCAACAAAATAGTCAGCTGTAACCAAGTATTACGCAGCTCAAAGGTCTCAAAGATTGCAACTTTCTGCTAAGTACATGGAAACCAGCAGCGCAGCAACTGCCTTAAATTTCCTGCTGCTTCTGTGAACACACAAGCAGAGATTCCATCCATGCTTCCCAAACACAAAGTGTTAACATAAAGAGGTTCATGCTTAGACAATGAAGTCGGTCAACTTAAGGCAAAAATTCACAAGGCACCAAGTTTCAGCAAATAATTTCAAGACGACTGGAAATAGACCATCTCTTTTTCTTTTTAATTATTCAGAATGTTTGGCTTATCTGTCTTCCAAGAGCACCACAGAGAACTTGCAGTATCCCTAGAATACAGGTATTCTGTTCTGGATAAAACTGCATTCATACAGTGCCTATATAGATTGGGAGCTCTCTCAAATGGAATAACTACCTACCTACAAGTTTTACAGAAGGAACACATTATAAATAGATTATAATTGCAACTCCTCCCTGTGTTTCACCAAACTCTTTCTGTTTGCTTCATTCCAGCACATGAGACAGAGTAAACAGTAACAGGAAGAGGATAAGACACCATGTAGAAGAATTTACAATCCCTTTATTGATTCTAATCTAGATCTGTGCAAAAATCACGAAGATCGTGAATGCACAGCAATGACTGGAATAAGTATTTCAGATGTTCAAGAAGATGTTTTCAGTGCAGCAGACAAAGCACAACTTACTTTAATAGATTAAGGAACCTACCTAAAATTCTGGAAATACCAATGGGTTTCAAAGGTTCCTGAGCCCTAATGCTGAGTACATGAAGTACTTTGTTATTTTTTCTTAATCACAAAACATACTGTGCTCATGAAAAAAACCCAAAAAGAACAACCCTAGTGTCCTAGTGTCTGGAATACTTTTAATATTGCAAAACACCTGAAATATTTTAAGTGGTGGAGCAGAATGATGTGTCTCCACTGACTCCCTCAGTAAAATAAGCAGAGGCTATAAAGTATTTTATAGCTACTTTGAGAACAGCAAAGCATCACCTAAGAAGTAATTAGCAAAAAATTTTCCATCTACGTGTCTTCACTGTAAAAAAAGATATTGAGTCATGTTGTGGTATTCATATGCTGACTGGGAATACATGCTGCACAGAGAGCACAATTTTCATGCTTGAGATAAAGCATGTTCATCAAAGGTGAGTATTCCAAAGCACACCTATCTATTGAAACAATAAAGTATGTTTAACAGCAGCAAATTTTGATCCACAATAAGGTGCTCCCATAAAAAGTACAATAAAGTTTATGATCTTTATGCAGAACAAAAAGAAAAACACAGAAGTTGTATTGTGCATCATTCTCAAGTGTAAAACCAGAGAATAAAATTTGGGTAGGAAGTTATCAAAGCTCCCAAAATTTAAAGCAAGTCCTAAAATCAAATGTGCTCTTTTATATGAGCAATAAAAATCTTAGTAAGATCAGTGAAATACTGGAAGCTATGAGAAAAAATACATTTATAACGAGAAGGAATCTGATATTTTTTACTATACTTTTCAAACATAGCAAAAGCAGAAAGTGTGCTGGTGTCTGTTGCAAAAGATTACGAAGGTGCAAGGAAAATACACAAGAAAGATAAAAGCACAGCAGAAAAGCTGAATGCATTCCTTGTATCACTGTTCACTGCAGAAGCACCTAAAGAAGCTCACTTCCAAAATATTTTTACAAGGCAAATATGAGAACTGTGTCACATTGAAGTGTCCATAGGAAATATTTCAAAACAAACTGGTTAAACAGTAGAACCAAGTTACCAGGACCAGATAGAATTCATCCAAACTGCTGAGCACACACGCTGCTGGTGTTTAATGAATGCTTAAATGCTCTTGGTTCAAGAGAACAAAACCAGGGCAAATGTGATAACATTCTCCAGTAAGTAGGTCTGCAGAGTGGCAGAAGGTTGCATTATTAATAGAGGCACATGGTTAAATTTGGAAATGTCAAGGGAGCCAACAAAGACCTTGGAAGGGAAAACAAGTCCAGCGTGTCCTCATGACTCGGTGGTGTGTCCTTGCAGCAGGAAGGACGATGGCGCGCTGGCCTCACGAGCGCACGCGCGCCTGGCAGGCCGGGGGGGTCACCTCTCCCCTCGGTGGATTGGGTGTTTGAGCACAGGACATCCAGGGCCTGGGGAAACTGGGTCTGGGCAGCCTTGAGACGGGAAGGACAAGGGGCACCTGCAGCCTCCCAGCAGCAGGGCACAGAGACACCGAGCCAGACCCTCCTCAGAGGAACACAGGGACAGGACAACACAACGTTCCTGTCTGTGGCAGGAGCCAGGCTGGGAGACAGGAGATTGTTAGGTACAAGGGTAGGATTATTTACTCCTTGAGGATGATCAAACACTGGAGCATGTGCCCAGAGAAGTTGTGCAGTCTCCATCTGTAGAGATACAAAAAGCTCATCTGGCCTAAAGGCCCATGAGCATGTGAACCTTAAGAGGTGGGATTAGAGACCTCCAGGGTCCCTTCATACTTACATGTCCTATAAACCAGTAAGTGCCAGTCTCATAGGCCTGCCAGGATCCTCTGAGGGGACCATGACCTGCCCATATGCAGCTGATCTGGCATCCAATTTGGCATTTCAGAGAGCTTTTACCAAGCTGTGCCACCAAAGACCTCTGCTGCTCAGCTGTTACAGGGTAAAAGAGGCTTTTTCAGGAATTAAAACCTTATTAAAATTAATTGTCTACATAATCCCCAAATTATCTGTGCTGTTCAACATATAAAAGGGCAGCAAAAGAGGTGATCAGAGAGTTAAAATTTCCTGATAAGAAGTTTCTGAGCATAAGCAAAGCTGAAACTGATGGCAAAGGACAGGAGCAGCAGCAAGCAGTGCATGCAAATGAATTCTGAAGGGGTAAAATCACCATAATATATAGATACAATGACAGCTCCTACACCATCACAAAGCAGAAGAGTATTCATGGAGTCAGAATCAACAGTTTTCTAAAAATATCTAGACAATACTAAAAAGAAATCAAGATCAGAATGTTAGAAATCATGATGTGAGGAAAATAGAAAACATGACTTTCTAAAATTATGGGAAATCTATACCTTGAAGTGCACATAATTTGGAGCACCATAACCCTAAAGAGGTTACAGCACAACTAGAAAAATTCTAGGAAATAACATTACAAACCAGAGTGTGAAAAATATTTTATGAGGCTTTAAAACTGCCAAGCATGACAACTGATGTGGGCATTACAGAGGTGAATAAAATCAGTAATGCCAAGAAGATGACAACAAATGAGGCTGTGCTTTTAGAAATGAAAGTATTTTCTAATTATTTCCTTTTAAAAGACTAGATTTGTAGGTCTCTTAAGCTGAGAGAGACTCTCATTAGCAAGTTATTTCTCTTTGACATTCCATCATCTCTGTGAAAAAGCAAATAATCTAATGAATGTACTGTATTCCCTGAATTGTATTCTTAGAAACTTTGGAAAAAAATAATATGCTCTGTCAATTATTTTGCTGGCTATTAAAATCTGGCACAAATTGTCTTCAAAGATAACAACAGAGAAAATATTTTTATCCTAGATACAGCTAAAAGCTCTTCCATAGCTATCAAAATCAAGGATGCAAAACAGTTTGTGAGCCAATACCCATAAATGTTACTCAATTCAGATGAATGGGTAGCTTTATGTCAGTAAAATACGAACTTTATGCTTACAAAAACAAATCAGTAACATTTTGCATATTCTACTGTTCTCACTCGTCTTTGTTTCATCAAACTAGATCACTAGCAAGTACTATGTACAACATTTGTTAATAAATCTGAGGATTTAAATGTATAACAAATTTTCATCATGATCAGTACACCCATTTCCAGATAACTATACATATATTATACAGATAATATATTACCATGCACCGAAAATATTTTGACAATCATGTCTACACAGACAGCATGTAGTTATCCAGATCTAAACTGCTATAATTAATACATATAGTTATAGTGATAAAGCTATATCTAAGCAATGGAAAAAAAAAAAAATATCCCTCAAAAGTCTCCCTGTGCTGAAGCAATAATGTTTACAGACGCATGGCTCACTGCCAGGCATTTATCAACCGGCCTGTGAGCTGCAAACAGATCCAGTCTCATCAGTGACTGCTGAGAAGAATGCTCACTTTGCTTTTTCTCTAATTAAGAGACCTTCCCCAGATAGGATGGTCTTGCTTAACTTTCTAAAAAAAACCATGCAATATATTCAAAGTAAAAAGGAGGTGGTGCATGAGATTCAGACCACGGCAATTTCATCTTACCAAAGCAGTTCAGCAATTCTAATTATTCCTGAAGAACCATCAGACAAGTTTATTGTCACCTACCACAGTGAGTCTATTAAGCTTAGACAGAACAAAGTTTGAGTTTTCCATGATGGGCTGTACTCCTAGCAGGAGGTGCTGTGCCTTCTCAACCTCCTGGTGGCCATGCTGAGATTGAACTGGGATGTAAATGCATCATCTCCACCACCTCCTGCTGGCATCTGAGCAGGGGTCATGCTACAGGCTTCATTAATGAGGAAAACCTAATCCTCTACACTGTCTGAAGGAACAAAGAAGACAGAATAGGACCTTGTTTTCTGCCAGGGGATATAATGGGCTGAGGTACAGGATGTGGGTGGACATTCAATAAGAGAAAATATTCTGTCAAAAACTGGTTTTCACCTAAAAGATACTTGGACCTTAGGTTATCATTCCCAGAAGCTTCCATCCTCCTCCAAGATATGAGAAGTACCTGCAGATGCATTCAGGTACACAGGTGGAATGCAAAAACCAATTTATTTGATGACTGAGCTCTGACATGCTCGCTCAGTCTCAGATCTGGGAATCAGTTTCATTTACAACCTGGCACTTCAACAAATTGCACAAGACTTAGCGGGCATAAAACCTGGTATGCAGCTGGGATAAGTGCCCTACCAATCCTACTGTCTTCAGATTTTATGGTTTCTGAGTGTTGTTATGGTGCCTAATGCAATGTGGTTGGGAAATGCAGCTACATTTTCAAGAACTGGTTTGGCACACACAGAGTCAGGTGAGTCTGACAAAGCATCTAAGCAGCCATTAGATTCAAGTTTCAGCAAACCAACATGGAAAACAAATTCCAAATCAGTTCTTGGGCCTTGTAACCACCTCCTGCCATATCACATCATGGGTGACCTGGTACTCTGGCCAGGTTATTAGCTAAGCATGACTGTAACATTTCCAACACCAACACAGATATTCATTCAATACTGTAATTACTCAGTGGATCCAGCATAGGAAATCATTACTGCTAATTAAGGATCTTGGCTAAAAATCCAAAAATTCAAGATAGCCTTAGAAAATGATTCCGGACATTCACAGGAAAAGAGAGACTATTTAGTTATAACATTAAAATCTACAGAGTGCACTGAGAACAGGTCACCAGATGATAGTACAAGAATAAAATTAGAAAACATTTTTTTTTCTTTACTTTTTTGCCTTTACTAGAGCAAGAATATGATAATGACAATGCAGGTAAGAGCATTGTAATGATTCCACAGAAAGAGAGATTGTCAGAAATAGAACATGGATTGTGGATATGTGTGTATATGAAGAAATATGACATAAATTAGTTGAGGTAAAATTAGGTTTCCACTGTTAGAACATTATTTTAATGCTGTGTTCAAAAACCATTAACAATTGTGACTTTTTTTTCTTCAACCTATGTTAGGTCTAATCAGGAAGCATCAGAATTCAAAGAGACAAAATCACAAGGTCCAAAATTTGCTTAAGCAAAAAGAATCACGAAAGACAGACACTACAGGGGAAAAAAAGAAAAAAATCTTTCTACTCTTGCTGTTAATCTGATGTAGAACTCTTTCACTCAAAGAAGCAAAGAGAAAACTCCCAGCACTGCCAGCTGAAGCAAGAATGACTATTTCCTGCTGAAAAGCTCAGCTTTTCACTCCTCTCTTTTAAGGTTGAACACATGTTCTAGTATGATGATTAACAGTTGGATGAAACTTTTTTTTCTGTTTTTTCTTCTCCTTAAACAAAAGTTTAATATTTTGATTTTTTTTTTACTGCAGCGAGTGAGAAAAAACAGGAACAAAGATAAAAAGATAAAAGGTTCAAGTAAACTTTTGAATCTTCCTCCATGATTCAGCAGAAACATAAATTTAAAGCTACAATACCTTTCTCTCAGAAAGCAACCTTTATTTTGGATTGAGGATTAAAAATATAACCTTAATCCAGCTTTGGACATACTTCTTCTGTGAAGAACAGCTCATTTTATTCACACAGTCAACACATGGTTTCCCGATTTGTTTCCTGAAAGTTGTTGCTGACTTGCATAGATTTAAAAGAAGAAAGAAAATGGCCAAAGAAACAACTAAAAAATTAGACAGGGACAATGAACAGAAATATTCAGCAAATTTTGGAGTACTGCAGAAGTAGGTGAAGAGTTTGCATATGCATAATGGTCTTAAAGTACATAAAGGGAAAATAATTACTCAAAATCAGATTTTAAGCCTCCATGGAGTAAATTTCTTATAAACAATGCAGACATAATCTGCATCCCAGATAATTATGCTGGGAAAACATTTAGTGTTAATCTAATGAACATGCTTATAAACCCCACATCTAATGATCTTAAAAGTTCTCTTCAATTCTAATACAATTGAAAGTACAATGAGCCAGCATGCCTCATGCTGGAATACCAAGCATCTGCTCCAAGAACTGTATCTATGGAAGACTGGGAATCATAGCCAGCCAGTGTGAAGAGTAAAACAATGTGCCTGGTGCAGATACAAAAGCTGTTGAAATATCCAGAGTGACTTTGCAGCAGAATTTACACAGATATGCAGGTGAAGAGACTTACTGTCGTTACCTACAAAAACTCAGCCTTTTGTCATACTACTAGAAATTCATCAGGTCTTTATATTTTGGCTATAAAAACAACAAGCATAATGCAGAATTTTATTTAAAATTAAAATTTAAAACTGGAACAGAAAAAAACAAAATGATGCAACTATGACGAATAAACGTGGCTATCGCCACCATCTGATTGTGACAGTGACAAAGGACTGTATTGCACACCGCATTTAAATTATTATGAAACCCCAGCTCCTGATTCTTTGACCAATCCCATTGAAAAAAAGTACAACATGTACAGATCTATAGGTTCTGCTCAGCAAACAAATAAAAAACAACAGAAAAGCACACTTCTTTCATGCTGCCTAGTAGGAAGAATGTGTGTTGTGGCACTTTTTGTTAATGTCCATTTTTGTTAATGTCAATTTTTGAAAGTGAATGAGGTGATAGTTATCCCCTTTTTAATTAATTTGAAATGTTCCCACAGTCTAAGATCTGTTCAAGGCAACCGGATTTTATCCAATGTGTCGATAATATACCGGACAAATGAAAAAAAAAAAAAAAAATGAAAAGCAAAAGCGTATAGACAAGAAATGTTTATTGAAAAAGAAAATAAAATTAAAAGACAAAAATGGGTGGGAAGCACAGCACACAGAACTAAGAATTAAAAAAACATCTTACATTCTGCCTTAATGGCAGCACAGTTAATAGGGACAAAGGGACGTCGCGCTGCCTGCCGCAGCCGGAGGGTATTTTTGCAGACCTGACGGGCCAGTTTCGTCCAGCAGGTGGTGTGCAGAAAGAAAGCCTGCCGTGTTTTCACCGCCGACTTGGGACTGCCCGTGTTACGGACCGGGGTGCCCTGCGTGGCCTGCCGCGACAGGTGAGTCCGGACATGCGACTCCTGCGGGGGGGAACACAGAGAGCGTAACGCGCGCCTGAGTCACAGCACCCACACCCCCAAAATTCATGATAGCCTTAGAAAAGGATTCAGGATATTTGCAGGAAAAAGAGAGACTATTTAGTTATAACATTAAAATCTACAGAGTGCACTGAGAACAGGTCACCAGATGATAGCACAGCAATAAAACTAGAAAACATTTTTTTTCTTTACTTTTTTGCCTTTACTAGAGCAAGAATATGACAATGACAATGCAGGTAAGATCACTGTAATGATTCCACAGAAAGAGAGATTGCAACAAAGAGAACATGGATTGTGGATATGTGTATGTACACAAAGAAATGTGACTTAAATTAGCTGAGGTATAACTTGGTTTCCACTGGTAGAACATTATTTTAATGCTATGTTCAAAAACCATTAACAATTGTGACTTTTTTTTCTTCAACCTGTGTTAGGTCTAATCAGGAAGCATCAGAATTCAAAGAGACAAAATCACAAGGTCCAAAATTTGCTTAAGCAAAAAGAACATAGTGTCTGTGAAAGACAGACACTACAGGGGAAAAAAGAAAGGTCTTTCTACTTTGATTAACTTTGCCATTAATCTAATGTAGAGCTCACAGGAATATGTGAATAACATGGCTAAGCACTTCACAAAAAACAGGCCCATGCAGGAAGCCATAAGCCACAGAGCATACAACTCTATTGAGAATGGATATATAATGCCATCCTAAATGAGATATTGTATAGTAGATTTAAGATTTCAGAGATAACACACCATTTGACAGACAAAATAACATTTGACCACCAAAAATGCAGGAAGTACATGCTTGTTTATACAAGAAGTAGCCAAATATGGCAAGGCCTGAGCACTGTACAGTTCTACTTAACACAGAAAAGGGATTAATAAACTGAGTTTTGTAATGCCAAATTTTAATAGATACATAAAAACATTCCATTAAGTAATCAAATCACAGCAGACTTGTGAAAGCACCACGTTTTGTTTTAGAAAGGTTTGTCTACACAATCCTACCTCTGTAGGCTGGCTGGAAGACAGCTTATCTTCATCTGTCTGTGTGGGCATTTTCAGGCCACCATATTTCTTCCAATAAATCCAGCAAGATGCACACAACCTACACTGCATATTAGGAGGGCCCCAAGAATACCATTGGTGAGACTGCGGAGCTAAGGAGGAGAAAGCAGCACAGGTGAACTGGTGCATGCTACATTCACTACAGTCAATCCAAATGCTGTAACAGGTGACTACATACAGCCATAACACGTGGCAATAGCAGAGCACTGGATGGAAAAATGTTTAATATATTTGACACAGAAAGTAAGAACTTGAATTGTTTGTTGCTTTATTTTTTTACAAAAGCATCACAGAGGTCTACTCCAAATGGAAATTTTGGAAATGCTTTTATAATGAATTTCAAACCAGTATTGCTGAGATTTTCTCCCAGAGGACTACCAGAAAAACAAAACAAAACAGAACAAAACAAAAACAAACAAACAAAAAACCCACAAAAAACCCACAAAAAAACAAACAAACCCACTATTTCTAATTTCACCCTGGAAGACAGGCTAATTAAGCTGGATTTCATATCTGTTCTCATATGACCTCTTGCAGTTGAGGGCTGCTATTTCAAGAAGTCCAACAAAAATTATCAGAAACACACAAAATACTAGAAAGAAACAATAGTCCTCCCCACGTTCCCCAACAACAACAGAGAGGGGGGGAAAACCACTCCAAAACCATTCAAAGAAAAAAAAAAAACAACATAACTTAAAAAACCTGCAGCCTTAAAAAACCACAAATAAATTTGAATCTAGCTTTGATTGATAGTGAAGGTAAAGGAATAATAGATCAATGCCACCATATTATACTACTTAAACTTTCCGTGCTTTATGAATTGTTAAAAAATAAATCATAAAGACATTTGAATACTTTAATTAATATACTGAAGGCAGCTCTAACTTTAAAGATATTTCTGCCATAAAAGCAATTGCAAATTGTCCTCTGTCACATGCTAACAAAATACCCTTTTTTCTAACAGCACATATTAAGATTCACCCAAACTCTTGAGTCATTAAAAAATATATTTACTTACTATAGCAGCTTTCACAAGCCCGACCTATTACTGTGGCTTGTGCCTGGTAAGAAGCTCCCATTGCTCCGTTGACAGCAGCAGGTTTCCCATTGTTGCTGGATATTTGATTTGGATTTGGTTTATTGCTTTAAATAATTTTTTTTAAAAGTTGGAAAAAAAAAAAAAGGTGGTTTTATTAACTGGTTAGTCAACACGAAGACAAACAATCTAATTCTGGAATTCTAATGTGTGCTGACAACATCTATAAAATCTTCTCTAAACAAGAGTAATTTCTGCACTCCTCTATTATTTTCAGCATTGTCAGACAAGTGCTATGTTAAGAGCTGCTCTGACACTCCAATTGATAGCTTTTAGTGTACTCACATGGTCTAAGCTACTTGACAAGCTCATAAAAGACCAACTCTCAGGGTCAAAGCAATTTTAAAAAATTCTGACACAGCGTGGAATTTAAGAAGGTGGTTCTAGTCAACAGATAAGGTTTACAAGTTGAGGATGGACTTTGGGTGAAGAGGAGCAACTGTGCCTGTAATACTACAAGGTTGTTGATCCCAGGAAAGGGTCAAACAGCCTCCTGTCTGAAAAAGAAGCACACATAGAATACAAATGTCTTATAACCATGGCAAAACTCACTCATATATCACGTTGTTCTGTCTCAGTTCTCTTCTAAACTACTTCCTCTCTAAGCAGGCTAACTGTTTTTTGGATATTTCTGTTTGGCTTTTTAATATTATTATACTATAGCATTCTTGTAATTATTGTAACTTCTAATACTTCAGTGAAGTAGGACTTTACAGGTCAATTAATTCAGAGAGCATTAATATACTCCTCACTAGATTAAGTGCAGTATTTCCAGAGTTTCAACTTTGTGAGTCTTAATTAGCCTCAATACAATGCAAGGCTGGATACATTGATTCCTAAGATAATTATTTGTCATTTTAGGTAGCATAAAATATATTCAAGAAAAGTTAAAATGACAACTGAAGAAACCTTTGCTGTATCAAGTCTCTATTTCAAATGCCAACAAGTCTGTCTCCTGCCTTTTCCTTTTTCACTGTATCAGCAAGAGACAATTTTACAATTTCTACATATTCTTTCTCCTGGGCTCAAGGTACAGGAGAGGAGCTTGAAAGACAATTAAGTCTTCCACATTATGATCTGTTGCTTAGTTACCTTTCAGAAATGCCATGAATTGAAAGGGACTCTCTGGAATTAAGGACAGAACCTTGCAATTACAGGAAATAACTAATGATCAAGTTCAAAAAGGTACTCAGCTCTGAGAATCAATTCTACTCAGATTTCAAATGCAATAAATGAGTCTTGAAGCAGAGCATTTAGCAATCCCATGACCACCACAGATATCAAAGCCTTGAGAAGTCCTACCATCCTCCTACTGTTGACTAGGGATTTTGTCTTGAAATAGAGGCAAAAGACAGGCAAGTAAGATAAAAATGCAAAAATCCCACATGTTGAAGCACATTTTGTCATCCAATACAGCTGGTCCCTACTGTGAACATACTGAAAATCCATAATTGTCCACATGGACCAAGGAAATTAAATGGAAAAAGCATAATGTAAAGACTGAGTACCTTATGGTTTTCCTAAAGCATAACCATTCATCTGAGAAGGTTAGGAAACACTCATAGTAGAGTTTTTAGCTTTTTTTTAAACAGTGTGACTTATTAGAGATGTGAGCTTCAAAACTCACAAAATTTGTTCTGAGATAAGATTAAAATAATTAATTTAACACTCTGCTGCTTTCATTGTTATATCTGTTTAAGAGAGAAAATACAGTATGAAATATGGAAATGAAACTCTATTGTATGTAATTTATACAAGCCATCAAAAATCTTTGCAAAGTACTTCCTTTGTTATTACATTCTTCTGTTATACAAACACTCACAACAATGGGAATTTCATATATAAGTAAACTGAATATACCCACAGAAAGCTTAGAAAAAAGTGATTTGGAATCCTTTCTCTTGTCATAATATTGAGGAAATTATGAATATGTAGGAGGGATTTTATCTTTTTTCTACAAACCACATGTTAACAGAAGCAGATATAGCATCCAGTTTAAATCTAAAAGAAATATAGATCAAAAACTCCTCAGAAGAAAACAAGATTGCATTAATAGCACGTGGTGAAAGATAGAAGGTCTGGGGCTGTGTGCTACCTTTAATTTAGAGCCAGAACATCTCTTGTCTCTGGATGAAGAACAGATTTTATCAGCCAGATAAAACTGTAATGGGAAATTATCTGATTTTATTTTATGTAACTACATTAACAACTGCTTCTACTTTAAAATACTGCATTTACACAAAATATGAAGTGTTGTGCTACAGGGATTTGAAAGAGATTGTTTTGGAAAAACTGCTTTTTAAATTAATAGGCTCTTCTTGCATGTGAACAGTCTACAGGCAGCACTTGATCAGCCTTTGTAAAACTTCTTATTCCACACAAAAAGACTGCAGGTCAAAAACAAATATCAGTAAAGTAAGAAGGTTTCATTTAAGACAAGAGTTTCTGCAATTTTCCGATTATATCTCTGCATATAACAAATCCTGTGAAACTAACCATTAGAGAGATGACTAGGAAAATATCATGCATGTAACTGCATGTTACTGTTTCAATTTTACCTGCATATTATTCAAAAAAATGACTTTGTTGTTATACTCACTAGGTGGGGATGTATACTTGTTTCAATTTACTTTCTGCTTCAGCTGCTTTCAGACGTTTCTAGTTGAGAAATTAACACATTAAAATATTTTATTACATTAAGGTATGACATTTCATAAAACTGCACACAGTACACCTTTAAATTATTTCTATTTTGTGATTTCAGAAGAGGCTCCAAAACAAGTATAGAAATCTACACAATGAAAATCATTGAAAACAAGCTCTCAATTTTTAGTATTAGTTTGAAATCATAATATGCTGTCCTTCCCAGTAAAACTCACAGGCCTCACATATGACCACAAAACTGTAAAAATGACAAATCACATCTATATAAACATGTACAACATTGTGACTACCCCTCATTGCAAAATTAAGTAGAAACTAAATGAATTAAATCGTGTTCCTCATCAGTCATGTATCAAAACTTCTTGACTGCTCTGTCCAGACTGAGGCTGAGCTTTTATAACACAGTACTAGTAACAATAAAGTCCACTGAGTCTTAGAAATAACTAAACACTTACTAGCATTAAATGCCATCAAATCTGTGGCTCAGGAACATCACAGTAACAGGACAGCTACAAAACTCTTGAGATAGTCTGTGAATTTACTAAATCATTACTTTCTTCATACTTGCAACAAACACAAACCATTTTGCATTTCTATAACGTTGACAAGTTTTAGTTATTGCCTAGTTATTATTTAGTTATTATTTAGTTATATTATACAAGTTACTAAGACAACAGCTTTTTCAGCAGTGGCACAAGAGTGGCAAGAGTTCAGGTGTCTACAGGTTTTCCAAAACATTTGTATGTAAAAGGTAAAGAAAAAGCATTATTTCCCTGTATACTTTCTGTACTCAAGACATTACTTCTGTTCACTTGAGAGAAATAAAGAAAAAAGCAAGAGAGAAAAGGATTTGAATCATAGTCAATTTAATTACAGAGGATTAAAAAAAAGGAGGGGACACATTTATAGCCAGCAATAATAAACCAGTACTACTCATCTTTATCAGGTGATTAAAATTCAGTCCTTCATTTCACCTGCAATAGCCACTTCTCCTCTCTGCTGTACTCCTATTTTTTGATATCCAACTTTTGCAAGGTTTATAGTCCAGGAAAATATTTCCCACCTTGAGAAAACTATCATTAGATGACTCTGCTCTGAGAGTCCCTTCCCTGAGCCATGAGGTGAGTTACAGGGTTATTCAGCAGTCTGACTAAACCTCCTGCTGTAAACTGCTGTTCTTCTCCATTTCATTAAGTTGCCTCTGTGTTGTCCATTTATAAAACTCACTTATAAAATTGCATCTTTAAGGAGTAATGTGTAACAAATAGACTTCTAATCAGTCCATGCCACCATTAATTAATTCCTGTGCAATAAGAGCTCTTTTCCACTTATCTCCAAAACAGTGGGGTTTTTTTCATTACAGCTTTTTGCTGTTCACAGATGCCCAGTTGTTTGGAGCTACAGAAGTGAATCTCATTGACACTGCTGGTACAGTTGCAATCTTTCCCTAGTGCCAGACTTGGCAACACTGCTCTATCCTCAGCAGGCCCATAGAAAAATGCAAACACAGTCTGCTCTGCCTGCTTGGGTCAGTTTTTACAAGAGCAAGGAGAAAGAACAGCAGCAGCACCATGCTCCAAGTCTCATAAACTGGTAATTTTTAATCTGAGAACATTTCACAGCCCCAGTAGAGGAGCTCCCAATGGAGAACTCCCTCTGCTTAACAGCAGGACACAGGTTTTCCCCAACTGTCTCTCATTCCTTTTCATATTATATCCAACAATACAGAACTTGTTTGCAGCCTGAAAGAAGCACATGAAACTGCCAGGCAACGGGTTACCACACATTCCTCAGAGCTTCCTAATAAACTGGTCTATTCTACAAAAACAACCAGTAAATCTCACTGCACACCTACCATGGCCAAAAGAGAAAATACAATAATGGGCAAGAAAGGAGGAAAGTAGCCCTGAAGCACAGTCAGAATGTAAAAGCATGTGTAGGAAGCTGTATTATGCCCTGATGGCAGCATCAGTGAGAAGTGACTAAATACACATTGATTAAATTTTAGCATACTTTTAGTACTGACATGGGGGTTGTAATGAATGCAATTTAACAATTGTTTTTCTCCTTTATTTACTAAAGGGAATGATATACTGCCTTCTTAAAAAAAAAAAAAAATCATGCAATGGCATTTCAGGATAAGCTGTATTTTTATACATTAAAAGTATGGCTAACATTGGTCTCTAAAAGCAACAGAACATGTCACAGCTTGAATTCTCACTGACATACCAACTTCTAAGTACTGAGAGAGGAAAGGATGCAGAAAGAAAACTACCAATAGTTGCAGTTTCTGAGATGAAACTTCTGTCTGTTGAAATCTAGAGACAGAACTGGTAAAAGCTGGAGGTTGAAACTGAAAATATTCAGACAAGAAACAAAGCACCAGTTTGTAACAAATCCCTGGAGCAATGTAATAAATTACTGGAGCAATGTAACAAAGACAGCTGATGCTTTACCTGGAAAAAAAAATTTACATCTTAAACAGTATTTCAAAACAGGTCTTACAAGACAGCATTGCAGGGGAGGTCAGACTATACTAACCCACTTTTTGACCTGGGGTCTACTGCTTTTAATGAACTAGCATTGAAAATGAATGTTTGTGGGTTTTAAGAATTTTTTTTTAAGAATATCAACTTACAAATATCCCAAGAAATGACCACTGCCCTAAATTAGTACTGTTTCCAACAGTGGAAATAAATAAATGAGAGCCAAATGTAATATATTGTTGCAGTAGAGCAATTCAGCTACCATTTCATGTGTTCACTCTTTTCCTCTTATGAAGTCTTTTCCCACTGAATTGGGCTTTCAAGGAGAACACCACAAACAAGTTTTCATTCAGCAGAATCAATCAATCAATCAATCACAACACTAACAATCAATCACTTCCTCAAACACTATATATAATGTAGTGGTCATGAGAAGTGCCCTATCACCAGGAATGATTACCCAAGGCTGAACTAGTTTTGCTAGACAAGTTCAGAGAACTTTAACATATCCTCCCTTCGCTCTGACTTGAGGGAAGATGTTTTCAAAGCAAGGTGGTAGCAGTACCTCCACTGCCATTAAATCACCATATTTATAACTTAGCAAGAATAGCATTTAGTAACAATTATGATAAAGAAACCTTTCTTATGCCTGACAGAACACATCCAATTCACACAAAGAAATAAATATAATTAAAAGCAATTTTTCATATTAAAACACACCAATCTAGAACTCAGAGATCATATTTTATGATTCAAGTATGTGCACTGACCTTTTTCATCTTCCCATTCCCCCCACTCCCCCTGCCCCTCAAGCATGAGATTTAGAGAAGAATGACTCTGAAATTTCCACTTTATTACTGAATACATTTTCTTCCTGAACTACATTCAATTATCACTGCTTGTTCCTTTTGGAAAAAAAACAAACCTACAGATATTGTTTTGACTGAACTGTATCAATTTTTACCATTCCAAAAAAACTAAACAAGGGCATGATGAAGTTCTGATCCATTCTTAGGAAGGATTATAGCAATGTTAACCAGGATAAAAATTAGGCATTTGGCCTACACTGATTTTATTACTGATGATCACATCTATGACCCTGAAAGAACATGTCTAAAGCATTCCATCCTGAATGTATTGCCATGGTCTGAGTAGGATGTTGGAAGTTTATTTAGTTACAAGTAAAACACAGGCATTTACCAGAGCACTCAAGTTGCAGATAACCATAAAGCCTATGTGATTTTCCTGTAAAAACCCTAATCCTGTGAAAGGATATGCAATCTTAACAAACACACCTTGATCATTGTAACAATAGAATCATAACAGAGCTCTGGAGAACTACAAAAGGAATCTTAGTCTTTCACCAACTACTCCTGAGCAAGTATTTCAGAAAAAAGCCACATTTTTATCTGATTCTTAAAGATAATCTGTTGCCCAGCCATTAAGAGCTGACAAGATGCACAGCAAATCTCTGTTGACAGCACCTTTCTAGGATAAAAATCAAAAGTAAAAAAGGGTTAAATATGAAATGAATGGTGACAAACCTAGAAAAACATGCCTTTATATGGAACATATTATATTCTATTTGTATTATCCATAGAACTAAAATGTCCTACTGATACTCCAAGACTCTACCATGCAGTAAAAGACCTTTCCCTTACTTTCCATGCCCTAACAAGATGTAGTAACAATTTCAAATAAACCATAACAACCTGAAGTAACCATCCCTCTGATACATTTAATTTGAAACAAGTCCAAAGATCCATCTAACAGTATAGCTGTAGTTATTACAACATAAAAATTATTTTCAATACACTGTCCATAACATCACCATCAATTATGTGGCAAATAAAGGAGCTACTAGCTTAAACATTAAATCAGAAAATAAAATAGAGCCTTTTAAAGTATTTTATGGTCTAAACCAAGGAGTAAATATATAAAAAACATCAACACTGACATTTTGCCTAAACCTGCAAAAAATATCCCAGTATTGGTACCCAATATAATCTTAACATGTTTTTGCTCCAGAGCAACCCAAACAGTTGAACATGCAATCAGAAGGATGAACAAACCCACTGTGTGCAGAATGGTCTCAATTTTGAAGTGCTGGTAAAGCCAAAGTAATGCTTTGTCCAGAAGTACCAATTAAAAGTTCGTAACACCAGCAGCCACTGTAACAGAATGTATTTTTGTGCTTCCTTCAGTCCCATGGCAGAGCTTCACAGCCTAAAGCATTTGCTCTGCAGGCCATTTCTGTCTGATCCCCTACTGAAGAAGGAACCAGGAATCCCATTGCTTCAAACCAGAATAGAATACAAATAGGTTAAAAAGCTCTTCACAGCTACAGGATGTACAGCAGGCACCAGAGTACTTGACAATGCAGCCTGTAACACCACTGGTCTATACCCCAAAATATTACCTTAGGCCTCCCATCGTATATCTTTTCAAGAGCACAAACAGATTTTCATGGTTTAACAACATCACTTTTCTTTAAGAATGTCTCAGACTGGTTCATTCTGAAATAGTCATTGAATTACCTGCTGCACATATCTGTCAGTGGTTTTCCACATGTAGTAATACTCAATGATGCTAGTCAGTGACTTCCAAGGCAGCTGAAAAACATTTGTTACAAGTTAAAGTGGTTCCAAGAAATTGCAATGTCCACTTCTTATTACACACATGTTAAAATCAAGTATAGTTGAGACAAATACTAAAACCTGAATGTGTTAAATAACTGCATTAGAATCCATATGCAAACAAACAGATATTGCAATTAATAATACACAATCTTTCCTTACAGGGAACAAGTAAGCAGAATGATGGTATCACACATCCAAATCTAAATGTAATTTATTCTGTTTAAGCCACATAGTTAAACAAAATGATCAAAACAGAATGCAGATTTTCATCAGGAAACACAGAAGGTAATATCTCTTTTATAAAGTGTGTCCGTTGGAGAATAAGGTTAGGACTGAAAGAAATCATCTTGACAAGACTGTGCTCGAGTCTCATGATAATTTTACTCTTAAAAAATACAAAGGATACCATACATAGTTCAGATTTTTCATGTCCCATAACAACTCAGCTGCTCATACATTATCACTAGTTTTGCATAAACTCCCACATGCTCTCAACTATTATAAAGAAACAAAAGGATGCGAGGGACAAATGTTACCCTGAGCAACACGAGTGATACTGACAATAAATATTTCACAAAAATCTCTGTACAAACAAGGTACCTTTGATAATGACAATTATTTTGGGTGCCCACGTTCATCAGTAAAATAAAAATGTGTTAACCTAAGTGTAGGGGAGAAAATTAGGCAATCATTTTTAATTATCACCAAATAATCTATTTAACTCCACAAGGTCTTCCTATAATTTAAATTAGGATGTCTCATCCAAAATTTATGCAATTTTTCTTCATAACTTAGAAATGTTACTAATTTGTGTATTATATTTTCTAGAGGCATGCATTAATGCAAATATTATCTGCCTTCTAGAAACGAGGATGATGTTTAGGAGGTTACAGAAAGTACAGGTGTGGAAACCCCTGATCTTTCCAGCCTTACTGACCCCATTAGGCAGCTTTCTGCATCTTTTAAGCCAAAAAAAAAAAAGAGTTTCCTGCACCTTAAGTTAAATTCCTAAAATGCCAGTGGAACACCTTCTCAAACTGCCTCTCCCTGCATGCAAGAGCTCACTAATTTTTCAAGCTGCTTAATTCAGGTTCAGAGTCAGAAGTGTTCCACAGTGTGTGAATCCCTGAACATTTACTTTTGATCCAAAAGCAGCAGTGTATTAAATGCTTGTGCTGATGTCTCAATAAGTGGTAACACAATTCGGGTTCCTAAAATCCTTTTGCTTTCTCAGGTAAATTATGCCTTGAGAGAAATCTTCCCTCACAAAGGCCAGTGAGAAGAAGATGTGTTTGGTGTGAGGTGACAGATAAAATTATTCTCAGTCTTCAGGTCCACATTCTCCCTGGCATCCAGGTGAAATGCTGTCACCCCAACTACCTGCCATTGACAATTAGTACATTTTAGCATATCCATATTTATTTGCCTTTCTGAATATTTATTAGCATGCTACAAATGTTTGCCAGTTCTCTAGAAAATACTTAAATCTGTTTCAGCTATGGCTGTGACACCAATATGTTCATTCACTCAGTAGGCATCTACAATTACGGGAAGGTAATTAAGATGCTTGGACCAAAAGACTGTAACCCTTTTATACTTTGATTCAAAACTTGGAAAAGCTGTTTGACAGACTGAGTGTGGATAACCTGTATTCTATTTACCTATGCACTTAATGCTCTGAACTGTCAGTGAAGCTGTGAACAGCCATAGATTAACACATTGTCATTACCAAATTCCATTCTTGAAAGAAGTCAATATGCTCATCTGCCCAACAGTTTTGAAGGAAAAAATTAGCAAAAGCTATCAGGTCTACAAAAACAGAGAGAGGGGAGTTTTAAGTTTCTTTAGTTTCTCCAGGCTAAAAATAGACCAATCAAATCAGATCAGCAAGAAAAATTTAGGATTATACAGCATCCTAAAATGAACATGGCAATTTTAAGGCATGTTTTCACAATTTTCTACAGCTGGAAAGCAGTTGCTCCTTCTTTCTATAAACAGTCCCTGTTCTAGATTACCAAGGTCTTTCCTGCCATATCTGAGATGGAATAGTTATGAATTTGTGAAAACTGTTGACAATGAAAAACTAAGAATTAACAAGAATTAACAAGTAACACCTTCGTCTTACTGTCAGGAAAATAGTTACATTTGGAGAACATAAAATATCCATTCTTTTTCCATTCTACTACTCTGGGATGTGAAATAATTCAAGCACATCAAGTAAATTGAATTAGTTTATAAGGTTTAGCTTGATTAGGATTCACACAGTCTTAAAGATAGAAGAACCTCTCCTAAAAGAGTCACTGAGTCAACAGTTGATGAAAATTATTATTCAAAAGCTATATTGGTAACTTGATTACAATTGAGCATCTCCTATCTGTGAAAAAAAATGTAAAGACCTTTACACCATTTAACTTATAACAATCTTGTTTACTAACATTTAGTGTTTATAGCTTAATACTTGAGGTGCACATTGAACACCAAACAGTGGCAGCTCCCAGTAACTGCTGGAAAAGCAAATGAATCTGCCCTTTACAGAACTGTCATGTAAGGGCTGCAATTGCAGCAGCTGTGCCTTGCAAATCTGGGCCTACACAGAAAAGGCAACTCCTCTGGGATGTAATGACTCAGGCAGGTACTACACCACCCTTCTGCTTCAGCAGACTGCTATCAACCCTTTCTGCCATGGAACATGACTTTCTTGCCTGTCCTGTGGCACTACTGCGTGACTGCTGAGGTTGGAGTGTAATCTCAGGCACAGCAGACTTCAATTTTATCATTAGATGCTATGTGGACCAAACAAGTTCACACACACACTATCAGGTCATTATCTTCTTTGCCCTTGCTCTTACAACACATCTAAGAGTGCTCAGATACTTATCAGAAGTAAACTTATCAATGGCCTCACTGAAGAGAGGGATGATAGCAGATGAAAGTATCATCATGGAAAATCACTGCTTACATGCTACATAGTTATACCTACCTCACCTTGCAGAAACTTTTCACATATCCGTGATCTAAATCTCCAAGGACTATTTTCGATGATTACTTAAAAAGCAAATGTGTGTTTTCAAATCCCTGCACTTTTAGATTGCTACATAGGAAGTGAGAACACATAAATTTTACACTAGAGAAATTAAGAAATCCCAAGACTACACAATGCCTAAAATAATTGAAAGATTTCAAATAACATAGAATTAAATACTGTGCACTGTTCTTAGTGCCATATAAATTGAGATATAAAATAGATGTTCTTAAGGATGTTTTTAAAATGACACTTTTCCAAAGATTAAAAAAAAAAGTGACTAAGAATAGATAATATCCCTGTTCTAACTAAAATAAGCTATAATTAATTAGTGCCCCACATCCATTTATGTTGCACTCTGACTCATGGTTAAGGTGCCCTCAGTAGGCTACGCAATTCTATCACCAGATTTGTGTGTGTCTCCTGCTTTAGGAGGAGACCAGGGCAAAATAGCTAAATTTTGGGAAGGAAGATTTAATGAAAGAGGGAGGGTACCAGGACAAAATTTTATCACGGTATCCAAGAAAAAATTATAATATTGTAAACAGCTTCTAGTAAAGTCATTCAAACATCTAGCATATGAATATTACAAATGCAGAAGCAGTTCTTGTGACACATTACTACACTGCATCACTTTAAAGCAGTAGTAGGTAACACAGAAAATAAAAGTACTACATAAATACTAGAGACAAGCCTTCTGCATGCTTGCTCACAAATTGTGTAAGGACATAACTTGTAAATAGCCAATAAACCATGTTATATGCTTAAGGCATTTTCAAAAGCCAAATATTATATATTTGAAACCATTTAATTAGAAGACATAGCTCCTGAACTATTGTACACTTACAAATGAGAACCATTTGTCTGTATAAGAAATAATAAGATATGTAGTTTACCTTAAGATTTCCTTTCTAAAAAAAAAATCTATAAATATTGTTTTTCAATAATATTTTCTTGAACTTAAAAGAGCTGTTTCAGCCACGATGCAACTTTCAACCTTATGTCATCAATGTAATGAACATTTTCTCCCTTAGGAATCTCAAAATTAAGCATGCAGATATAATACACCTATTTAAATGTCAGTTTCTTAGAAAAACAATAGCCTTCACTTCCCACCTTCATTCAATTACCTGTTCCATTTCAAATCTGTGAAAATGAAGGAAAGACAGCTCATTGCCAAGCCTCCTCCCACTGTCCTGCACTCTGTCGTGTAAGGGCTTCTACATTTACCATAGAGTACCTTTTTTTCCCCCTCAAAAAGACTATTAATAAACTTCTGCAAAGAAAATTTAAAAATCTGAGTTCTCAGTCATGCAGAATGAGATGAATTTGAAAATGTTTCAATCTACTTTAGTCTTAAATAATGGGAGTCCTTTGGTTCAATTCTTAACTTTTTCATGAAGCCTGACTTGAACATGGTACAACAGAGGAAATATTTTTCCTTGAAAGGAAAAGGCTCTCCATAAAATGTGAAAAAAATTGCAGCAAATCACTAGCAATTCTAGCAATCAGTGTTAGAATCCATTTAATTTCATTACTCTGCATTAGAATTAGCAAATTAAAGGTTTACTGCCCTATAGTCTGATACTTCAGTACAAAAATGATTGTAGTTAGTACATATTGGAAAACATTTCTTTTACTTTTCAGAACTGCCAAAACATCTAATATGTCAAAACAACTCCCTGTAGTACATTTTAAAACCTATCTGAATACAAATATCTCTCTGCTAACCATAGTAGGAAACCCCAGCTTTCCAAAAACACCCAGGGGAGTCAACCATGTAGCTGCTAATGAATTTCACTGGAAATTGTGGAAACACTCTGCAAAGTTCCTGGACCTTTTTCAGATGTTTGCAAGATCCTTGTAATAATCCTTATTGGAGTGTCTCAACATGAGACGTCCTACCTGATATTAAACCACTAAAAACCACTATCTTCTGTCACCATCTTTCCAAACAATAGCATTGAACAAGAAAGCATATTGACTCTCAGCCAGATAAAATGTATAGATATGTTAAACACACATATCAGCTACACAGATTTCTCCCCTAGCTAAGCCTTCCAAACCTACAGAAAGCAGTTATGCTCAACCACGGCAAAACATAGCTAAGGGAAAGGGCACTACTGTCATACTTACAAAGTCTTGTCGAATGTCATTGAAGTCCTTGCCATACTTTTCCAAAGCCTCTTCAAATAAACTAGCTTCTGATGCTGACCACTCCTCCATTTCATCTCTACACAAGACAGGCCCTCCCAGTGGCACCAGAACACCGATGGCACTGCTCAGATCATAGTTGTGTTTGTGCAGTGTGTCCATTGCGTGAAACTGGCAGGGACAAGGAGAGAATAAAGGCGTGTTTAAATAGACAGTAGTCCATCTCAGTTAATGCAAATTCAATATATTATTATCTATAAACCAAACAAGGAGCCTCAATTAATGCTAAATTTAGAATCTATCTTGATATCGTAGTTTTCTGCTGTGGAATATGAGGAAAATAAATGGTTTATTACTTAATCTGGAAAAGGAAATACCTTGATAAAATGTTTACCAAAAATGACATTAGTTTATTAGTTCCTGAAAATTACTAGCAAACATTTCTAAAGAATCTCTTGTTGGTAGAAATTGGTTCCAAGAAACCCAATAAAGACAGTGGCATATATTGACTGTGGGGCCATTTTCAATTAATAGAAGCTCTAAATAATAACTAAACAGCTGCTCAGACGTCTATGAGCTCAATATTCTCGTTGCTGGAGAAGGAAGACATTTAGTGTTTTCATTATCATCATACTGAAAGAGCAGCACAATTTTTGTCCCTTGCTAAATGCTCTTATCTCAGACTGGTAAATAAGGTTTCTTTGGTTGATTCCCTTTCTGTTATAAAATTAAAAAACAGAAAACAAACAAATTAGAACAATCTTCCCACTGTAGGTAACACTGAATGCTCCCATTGCTAACCAATAATGGGGAATACAAAAAGTAAACAAATCCGACCATTGGGAAAATGAGCAGCACAGAAGAAGCATTTCTGACTCAGCATCCCCAAAGCCCCCATCAGCATAATCCAACTGGCTGTGCTGAAGGAGATATCAGAGTTATAAGTGTGATAATGTCTGTGGCTCTCTATCAGTCCTCTTCCAATGTGTCCCACCATAGTGCTGAGCTCCAAGCATAACATGCAAACTCTCACAAGGCCACAAACCCAGCTATGAGAAAACCTTGCAAGGAAGGAGCACTCCTGTATTATGGGTCAGTACAGAAATTCCAGCTGAGCTTCTGCATACAAATCTACTGCAAATAATGGATTTTTCTTGTTTTTTGCCATCTTCTATCAATGACTACAGTCTTTCTCCAGTGTTTACTATAAGTCTTTGAGTGCTATCAAGCACAAGGTTCTGGAACTGTTTTGTCTGCAAGAAGCAATGTCACTATTATCCTGCAATGCATCATTTTACTTAAGGTTCAATCAAATTTACCAGCCATGAGAAAAGCTATTGTTAAAATCAAGTATTCTAACAAGAAAGTATGCAACATAATGCCTAAACTCTGTCAGCTTCATATTAGAGAACATACATTGAAATCTATAATAAACATCTGACTCCATAACACTTTTTCTAAAGAAAAAAAAAAAACTTTTCTTTTCTTTTACAAAAAAAAAGATTTTAGTAAAGAAAAGATTTATACTGAACTCTGTGGATAAGTGCTGCCTTCCCTGAGCTGTCCTGTGACAGAAGACCACTGACAAGTTCTTTGATAACAACTCTGCCTTCTACAGGTTTGTCAGCCCTGACCTGCATCAAATTTCCACACTGCAATGCAAATTTTGGTAGCAAAAGCATGAGAAGACTGAAGGCATTAGTAGAGGCTGAGAGAAAAAGTCCTGGAATATCTTCTTTTTATCTGCTTTACCTGAAGAAGCGGGAGGCTGGGAGACCTGGCATTGCCTCTCCCAAACAGGAGCCTGAAGGACAGAGAAAGAACTATCCTTCCCAAAGAACTCTTGCCCAGAGCATGCTGTCCAGCACAGACACGGGGGCACAGCAGAGGAAAAGTGTTAGCCATGCAGCTAAGAGGCAACTTCAAGTCCAAATATAAGCAGGCAAAGGAAGAAACTTTCCACTAAAAGCTAAGGAAGGGCTGCATGGAGCTGGAAGAAAGGGCATGAGAGGGCATCCTGCAACCAGCCACACAGCACAGCTCCCATTCCAGACTGAGCTGCCTCCAACAAAGCACTCAAACTGGAAACTGAGCAATTCATACTTTAAGTGTATTTACCTTAGGAACCACATATATGGAAGTTAATAAAAATAATTAAAAAGACACCATCCAAAATGCAAAGGAAAGGACTGCTCATACTTTTCATTTTGAAGAGACATCCAATATCAGATTTAGGTCCCTACAGTAAGATGGTCACGGTTAGTGACCATCTACAAAGGTCACTTAACCTTTTCTGAACAAACCCACCACAAGGAGCAAGTGATGCCATCAGCCTGCTTTACTTTAAATGGCTCTCATGGTCAGTATATGCACTATGAAATATTTAGGAATCTGAAACAGAAGGTCTTCCAAATCTCTTTCTCTTCTTAGAGATCAATTTTCATTATAAAATAAAACACTGCCTTTGAGAAGGTCAGAAATGCAAGTTTTAGATGGTTGTCTCACAAGACTTGACCACTGTAAGAGAAACACATTATCATCTAAGAAGGTAAACACCATTGTTTCACGTCTTAGGTAGAGTTTTCTAAAAGCAGGGGGTTTCCTACCTTGTCTCATTGCCTTCCCTATGTTTTCAAAATAAAGGAGTCTGAAAGCAGCCTCTCATTATTCATCTGCAAGAAATGTGTACATCAACCCTGAATTTATCTATGTTCATCATCTAGGCTTTTTTTTTTTAATATCAGTCTGTTTACAGTTATCTCTGATTAGAACTAAATAGGATTAAAACTTAATTAGGAATACTGGAAAGCCACAGGTGTGGCATACAGAAATCCCATTAATATCACCTCAGATGCAAGAGTTATCTGCCTTGCATTAAGAATGGTATAATTTTCTTAGTGTTATGCACCTATATGCAAAGTATAAATGAAATACACCACAAGTTCTGCAAATGTCTCTACTAACTTTAACTGCTGCTGAAAATATGCTCCCAATTAACATGGAAATGTCTGAAAAAGTAACTATTATAATGACAAATATGTCTTTTCCTAATTTAGAAGGAAGTACATTGCCAAAAAGCTAAAAAAGTAGGGTTTTAAAAAGCTGAGGGGTAGGAAAATGAGAAGAGACAGACACAATAATTAAGCCTAGGGTGTCTCCTTTGATGCCTCATTATAAGATATGCCTTTCATTAAGTGTAATGGAACTTAATGGATCATTTGCAATGGAGAAACATTAACGTGGCACTCAAACAAAGTATCCCTTTATTAGAAGCATTGCACATGTACTTTCAAATGAGAAATTGCCATAAGGATAAATCCACTCTATTAAACAATGAATACAGGATGCAAATAAAGAAGGGATATGTAATATTTGAAATTTATTAGAAATTCTTAATCCAACAAAATATTAATAAAATGAAAAATGTTAAAGAACTATTTTGATGAACAAAATTAAGTATTTAATGTGAACGTAATTGTGCTGGCAGAAGTCATACTAGCAACTGTGAAACAGAAAATTCATTTTGAGTATTACTGAAAACATTACATTTTGCCCCTGCCTTTACAATGCTCTCATAGCCCAGACTAAATCAATTTCCTGTTCAATAGCCTACACTGCAAAAGTGTACTTAAAAAATAAATTAAATATTTTTCTCATGATAATAAAAAATGTATTTTATCTGAAATACAAGAATTGTCCCACTGAATCAGACCAATCACCCATTCAACTAAGCATTGTGTCTCTTATAGCACCAAGGAATATTAGCTAAAATATTCAGGTACATCTAATCATAGTCTGAGGTCAATTCCCATCTCACTGACCAGCATCTACAAAGCTTTGGAATGAGGACATTTAGAAGGTACCTTTCCCTACTCTCCTCAGTACTAATTTATGGCCTCTATGGCTACATAATTTTTCTAACCGTTTTTTAACTTGCTGGTACTGCCCATTCCCACAAAATTTTGTGCAACTGAATTCTAGGGGCTCTCTATTCACTTTATAAGGCAGTACCTTAGCTACTTTGAAGTAATCTGTTAGTTTGATTGAGTTTCCTCTAATTCTAATACTCCAGTATCTGGTAAATAGCAGGTCTTCTTTAGCCTAAACTATGTGATGGTGTTTAGGTACAAAAATACCTAAAATAATAAAACAACAGTTGATTTCTTTGGAAATCTAAGTCAAAGTTGATTGTCTGAAA
This sequence comes from Urocynchramus pylzowi, assembly GCA_013397555.1. NCBI lineage: Eukaryota > Metazoa > Chordata > Aves > Passeriformes > Fringillidae > Urocynchramus > Urocynchramus pylzowi. Next base: position 892,512 of record VZRH01003317.1, on the reverse strand, counting down.
CAGTAATATTTTTGGTCTCACATAGTGTTCCTGGCATACTTTATTTACTGTAGCACACCTTCTCATCTCAGCTGGTATGATTATACAAAAACAAACCTGCAATCAATATATTTTTCACTTTCGCTAAAAGATGCAGGTGCTTACATTACCAGTGAACAGCACACTAAGAAAACGTAGTAGAAATGTGCTAATTGAAATGTTCTTAAAAATACGCTTACAAAGTCAGATTGCTTATCCTTTAGAAAATATGATGACATATACATCCAGTAAGTACAAACTATTGTCCACACAATTTTAAGTCACCTTTATTAACACATAAATGACACTGCCCCAAATGAATCCCTATACAATGTGTATTATCCATTCTGCTGTGGGTGTCCACAGCTATGGGTGATCCACAGCTAAAGCCAAATGTTGCACTGTGTGATTACAAGGGCAGCACTGAGAAGCTTAAAGAAAACACATGGGATTTTCTAACACACACACACACCTTGCTTGCAGGTATCTAAAGACAACAGATGGAAAATTGGAGTACCAGATAGTGTTGAATTCATGGATATAAAAGTTATAGGACGTTTAAGAAGCCACCTACCAGTGTGATGTCTCGAGAAGCAGCAGCTGCACTCATGTGTAAACTGGGTTGCCTGACAGAACTACTGCAGTCCAAGGCTCGAGCAAACGTGCCAACCGCACTGCAACAGAGGAACAGGAGCAACAGTAAATACACAGAAAGATGTAATCTCCTATATCACTTATATCTCTCATAGCTATAAAAATGTCCTTTTACACATGGAAGTCTCATACTGTCACTGTTAAATTTTTAGATTTTTGCTAACAAAGAACAACTTGATAAAGACAAATCACTAAATGCTGCAGCAAAAACTCTGACCTTCTGCCCCCAAAAGTAACGGTGTGCATATAAGAACAGCAGCTCAGAAACAAAAGACACTCAGAGATTCTCATGTACCAACCTCTTAATGTACAGAATTTTCAATTAATTATGAAGTCAAAGGTTCTCCACAGTTTGAGGTTTACAATCAGGACTATTATTTCCAAAATTAAAATGCTATAATAGTGCTTAAAATTATAATTCAAATTAAAAAGGGGGTTCACCATGTCCCCATGAGGTAATTAAAAACATTTTATTCACTTCAATAGTACGTGTCTTCTACTCCCATCTTCTACCTTTCATTGCAGTGAGCCAAAAAAAGCGTATTAGCTTCATCTAAGGTACCCCCAAAATTCCTGGTGTTGTCACAGGTTTCAAGCAATAATGAAATAAATAGATCTCTCAACCTACTTAATTAAAGCATTCCATTATTGAAATGGACTTTTTTTTTTTTCCAAAACTTTACTTTCTTTTCCACTTTTGTTGATGAATTGTACATAGCATCTATTATACTTAGATTGTTCTAAATAGTAAACATTTCTTGGAGAGCAGTAAATATTTCTTGGAAGTACAGCTAAGTATCATGCACAGTGAAAGAAAAGGTGCATAGACAATTTGACTGGGCCCAGCCTATCATACAGGAAATGAGCAAAGATGCAGTGACACAAAACATTATCAATAAACAGATCAGAAGTTTCTCCAGTACCTGGATTTGTATAACGACCCTTGAGGTGCACTCAGAAAAAACCTATTTGTTGCAGTTATGACATAACCCCTTCTAAATGCAAAGACCCAGTTACAGATGCAATGCAGTGCAATCCTCTGGCATAGGGACTCAAGCCTCACCCAGCAATTATACCCCACACAACTTAAAAGTGCAGAATTATACCAATGGTGAATGTCACTGACAAATAAACACACATTGCTGTATCCTATAAATGTGGTATTTAACAGTAAAACAACGTGCACCAAGACTTAAACTCATTGAAGTTATAAATGATCATGGAGAAACTGATAATAAAGTATGCTAGCACAATTTGAAAAATATATTGAATCTCAAAAAATTTATTACTGAATGCATGTTTCAGTACTTGCTGCCACAGTCTTACAAGATTTAACAGCAGTGACTCAGACCCCTGGAATTACCTGCTTTTCTAAAGGCAGTGGAATAAATAAGTGATATTCAAATGTTTTTCCACAACCTTTGCTCCCTCTTTGTGGAGATGGCAAATATGAGACAAGAACACACACACACATTCTATTTTCTTTTTTTTTTTTCTTTCCCCAAAGCTTGGCAGTACATAAAACAATATTTGTGTACAAATCACTCCCAAGAATAAGGCTCTATTATGAACACATTTCCTGATAGTCTGTCAATCCCTTTCAACATGTTGGCATTGATAAGGGCTGTAGCTAAGCAGTCTTTCCTGTAATCCTTTTGTCCCTAACTCCTTAAACCAGTGAATGTAGCATTCACTAACTGCATTTCCCTTCTGCTGCTACCTGCTAGCTTCTTATCTTTCTTTTGCATAATTAAAATTACTTTCTTTTGACCACATTTCTAAAATAAAGTCTGAATATGCTATGAACACTACAAAGAATGTTCTCACAGTTACTCTCTGGCAGATCAAACTTTTGAGGCTGACTTCAGAGCCCAAGAGTATTTTGTTGCTCAGAATGTAAAGCCAAAATTAAGAGACAATATAAATAATAATATAATTGTGATATTATTAATAATAAAAATAATTTTGAATAAGTGACAGAGATGTAAGAACTGATGCACCAGAGGATATTGCTTCCAGTGCTGCACTAAGTAGGAGAAGATTGCAACCGTGAGAAGAATGCTGTGTGGGATTTTGGAGTATGTGAGTGCAAAACAAATCAATAATAAATAAAACACACAAGGACCAAAATAAAATAATGAAAACAATAGAATAAAAGATAATAATAAACACAGCATCAAACATAACGGAACAAACATTATAATAACAATATGCTAAAAAAGTAAATAATACAAAATAAAATGCAGGCAGTGTACCATTTGGGATGTCAATGGTGACAGGACAGGCGGTGGGGATGGTACAGACACAAACTGGGGGGTTTCGAGGTGTGATGTGTGTGCACGTCTGTGGCCGTCTTGAAATCAAACTAACTTCTAGTTTTTCTTTCCATAGAAACTTGTGAAAAACAGTGAATTTCCAAGGAAATGTAGAAATTCTAGAGCGTTTGGCTGTTAAATAGTAACTAGGTTCAACACTAAATAGTGATATACAGAGTTTTGTATAATCTAGCTATGCAATTCACATCCAAATTCAATATTAATTTTAGAAATCACTAAAATACCTTATTTTTTATGTTTTTCAATTAAAAATACAGATATGAGGTATATATTGATGCAAAGGTCAAAATCTACCTTTGTTATTTTTCCTTGCATGACCATTTTCTAATTCCACCATTCAATTGTTTTAGAAAAGGAACAAAATAAATAACTAACCAATGCCATTTCCAGAAGACACAGTATTGTCTTCATCTATCTAAAATAAAACTCAGTATTAAGCCAACACAAGCTAAAAAGTCACACCCTAACCACTCATTTTTATTAACAAACTTTCAATACCAATGTCTTGTTAAGCTTGTAGAATTGAAAGAATAATTGTAAATAGTCAACTGAAATTATGTTTAATTCAATAATAACAATAATAAACCGACAACCCAAAAAAATGTGCTCAGCAAGCTACTTATGAATTATTCAATGTGTAATTGGACTTCAAACAGAAACCAACACTCCCCACACTTTCCAAAATAAACTAAAGCCAAAAGTCACACAGACAGTGAATTACACAGGTGGTAGAGAGATGGACAAGACAAACAATTGGTATTATCAGCAGGGAGATCCTCTCCGCACAGCCTGCATCAGCAAGCAGCTGTAAGGGCTTTCAGGGTTAGACCAAATGATGCAGTGTTACTTTAATTTGGCTTTCCTTGGTTTAATTATCTTAAAGAGCAGAACCAAGAAGGTTTATAACAGATTTCAGACGACAACCATACAAACAAATGGATATAGTCCAGTGCCAGAATCTAAGATTATGGAATAAATAGACAAATTCAGCAAAACTCAACAAGGTCTATGTCCAAAAAACTTGAGAGATCACTTCACTTGCTATGTCTGTGTGCCCTACACTTAGGCAAAATTTCAGATTAGATTTTGAACACAGAAAATACATTTCTCCAAATTACTTATAGCTCAAGTCTAAGACATTAAAGGAAACAATTGTTCAAATTTTCTCATAATATTAAACATTAGTGGCAGTCAAGGAAATAAAAAACAGCAAACACAAGAGACTGTCCTAATAAGCTTCCAAAGATGTGGTGGCTCATCAGTAACTAGCTCTGAAAAGGGATATTATTTACCAAAGAAAATCTGGAACCACTGTAATTCTACATCAGGACAAAAAGCTTCTCCCAATAGCAACAGCAGTCCAGCATCAAATCAGATCCACAATGTTCTGGATGCAGGCAAGTAACTCTCAATTTCCTTCTACCTTGTATTCCTGAAAATCCAGCTGAGACATACATCCTTCTCAATCTGAGTATGCTTATTTCAAAGCTGTTCACTTTTTTAAAATATTGCTTGTCTGTTTCACAAGTAGTGGGTATACTCTGGACAAAGCTGTTGGAAGTGAGCCACATCTGTGCATACATGATGCACAGATCATACTATTAAACCACAGTTCTCCACAGATACTTGCAAACTAATGAATGAGACCTATGCCTCACCTCTGAGCTAATATTTTTGAGGAAAACAATTAAGTGATCTTTGGTGGCTTTCTACATATTAAGAAAGGAAACCTTTTGTATTCCTCATCTTTACTCCAATGTTCCTCTTCACACTAAATTGGAAACAGTCCTAAAAAATGACCTCTTAGTCTGGTCTGAACTTAAAAACCAGCAAATTAATATCCAAGTGCTCTTTAAGAGAGTATCGTGATACTTAAAATATTGGAAAGAAGGGAAAAAGAAACATCTTCAGTGAAGACACATGCAAGCAACAAAACAGTAATTTAAAACTGAAAAGACACATGAGATGTTTACTGCTCAGTTCTGCAAAGTCTGACCTGCAGAATATATTCAAAGTAAAATGATGCTGTTAAAAAAGATGTTTTCTTTGCATTTCTAAGCAACTGCCTGTACAGTGCTATGCTTCATTATTATCACTTCAGGTATTTACAGCACAAAGGGAGATGGCATGATAAACATGAAAAGTCACCTGCCACTATTCTTGCTGGAAGACTCTCAAAGTTAGAATAAGTGTGGCATGATATATAAATGTATGATACAACCAACCTTCACTTTCATTGCTATATGAATAGAAATGAAACATATGTGAAATCTTTCTTATTCAACAGAAATAGAATCCGATAGATAAAAGTAGTTTAATTCACAGGGTGTTATTTAAGGCAGCATCTCTATGCCATCCTTCAATTTCACAGTCACAGAGGAGGAGATGTACAGCCCCCTAAAAGCAGGTCCATGAAAACTCTGCTACAGAAATTTATTCTTTATACTGCAATAAATCAAGGGTCATAAAAAAAATACAAAAAGAAATTCAGCTCCAATCTGAATTAGTTCTTTTTCAATGAATTTGGGTCAAGAAGTACAGTAATACAAAATGCACAAAGGAATAAACATATACTAGCCAGGCATGACAGACAGGCAGAAACATAGAATTTTTGATTCGCCTGGTAAACTTGATGTGAACATATTTTTCCTTTTTACTGCCAAACCATCTGCCTCCCATTAGATGCTGTAATTCACCTTGCTAGCAAACATCCATTTTTGTGAGCGCAGCATTGGCATCAAGATTTTTCACCATTTTTGCTGCATAATTTTATGTTGCAATTCTGCCATTAAATTTAATTACCTTTTTAATGAACTTCAATTCCTTTTACTTTTTAGCACCTCCAGAGAATCCAAAAGCATTGTAATACTGAAGCCTGCAAACCAATGTCTTTTATGTATTTATTTTCATTTACGAGCTTTGGGAATCTGGTCTACTGCCACTGACTACAATGAATTATTTCACAAGAACAGAGCACTACTTTTAGATCACACCTGTAAATATTTTTACTCATGGTTCTCAGTCAATGAATGCATTATTTTCCTCTGTATAATGAAAGACACCTTGCCAGTTGAAGCTGCATTGTGTTCACTTCCCCACTGTAAGAAAAATTAAGATAGCAATCATAGAACATACCCAAATACACCAAGATATTGTGAGCACTTATAACATAGGAGCCAACAGAAAATGAATATAACCACTGTCCTAGAGCAAATGGAAAAGAGGGAACAACATAGGAAGGATCAAGCTCTAATTTAACATGACTAACAAGAAATTTTCCATTCTTCTATGATTTTTCATCAACAAATAAGCAGACATTCAAGTGAAGAGAAATATGTCAGAGCTATGTAATGCCATTTTAATGTCATAGAAATCAAAGCACAAAATTTTAAGGTAGAGATGCAATGCTTCAAGGTTATTTTAATTAGATTTCAATACTCTAGTTTAGTTGGGAATAAGCTGGGACCACAAATGTCTGTAAAATAGCTTCATTTAGAAATATATTCCTTCCAGAAGACTATGTTGGTAATGCAGTTAGATGAAGGAAAATAAAAGAACTATGTTCTTAATGGTTTCACTGAATCATAAAGCACATATATGGAACTAGAATGTACCAAAAACGTATCATGCAATGAATTGTAGACCAAGTCAGCAGATAGAAAGAAAATTAAAAAAAANAGCAGCTGAAGAGCCCAGCTCGTCAGTCCAGACCAGAGCCCACACCTCCTATTGCATTTGAGACTGGGAAGGATATTTTTTTACTCTGAAAAACCAAAAAAAGACAGGACTATTATGTTATACAGACAATAGGAACACTTCTATTTTCTAACACTGTGCAGCTTGGGACAGAATTAGAAAAAGAACATAAGATCTGGCAATGAAATGACGTACTCCTTGTATATTAGAAATTATAAGAGACTGATGACTGGAGGAAAGAGTATATCTAAATCAGTTCAATAAGGAATGCTGTACCCAGCATTTTTATCTACTTCATTTTAACCAAGAACAAAAAAAGTATTTCATAGCATACCAACTGGGCTCCTGTTAGAAGTAGTTCCACATACTCATAGCTATTTAGTCCACAGGACTTGATTAGATTTATGACTAAAAAAGAGAAAAATCTGCTCAAAACATGCATTGTGGACACTAAGCCCTCAGCACCAACTGTTTCAATTCTACAAACCCATTTTTACTATACTGAAATATTTACTAATATGGGCAGATCCAAATGGCTGTTGTAGCTTCTCAGACTCTGGTCCTTTGAAGCTGGCAGACACAGAACATGGCCAATGTATATGACAAGGAAAACTGGTTGATGCAGCTGTATCTTTGAATGCAGGACAAGATGCTGTTGGACTTTTCACTGTCACAGCACAAACATTACCCAAAAGACAACTCAAACACAGAATACATTAGTCTGAGGCCTCAAGCGTCTCCCAACAGATGCTATTGCTAGTTCAAACAAGAGTCTTTACCCAAATTATGCTTCAGTAGCAGCAATAAGGTACTTTCAAGATTTGTGTGTCAGGCAAGACTACTTGGGGAGGCCAGGTTTATGATCCTTCCACTTTTTTCCAAATCTCCACCCTTTTTTTTGGCACTGTTACCTCTAATTTCTGCACAGGATAGGCATATTCTTCTTCTGTTCTAACCAGGAAATTATTGAATAGTAGGCCTTAGTGAGAAGCCCAGACTGACCAGGCATACAAATTTAGAAAAAAATGTCTCTCATTCCTGAGACAGTAAACAAACCTTGTAAGACTGGGAAAGCTACATGTCCAAGGTAAAAATATAAATATACTTGTAAAAGGCCAACACAGATAAAAAAAGTACTTAAACACCTTCTAAAAAAACAACAAAGCTGCATGTGTGATTGAAAAAGCTAAAGCATTTGAAGACAAAAGCAACTCTCCTTTCAACCAGATCAGACTGGAAAAAAAATGAGAAGAAATACTCAAATCCTTCGACACAGCATCTAAAAAGGATCACTTGAAAATGCTTTTAAAAATGTCAAATACAATAGCATACACATATTTAACAAAAAACACACCTAGGAAGATACTTAAGAAAAAATTATCCTTGTCATATTTTTAAATTTTCAGAACTAAACATAACCAGAGAAAGATCATTCCAACTGGAAATCCAGCAGGCACAGCCCATGCCTAGTGAACCACAGTTAGACTGCAGCACAGCTGTCTGTAAGCACTGTTCACCACATCATAATACCAGCTCTCCACTGTTTCTCAAGCAGCTTTTAATGGTCCTGTATAAAGACCCAGTGTAAATCCTGTAACCACACAACACACTGAATTGAAAGCTGCCACCAAATCATCACAGAATTATTTCTCCAGAAATTCATAAAAATCTGTCTCGGAAGCCACTCAGAGCATCCTGTGAATACAAGTATATAGAAGCTTGGAAACCATTGCTATCAGCTGAAAAGCAACTTCTAAAGATGAATGGAGTTCTGTGCAAGAACATCCATTACTTTTTGTGGTACCCAAGTACCCCAAGACCTTTGATAGTAACAATTAATCAGACATTAATTGTTACTATTATAACAGAAACCACCTTTACAGAAATGTATTGACTTTAAAATAAATGCAGTCTTGGTCAGAGCACAGCATTGCAAAGGATGTCTTAAACAACAGGAGGAGAGAAGAATATTCTTCTTTATGTATTTAATTATTCTCTGTTACTTCCCAGCAGTAATATTCCTCTGGGAACATTTTTGGCTCTAGAGAATACTACTTCAGCTCCCCAGAGTGGCTGAGAAACACTGTAGAGCAAGTAGAGGAATTTTAAAGCAATGAATGAACTCTTCCAAAATTCCCAGTCTTCATACAGCTGTTTCTTTAGGGCACACCATAATAATCTGGCCATACATCTCCAGGTATTATATTGCTGGTGAAAAAGTAGTTCAGATTCTTGGTTTCTATGGAACATCTACCAGACCCTGTAACCTTCTGAACCCCTGTTAACACCTAAATCCCTCTGTCTTGCTTGAAAATTCAACAAGGGCAGGCAAAAAAAAAAGTTTTAATACTTTATAGAAAGGATACAACATTCCAAGTGGAAGAATAAGGAAAAAAATCAAGTGGATCAGCACTTGAACTTGAACAGTGAACTGTAAATGAGTAAATCAGCATCCCATATCACCATACACATAAGCTGGAAAATATAGAGCAATTTTTTTTTCTTTTTTTCAAAAGGGAAAGAGAAAAAATCATAATAACTAGAACCCATGTAAAAGGATTATTTGTCTAAGAAGATTTGAAATTACACTCTGCAAGCAGGTTACAGAAAATACAGGAGGTGGATTTTTTCAGGATAAAAATACATATGTGAACTGTGTTCTCTGCTATACCTTAGTAACTATGAATTAGAGGAGAGGCAAAACCTGCTGTATCCTATGAATGTAGAATTGTCCTTCAGTAAGAAACCTACAAACTTTGGAAGGTTTTTTTTTTTAAAGTAGAGAAATAATTTCTAAAGGTATTTATTAATTCAAAACACTTTGATGTTGTCTTCATAAATCTGCATAATCATGTTAATTTATAAAATTGAGCTGACTTGATTTTTTTCACTAATGAAATACAAGACTTCAAAACTTTATTTTGAAATTCATCCAAAATAATTATTCAGCTTACATACGTATGTGGCAAGATCTGCACCCATTTAATTTGTTAACTTTTTCTTTAACCTCTATTCATTAACCTCTATTTTACACCATGAAATTCCAAGTACTGTAAAACACAAGACTGTATTATTATTAGCACTGAAATAATTTACTCTGAGGAGAAAGCAAACTGATATCTACATTCAAAGTATCAAATTGTACTATAACCTGAAATACAGGGAGTATATAGTTATTCCAAAACTCACTTTTTTTTCTGTCTCCTGTATTGGTAGCATCAATAAATATACAAAGGGTCATGGTCTGATTTTCTCTTTTAGCTAACTGTGGGAAAGAGAAGGGCTCACAAAATGGCAAACAGGATGAGTAACATGATATAGGGGAATAAATAGTCAGTAGAAAAAGGAAAAGGATTTTTTACGAGAGGATTTTAATCTTACCGTGCTACAACTAAAAACTGGTCAATCTGACGGTCAGTAAGGGGGCTATCTGGATCCCATACTTTTACTTCCAGCTTTGCCTGTTCTCTGTCATCTAATTCTCCTGTCAAAAGGTAGATGGGACAAAACACTTATTACTCACAATGTTTTCCTTTGTGTAGATCTTGCATGATGTTTAAAAAAGACATTGTACATTTTTAAACATATATACATACACACACATGGAGTACTTAACAATCATCAGCAGTTATCCAGTTAAATTCCATAATGCAGCATCACCAAAATAAATACCTTCCCTTAACATCAGCATTTCAATTTAAGGAGACATTCTTAGGAGGTGAAATACCAATGAACCTTAATAAAATGCTATTATAAAGTTGAAACTATACCCTAAGTAACTAGTGGCTTCTTTAAATTGCATGTCTAGTATATCAAAGTTACTGTTGCACTTAAGCCATACTAAATTTAATTTTACACTTAATCAACTTTAGCAATTAAATCCTATCCAATTTGTATTCTATGCCCTGAAAAAATAAATCATTATGCAAAAATGCTGTCGACTGTATTTAAGCATTTTTTTACCTCTTTAGCCACTACATTATCTGTATTGTTAAAAGCAAGAAAGTTACTGTATACTGCATCATCATTTCCCAACTTCATTTATGTGTACACGCACATGGCTGAAACAGTGGGGGTTGTTTCCAAAATTTATTTTGCCCTATATTCAATGTTACAAGAACACAATTTGTACTGCATGGAAGAACAGCGAAGTGAGAATTTGGTACAAGGATTCACAGTCATAAGAAAGACTTGATCTTGTCTTGCCTACTACACCAATAACTTCTCCTGTAAAATAAGAAACATTTTAGAGGCTGATGGAGGAAGCACCATCTATGCTACCAGTATGAGGAGATTTTCCTGTGGGATGTAGCCAACACATTTGTGGCCACAAGAGATGACAACAGTCAAGTCAGAATCACTGTCTTTCACTGCTGTTTTAGAATAGGAGTGTGTTCTTCCCTCAGCCAACATGTGAAAACCACTAATGTTTAGCTGGTTGCCAGTACTTCTCTGTGACTTTTACAATCTACTACCAGAAAACCTGTTGTCAGATCCAGCCATTCTACTCCCTTTAAAAACCTAGGCTGTGTGGATACCTCTCTGATCACACAGATGATCACTTTAGTCTGTGCTATTTCTTATGACTTAATGAAAATAGCCAGTCTAAACATGCACAGTATCATCAAGACATGAAATAACCTGTACACTTAAGAGACTGGAAGCAGACTGCAAACCAAGCACTGGCTCTTCTGAAATCACGTCATATATGATGACTGCTAGCACATTGATTTGGAAAGAAATTAAAATGTGGTATATATTTATCCCTAGCAAACACACAAGTTAGAACTGCACCATGCTGTCTGGCTAATGTTTCAGAAAGAAATTTCACAGTCACATTCTCAGAAAAACACAGTAAATTACTTTCTTCCAAAACACAGGCAATAAAGCATTGGCTGCCTAATGGGACTTCAGCTTCTGTTCAAGCTAATTCACATCCAATACTGAAGACAAACTGTCAATTTCTGGCATCTTGGAAAGGATTCTAGATCTATAAACTTATTCTATCGATTGCACACCTGTCAATACATTCTTTTCTTCCATCTGTGACAGACACACTGTGGGTGATGTTCCACATTTTATAAATATTCTCTGAGCACTTCATTTCAATCTGTTAATATTTAGTTTTGAAGTACCTTTAATGTTAGTTAACCATTTCAGGACATCAGTCTGGGGACCAAACATTACTCAGGTAGATTATACTTCTCACAAAGAGAAAACATCATACAAACACAGCACCAGTATTCAAACAAAACATGTCACTCTTCTGAATCAAGTTTGCAAAAAGAATTTTAAAAATTGCAATACTATAGATCTTACTTCAATTAGAGGAAATGAAACAATTGCTACTATAAATTGTTGTAACTCTTGATACAGGTGAATCTGAAATATTGCTAAGCAGCATTTTGTAATGGCAGTAGACATAAACAGGATACAAGCAGTGGAATATCTATACCAAAATAATCTAAACACATACAGTAATTGCAATATTAAATATCACTGCAACAATGGTAGACAGAGGTTTCCAAAAAATAGGTCGAGTTTGCCAAGCTGCACTTTAAAAAGCTACTTAATTCCCAATTTTCCTCTTACATGGCAGGATATAATCACTTAAACAGGGAAACTTAAATAGACCAAACCATGGAGGCTGTCAAGCAGTGCTGTAGAAACCTTAGAATAGTTCATTTCAAGAATAAGTATTTTGTTAACTTCCTTTGCCTGTGCTGAAAGCACATAGGAGGATCAGGTAAGATAAACAGGTCTTTCAAAATAATGATTATCAACCCTCTGTGTTTTACTTGAGCTGTCAATCCTTAGCTGATCATGCCTGTACCACATCCTATAGGATTTTTAACTTAGCAAACCACTTTAAGATGCAATTTCCCTGTTAGCACATCAACATTTATCTTCTACATTGTTGAATTTGACACCAAAGTATAAGACATTCAAACTGAACAGATGATAAAGTTGTCATAGTATTAATTTGTTATATTGCAAAACCCAGCTCACAAAGGAATGGGGGAGTTTTACTTTCACCATTTTCAGTGCATCTGAGAAGTTCAGTTTTAAAAGTGTCACCTTCCCTTATCACCAGCAGCATACCAATTACAGCTTCTGAGAAGTACTAGGCAATTTTTTGAATAACTGATATAACATACCAGTATATCCAACTTATTCTAGTCACTGCTTATAATTTTATTACAGCCTGCCGAACCCTGACGACTAATTTTATTGGAAAACATTAGTAGATGGTCAGAAATACATCAGGTTTACTCTTCATCAATCATTCAATTCCTTATTTCTCATGGGTGACTTATAATAAAAGCAAGATTTTTCTTAAAAAAAAAAGTTTAAAAGTTCTGTATTTCAGTTAGTCATGTTAGAAATGAAAATGAAAGCATGATGTGCCCCTCTGAAAAAAGGAAGAAAAAATTTACAAAACTAAAGTAAACCAAAGGTATTTTAAATGAGCTATAAGAAATCAAAGATCTACAAGATTAGTCTTTTAGATTTCACTTCCTGCAGATAAATACCCCAAAGATAACTAGCGCATCAGATTCAGCATGATTCTATGTTCTTCTTGTATCCAACTAAAAGAAAATAACTTTCAATATAAACTATAAACAGCTTAGAGTGAAATTCTTTGAATTTAAACACAACAATACTGCAATACAATATATTATTAAGAAACTGAAATACTAATCTATAAGTTAGGTTTTATTTTAAAAATGGTTGTCAATGAAATAATACAAATTCAATTTTTAATGAAAAACAGTTGATGAGGTATCTGATTTTAAAGACACCTCTGATGTATAAAGTTTTATTTTGTATTTTGCACGATTTGCACTATTTTTCAAAAAACCTTTTTATTCTCCTCAAGAAGTAATTCAGATGTGAATTCAATTCAAACATGCAAGCTAAACACCTGCAGTGCTCAGCTTTCTGAATGAATCCAGCTTTCAGGATATACAAAACAGAGGTGCCAGCTGCTGGATCCTTAATTCCATGGGACAGAAAATCTATAGCTGTGGGGTTTTGGTCATAGTAAGGCAGTAGATCTGTCCATGGACAGAACTGGACACCAGACCAAGAGTTTCAACCACAGACCTCCTCCTAGTAAGTAAATTCATTTATTCATCCAACCTCCTGAAATCAGCCAGTTTTGATGTGTGTGTCAATTCCTCAGACTCACCAGACACCTAAGCAGATAATTTGAAGGCATTTGTAAAGGCTCATATTCTTCATGCTTAGCACATATATAAGAAATCAACCCAGTGTCTTCACCTCTGTGTTTTAGTTTTGTACTTTTGGAACAGGAATATCTCTCAGCTAACACTGCAAGGATGAGGAAGAGAGGTACTTGTTGGTTCTTATGCTCCCCTAGATGAGTTCAGCATGCAACACAATGAAATTTCTTTCACTGAAATATGGATTTAGCAGATAAAGCTTTTAGCAGGTTGTTGCCAGAACTTTTTGAGAGTATACTACCTGCAGGTAATTCTAAATAGTTTTTTGAACATAGTTTCATGTGCTGTTTGTGTGCCATCACTGTAAAAATAGGCAACTAATCAGTGAAAATGAAGTTTCAGTTCATGAACCACTCTCTCATGCTGCTATTTAGACAGTCTGCAATTTAGACATTTTCTCTAACTTGCAGAGGAGAAAAATAGAATCCCATTGAATTTTCTTGTACTGTATATGAACAAAGTTCCAGCCATTAAGCCTGTCTGTGTAATGTAAAAACTGAGCTTTCTCCTTGGATGAAAAGCATATTAGTTCCTCATTAAAACAGTCAGCATATTAATAATTTCATCAATATTACTCATTTTTATTTATTTTTTTTATCATTTGTAATTCTTGCCAGTACAGATAGAAAAATTCAGAAGAACAGTTTGAAAATTTACAGTAAACTCTTCGAAAAATATAATGGAGTTATGTGCAAATAATTTCTCTGATCAAAATAACATGAGAAAGCTTAGATGAAAAATGTAGGCAAAAGAAAAATTATTTGTTTACCTTTCAATTTCAAAACAATCTCCCCTCTGCCTTAGCCTGCCTGACAGAGGTATATTCAGATTTCAATTATTCAGGTAAGGAGTCACATGTTTACGCAAATCTCATTGTAAAAATTTATGAAAGACATGTATAAGAAATGAAAACCAGGTTATGTATAGAGATTATAAATGAAGTACATCATGTGATAAAGGCCTGTTACTTGTCTACAAGCATTTAAACTGCTATTGGGCATTTTTAAAGCCAATAAAACATGCATAGTTCAGTCACCACTTATCCTCTAGAGCTTGAATTTATAAAAAACATTTAATCATTCTGCAATTGAAAAATCCCTTTTGAAATAGAACTGCCTCCTATGACCTTAAAGTTCTCTCAGTGTTCAGCTTTACAGTACTTATAATTTAATCACTGATGATCAAAAGACAAACACTCACAAAACACTCAGAGCTTTAATTCATCATGTTCTACATTCCTAGAAATTAACAGAAAGAATTACACTTGAGCTCAGAATAAACTGAACTGCAAACACACATTAATAACCAACTTCTACATAATGCAGCATCAAGGATGGCTGGCTTATGGAAGTGCCCAGTGCTGGAAGGAAGGAACAAATGAGGCTGCCTCTTTTTCAAAACCCTGCAAAACTGCTTTCAGTTTTGCTGAAATTCCTGAAATAACAACACATGAGGTAATAGACTTTTCAGGAAAGCATGGTAAAAATGATTCTGAGTGTAAATAAAAGAACAGTAAATAAACCAAAATGTTCAAATTCCCTGTTAGTTAAGCATTCTAAAGAGAAAAAAAAACAACTTTTTGTGTGAATAAATGCAAACAAAACAATTTAGACAAGAACTTTTTGTTTAGGATTAAATGCATTTTGACTTATTAAAATGTAAAAATCCACATTTCATCTTTATCTGCTATTTGTTTTTTAATCTTCTACAGAATAAACTTAGAAGAAAAATCAGACTTACAGTAAAACAGCAAAGAAACAAACGTCTGAACTTACAATGAGTCCTTTTAGGTGAAGTTACTGAGGTAGAAAATACCAGCAAAGTCAATTAAACACTAAGATGTTGCTGCTTGAAAAGCAATTGAAGTGCTCATGGGGATAATAAGCACATACACAGCACACAATAAATAACTGTACCCTTCATAAGGCTGACTACCTGACAGAACTCATTTAGTATTTGAACAATCACAGCCAAGGCTCTACAGCTATTATTAGCAACAAAATCTTTCTGACAGCAATCATGCACAACCTGCCACTCCAACACGCAGCACAGACCATTCATGCTGCACTGCAACCAGAGGACCACCTGAACCATTTCCTTCAAGCTGCAGAGAAGCAGGAGCTTCATAACAAACAGAACACTAATAAGAGAAGCCTAAGTCTCCTCAAGGAGCTAAAGACAGCAGAGTATCAAGGCTCTTTTTTTACGAAGACCAAAAATTTGACTGACCTCAAGCATAAATCAAAGTTGAGAAAGGCAGACCTGCTTTCACAATTCAGGGCAACCAATGAAAAAGAAACCAAACAGTAACAGAAGAAACCCACTCCAACTATCCCCAAGCAGGACAACCTGCATAATTCACCTTAACTTTTGAGCAGCTTCTGTAAAATCTAATTGATAAACAGCACACTTTCCAACTCTTCTATCTTATCCTCGACTGCTAACATAAAAGTTGTGAATGATCTGAGAAGTAAAGCTCAAAAATTTCCATGACCACATTTGGTCTGTTTGATCAAAATTATACATGCACTTAATACCTCAAAAAATTGGACCAGAAGGCAACAAGTATTTTTAAACAACATGACTGAAAACACTTCACAAAACACTATGGCTTATGAAAAGCTTCAAATACCGAATCGAGCTTCTGTAGTGCGTGTGGCCACAGCCCTAAACTACAGATTTCCCATGCAAATACATGATTAGGCTGAAGCAAAGTCTTTCCTGAAAACAGGCATCGAGAGGCCATTTACATGTGTTTTGTTTAATTTCTAAGAAAAGTGGTAAAATTCTATCAATGTGCTTTTAATTGTCCTTTTAATTGTCCAGCACAAAAATCAGTAACTCAGCTCCCTAGAAGTGAGATTGGCAAAAGTGATATAAAGGATATTATAATCCTATTAAAATCTGACATAAACAACATGGTAAAGTGTATTTTACAGTTTGTGATAATCAAGCATTTGACAGTTAATTATGCAAAATTTACTGTACAAGCTTAATAACAAAAATAATCTTCAAATCTGACAAGGCCCTACCATGTTTAAATTGGCTAACACTCAAACAGCTCCTACTTTTAGAAGGTATTACAGAAAAAGAATTCATGTTAACTTAAAGTCAAAAGAGCAATCAACTGAAGACCCATTTGAGAACAAAATATATTTAAGCATATATAACAAGGAATTTTATTTTTTTTGTTGAGATTAATCTCATCTAAATATCTATTTTAAATATCCATTTTCAGCTGAGATGAATCAAGTCTCAGCAACATTGTTTTTTCTATTCTGACCATAAATGTGAGTCTTACTGGGTTAGCACCATCATACCTGCTATGTTTGGTGTCCTATTGCAGCTTCCACAAATAGGAACTTCTAAATATACTTGTTATATCTTTTATTCCATGCATTCCTTCTGAAAAATGCTTTGAAATAGAAAGCCATCATCTTATAGTTGAACCAAGATTCTAACAAATATTTTGAAGTTATTTATTTTGCTGCTGATTTACCAGATTTTCAGTCAAATATAAAAATTTAATGCATTTCACACTGAACTTGGTGAAATCAATTTCTACAAGGTTCCTTGGCATCTAGAAGAAAACCTGAGTTAGACATAACCATCTCCTTTTGTACTTGCCCCTAAACATATTTTTTTATTTCAGACTTTGAGCTTTGCTTTCTGCTCTGTGGATCCCGTGAAGTCATCTCGAATTGACAAGAAACCTGGCTTTAGTCACCGACTGTGAACTCCCAATTTACTGTATGTAGAACAAGGGAGGTATGCAAGTGAGTAGATGCACTAGCTCCTCAACCCCATCCGAAAATAACTTTATGGTTGACAGCTTTTTCCACAAAAACCTTTCCCTCACATACTGCTGATGGAAGATCCTAAAGGTGCTGCTGTTGTCACCTTCTGTGGGTGCACGAGAAAAGCAACTCTTCCTTTGATCACACCTGGGTTTACTCTAATTCCACTTACTTATTCTTGTAATGGCACTTTGTTTCACTCACAAAGGCAACACAAACATGGCCTCAAAATTACGAGGCCTCATGATTTTTTTTAAAGCCAGTTAAATACAAAATGTTAGATAATATTTGTGAAACACTGAACTCAGGAAAAAAGGTAGTATTTTCTGAATTTTATTTTTAATAACTACTTCCTGTATTAATGTGTCCAGTTAATATCCAGCAACTGTCAAAAAAGTGATCACTGAGCACAAATTACAGACCATATTTTCTGGAAATCAATAGGACACCAAGGCACAATATTTGTTTATCCTGTCAGATATTTCTCACAGACACACATTATCTGTCTCCTGAGTATCTGGCTGTCCAATTTTTAACTGAAATATTTGAATACAGAAACTTCTAAAAATACTTCATATCAACGGTTTTTAAAAAGGACTGATTATTATCTTCTCACAACAGAATTAAATCATTGCAACTACATCAACACTAACAGAAATAAGCCAGCACACAGACTTTTGACAAGAGAATCAGATGCACCATTCAAATGACTGCTGCAGGTCTCTGGCTGTATGAGTGACTTTTAAACTCAGCAGTGGTTCAGATAATAAATGGGAAATTATGTACCACAAAGTAAAAACCCAGATCACTCCCCATGACATTACAGCTGAGTTTCACTATTCTAAGGTATATTTTTCATCAACTAAATAAAAAAAAATAGATTTAATTACATGGGAAGCATTTCTAGAACCAGACAAAACAATACACCAAGTCTAAGCAATCCTAAACTTTCATAAAATTAAAAATCCAAGCAGATTGTAAATGAGTTTCTCATCTGTCTCTTGTAATCATGTTTAAGCTTAAAATCCTGAAATTCCAATATTCCCAAACATTAAAAGGTTTGAAGTCTGAGTTTAATAGTTTCCATTTGGTATGTTTGCTCTATTAAAAACAACATACAATGGAGTTGCAGTAAAAAGCACAAAAACAGTGAAGACTTTAGAAACCACCCTTGAAGGAATTAATTTAATATTTTTCGAAACAGAAAATTTTTAGAAATTTTGAATAGTTTCTCTGTTCGTCATCCAAAATTTGAAGCTTAAATTTGCCCAACTGCTCCCCTTCTTCCTATTAAGCACTCAATTATTTGAACTGCATTAATTCTAAAATGCCTTGGCTTCAAAGATGAAATCAGCTGCACAGCAAGTGCTATTTCTAGGCACTCATTGGGTATGTTCAGGTGTGTGAGAGGGACTCCAGTATTTAGTTTACAATTTTATTTACTAGAAGAAAAAAAAAGCTTTGAAAAGAAGATCTTTCGTACAGGCTGCTTCTTCCTCCATCTCAGACACTTCTGTACGTCTTAGTAGGGAGTACTCCTCTTCCTTGCCCACACCACACTCTGTATTGCTTTAAATGGCCAGAGAGAGCCCATTTGTGTCAGATCCCCGCTCCATCAAGAATTCCCTAAGATCTCCTTTCAAACCCAGATGCAAGAGAAAAGCAGCACCAGGCTGGGAAGGGACCACAAGCAGGTGAGTGTAAGATCATCCCTCCAGGCTATTAAAGCAGGAACTTGCAAACAGCCTGGCACTGGGCACTCAAATGATAAACCCTCAAACCGCATCATTCCAGACCACACTTGTCAATGCCTCGCCGCTTGTCTCCTTCCGCATACCTCTGCACAGAAACTGAAAACTCATCTCCCAAATCAACTCTGAACCCTCCTGCATCCACCATCCCATGCCCCTCTCTGACATGGCTCCATTCTGCCCAGGGAAGGCTGGCCCTACCTGACTTGCTGTGCAGAGTCCCCGGAGCAGGCACCATGAGCCCAAAGGAGCTCCTGTACGCAGGAAACGCTCCCAGCAGACGCGTCCCTGTTGGAACCCGAGCTGCTGAGAATTTTAAACTTTCTGTGCCAACAGACACTGACCCCCAAGAAAACACTACATTTAACCTGAAGCCGTAGAAAAAGCTTCCAAAATTGAATGATAAAAGTGAGATTATGAGTGTGTAGTTTGAATAGAAGTGTGTAATATCACACAGTAAAAAGCTCAGAGTTTAAAGTTTTAAGATATAGTAATATATATAAAAGAAGATAGAAGGTTTAAAGCAGAAGCTAATCCTTCTTCACTTTCTTGATGAGTTTTAGTATTGTATAATTAAATTTAAAATCCACATTACAAGTCACAAATAGTTAAATTAAAAATAAAAATAATTTAAGTATCATTTCTTAATTAAACAATTTATCCTTAAAAAACCTTATAAAAAGAGAAACACAACCCCATTTTATAATTTATTAGTAAAATAGTACCCAACTCACAACTTCTAAGACTATAGTATAAATAAAAACTAATAAACATCTAAGTCTAAACAAAAAATACCATCTCACACATTTAATCCCAACCTTAAACAAACAAACAAACAAAAAAAAAAACAGACCAAAAAAAAAATTCCAAATTTAGTGATGGATTGACATACAACAATTACAAAAAAATATAACCAAACTCAAAATCAAAAAAAAAAAGTTAAATAATCTGTTTAGTTAACTAAACCTCCTACCATTATAAAAAAACTTTTACAAATAAACACTTCCCCTGCTCAGATAACCATGTGCACTCTGCTGCTGGGGATGCTGCCCAGGGGAACACAAGAGCCCACTGCTGGCTGACATCCCCTCACTGCCTGCCAGCATTGCAGGGCTTTCCCACAGAGCTGCTCCTCTCAGCCCCTTCGTTGCCAAATAAATTTCATATATTCATCAAAGATATGAGCGAGGGTACTTTCATACACTAATTTTTCCTCCAGTTTGAAAAAAATTAGGGACAGCTCACATCATAGAGGGAGAAAACTGTCCTTGTCATTGAGGCACATTACTAGATGTGGGATTAGTTTTTTCTTGTCACTTTTCTTTTATCCTCCTATTTGCTGCAACATTAATGCCCTCTGAAATTTGGGCAAAGTGACTAAAATCTTCTCAGACCATCAATAGACTCAAAAGGTCTATAAACTACAAAAGAGTCCAAGACACTGATAATGAGATCTATTTAAAAAGGAAGCAAATAAGAGAAATTCAAATTAATTGTTGGAAGAGAAATCAAATTAATTTTCCGTATTTGTGGTAACTGGACAGAAGTGGAAAGGTTCACGTGCATCACAAGACATCTAAAAGATACAGCTTAAAATGATGCATCTATAGGAGAGGTTAGAGAACAATTATACATTATGAACAGTAACGAGCTACTTGAGTTTGGACAAGAATCCTCTCCATATTTCTACAGGATCTCAGGAACAGAACAGCTACTAATCGAGAAACATGAGCTCAAACCAAATTGTGCTATACCTAGGGTGTGAAGGAGGGAATGTGAGCTAAAGAAAAAATGTGGGCAATTAAGCATAGCCAAGGCTCAGAACTATGCTAGCCAAAATAATCAAAATTGCAACCAAGACACAGTGGTCAACAGGCTTTTTATAAAGAAAAATCCTGAAGTACTGAAAAAGGATCATAGAGGTTCACGAGGAAGCTCAAGGTGACAGCCTATTGGATTTCTAATAGGCTTTAAACAAATTTTAATAAAACTACGAAACCCCAAGTGACAAGATCTCCTGCAGGGATAAAGAGCTGGTGGTCTGATTCAGCATGGTCCTTCCTCACTGCTGGGCTGTATTTTTGAAAATCCTGATTTCAACACTGAAACATCTTACATTGCCTAGCACCACACTGTTCTACCAGATCCTGACAGACAAAATCAAATGCAACGTCAGAAAATTTATTTTGATAAATTACTTTTTAAAAAAATCACAGGAAGCTGTTATTCCAAATTGCAATAATTTTCTAAAAAATACAATTGTTTGGTTGGGATATTTCTTGCCAGAGAATTACTAATTATTTGCAGACAGTTTCACTAGACTTATATATCATGCCTAGAATGCAGTCTTGATAAAATTTTTTATTAGATTTGTTTAGAAAATATCCTTTGCTTTGGAAGTTTGAATAGAGATTTAACAGACAGAAGACCTTTTTTGACTTGGTTGCAGCCTTTCCATTTGATTCACAACACCGTGAATGAATGAAAGTAAGCATTACTTAAGAAATTACTGATTTGGCCAATGAAATTACTGTACACAATTGACTTCCCTATTTGCAACACGACTTCAATTGTGTTTGTTTAGCTAAGCTATCATGCATTTAAATTTTGTGCAGAAGCATTTAAATTGTGTGACAGCTGCAGTTAGACCTATGATGGCATGCATGAGGCAGAGAGAGCAGCACAGAAAAAACAATGCATTAGATGAACTACTACAGAGCAAAAAATTTCAAATTTCTCCAATTCTTAAGCATTATCCCAGTTCATAAACTATATCCCTAATGCCATGCTAGCACTTTTTCTCTCTCATTCTCTGCTTTTTTAGCCAACCATGTAAAACAACCTGTCACTGCATCAGTTATTCCACTGCATGAGACACTGGTTGAAATGCCAGAATTTTAAAAACATTTGGGTTTTAAAGCTGTGAGACAAGTTAGAATCAATGTTATATAAAAGTCTACCAAGAATCTAAACTAGTTTGCCTGGGTGCAATCTCCCTGTACACAAAACATGACTAAATAAAATCTGCTAGTTAAAGGTGACAACAATTTGATCATATTCAGAACGATTTATAAAAGTATGTCTTGTAACCAAGGAACAATAATAATAATGACTTGCCTAAACCAACACTTTATAGGGTTTTGTTCTTGCTTGTTTAGGACTTTTAGTTTTGTTTATTGAAGTTACTAGTCACAGATTTTTCAAGCTGTTGATCAAATACTGTAGGTGAGTGCAGAACACAGCAGCTTCTGGCCATCACATGCAGAGAACCAGATACCTTGCTCCTCTATTGAGGAGTAGGGATGCTCCACAGAAACGAGATACTCCTTGCCTAAATTCATGCTCTTGATTCTCAGAGATAAACCTATTTATTCTTGCTTTGCACAGAGGAGAAGAATGTTACCCCACGCTGGAAACAGATGTGAAAACAAGCTGCTACCTCCACAGAACAAGCCACTGGAGAATGTGTTGTTAAAACAAAGAAAGGACATTTCTTAGTATCCTGCTAGCCAGAATTCGAGTCAGTGCTGTAGAATAGGTCTCCTCTCTTCCAGCATATTTAAAGCAACTAAAAAGAATCTAAAAATCTTCAAACTAGAGAATAGACAGACTGTAACACTTGGCACTGGGGGGTGAAAGACTTCACACAACCATAAAATCATTCCAATCTGACAACTTTTACTCCCAAGTTTTACTCCCAAGAATGGTGACAACAAAAGCCGGAAGAGAGTGCAGAAAGAAATCTGCTCTGGTCTTCCTCCAAAGTTGCAGTCTTCACTAAATGTGTGATCTAAGAGATTTAGCTACACCATTACAAACAAAAGTGGCAGGGATTTACAAGGCTTACGCATTTTCAACCAAATTTAAACTTTGTTTACATTTGTTTACAGCAATAGTGTAAAGGATTTATGATTCAGTGTATCCTAAAGAGGAAAAACAGAAAACAGTTGAATCTGGAAGATTTTATCATACATCTTGATTTTAATAAACCTTTTAGTCTTTTGAAAGTAGATGTTCTTTTTGTTTCAAAAATTAAAGAGCAATATAAATTTATCCAATACAGCCCTGGGGCAGGGAGAAGCAGGTATGCTGCATTATTATCCAAAGTTTGACCTAATCACCTGGGTTTGCAGAACATTTTACTCAAGGATGCAAAAATGGCAGCACCAATGCAAGGGAAAAAAAAACTATTCCTACAAAAAACACACATAGCTATCCAATACATGCACAAAAAATCAAAACAAAAACACCATAGTCTATTCAGATAAAACATAAGTTATCACAGTATGGAGAAAGTGCAAGCAATTTGAATTTTTAATCTGCTAGAATTCATCACTATATTTTCAACAAATTAATTTCATGTTTGTAGAACTTTTTACTTTTCAGCCATGTTGTGACTGGCCTTCTAAAAACTAATCTAAACTGTCTTTAGTCATTTGAATTGGATTGATATGCCAGTAACTTTGAAAATAAAACAACTGATGGTGTGTGAATCTTTGATTTATTTATATTTTGGTCTGTTTGTTTTGGGGATTTTCTGTAAATATAAAATGTGCCTACCAACCACCTTCAAAAAGGTATTCTTCCTTTAGATTACAGAACAAGTTTTATATGTGAACAAATTCAGGAATTCTTTCAATTTGATATCATCTAATAATTCCATTATTAGATGATATAAAATCTGATTTTTCTGAACTGACAAGATGTTGCCTAAATTCTCTCTCTCTTAATTTCAGGTGATGGGTCTACACTTTTAAAGAGTTACACATTAGAGCATAACAATTTGGAGATACAAACCACTAGTCACTTTTATCATTACACGCTGAAAAATGTACATAAAGACAAAAAATCTTCACAGAATCCCATAGTTTCCAAATATAACTTTTCTAATCTATTAATTTTAAATATTGTTTAGATTTGTTTGTATGAAAGAAAAGGCTTGACAGTGAATGGATTAACTTCCAGGCTGTCAGCTTACATAAAGACACAGCAACAGCTGAATCATCTTGTGTTTTTCCTCAGAGGTCAGAGGGCTATGGAAACATTTAGAAAAAAATCAGTCCAAACTACCATAGTTCAGATATTTTTATCCTCCCAAAACCAAACTCTTTTTTCCACCAGCCACTGGAAATAAGTGCAGATTAATCCAACCAAACTGCTGAAGTGCTCCACGTGCCAACAGATCCTTGGTTTGTGGGCAGACTTGTTCTTCTGAGCTCTGATGGATTATTATTATTTCCTACTAAAGGCAGCAAGAAGATTGCACCACTTATTGCATTTTGGGTGTTAGTGGGGTGTGAGGAAAAGAAGACAGAAACACACAGTGAAATCCTGTCTTCATTATGTACAAGAGAGATTATCTACTCATTTTTATTAAACCAAGGACTTAAGTCAAAACATTAAGCTCCAGAAGAACTTGGTAACTTTAGTTAACGTGAATATGGATTTTAGCTGTAGAAAAAATCAAATAAGTAAAATTTGAACAGGAAAAAATTTCCTTTATATGTAGTATTCGCTATTTCATAATTAGCCTCTGTCTTTAGTAATTTAAGTAAGAAGAATTCAGTAGAAAGAGACTTCCTGCCTGGCAGACAACCCTAGCTTATACTAAAAACCCTGCAGTTCAACCAGGTACTTGGAAAGGAGATCAGTACTTCCCAGTTGCCTCTCACACACTGAGACAGCCATTTTCACATTAGCCCTCTGGCAAGGGCCTGATTTCCTCCTGAGCATATGAACACGTACAGGACTATTTTTTCCCTATGGCAGGTACATTTTACAGCAAGAATAGCAGTGGATCATAATCTATTCATAAACCTGTTCTGAAACAAGTCTGTACATGTTCTGTACGTTTTATAAACAAACCTCAAGTGACTTCCTATAGTCTATTTCTGGTTATTAAAAGAAAAGTCAGAATAATAATGCAGGTGATCTATTAAATAGAATTCATTGTAAAATAATCTGCCACTTGCCAGAAATCAAATTATTCTTGTTTCATACATTTATTTAATAAGATCTGTAAAAATTAGAAATAATGGGGTGTTTGTTCAAGTAAAAAGTGTAGCAGCAAAAAAAAAAAAAAGTAGATCATGATGAATAGAAAATACAACATTTAAGGTTACAAATATATATATTTGGGGCATTCAGAACTCCTTTGACTTACTGCAAGTGATGTTCTTCTCACACAATCCTTTTTAAAGAATAAATACCATGACTCTTTAAAACAGTATCTAAATCTAGATATTTCCAAAGAAACGCTTTTCTTTTTCAAAAAATTTAATTAGCAAATACAGTTGTAAACATAAGACACAGTTACACATGCTTCTTAAATATGATCCAAACATTAAATAATTGTTTTACTTGAAATTTTGTTTAAAATAATAGTTCTCTGTAGCAAAAACTGAGGCGTAGGTAGTTGTACTAGGTTATAAATAAATAAAATTTTAAAAATATCAGTGATTTTAAATCTGTGCCAAGGCTAGAAAGAGTTGTTTCAACCCTGATACCAAACAGACATGATGCTTTAAGAAAGACAACATTTTGAAATAAGAAGACACAAAGACCTGAATTCTCTATGCATTGTTTGCTTTAAAAGGGAAAGAGGAAATATCTTTTTCACTTGTTTTACCACAGTGTCAATATTTTACGAATGGGTTGGTCCATCCTCTCTCAATGCAGCCTATATTAAATAACAACCAGACCATACAATTAAATAAATATCAAATGCCTATGCAGAGACTGGAAATGGACATATTTTCAATAGCTATTCAAGTATACTTTCTTTTTCCATAATATCTGCTGGTGTTCATAAATTTTCTCAGACCTACCATCTTACTTTGTCTGCCTCTATGCATTAGCTTAGTTCAGAAAGTCAGCATGAGCAATAACGCAATACAAGGACTTTTATTTTTTTTCACTAACCAAAGATCAAGTATTTACCTTCCACAAGCATGTCTGGCACATCTGCTTGATATCTAGGCCCCACTCTGATTTCTCCCTTGTCTGCTAAAAGTGTTTTCAATGATGGATCATACACCAATGAATAAAAAAAAGTATCCTAAAAAAAGAGAGACATATTTGCAACAGCATAATAATTTTTAAAATTAGGTTTGCAAACTTGTAACACCTTTCATTTGGAAATTTGCATACTTTACACAACACAGATTCAGTACATAAACCTTTATTTTACATAATACAGATGTTTCTTGAGTGCTTTTAAAAGACTAATTAAGATTTCTCTCATTGTGAGGACTTACTTCAGAACAGAGCAATAATGAAAATATTTGTACACAAAAATATACCAATGGATTTGAAGAGAATTAATATTAACTGCTTACTGAATTTAACAAGTTTGCACTCATAAGTATCTCAACCATACTGACTTTCCATTATAAATTAATCTCAAACAAAATAAAGCACTGCCTGCGTAAACCCTTCTCAGGCACAGCATTGGCAAATGTGGTATATTCACATAAGGATAGGCCAAGTCCTGCTCTCAAAAACATTTCTACTGATTATCAGTGGTTTGGTCTAGAAATTTAAAAATAAAGGCATGCTAATTTCAGTTAGAAAACGCCCCCTTCCTGACGTTGTATTAAGGCACTCCAAAGAAAAAATATTATTTTAAAGGCATTTTGCAATCTTTCAAATTCTTGGGGAATTTTCTTCCTCTCTGGTAAAGCTAAGCATCCTAAGTATCTTCCAGAAGAAGATGAGGAGATACTTTCAATACAATAAAAGAAAAAAAAGGAAAAAATAAGGAAGAAAAAAAAGCACCATGTGAATTCCCCCTTCAGTATCTGCTACAGGAAAACATCTCCATATTTTCATCTGTAAGATATCATATTAATTACTTCAAATTAATCATTTTCAAAATACAAACAGATTCATAATAAATCTATCATTTAAGCATCTCAATTAAATTTTTATCCAATAATATTGTTTATATCAGTGTTGTGAATAACATAATTTTTCTAACCTATCATCCAAGATATGATTTTGTTAAAAATACAGAAACAAAAATAAACTTATCCCAATATTTGAATAGAAATCACAATTACCTCTTTCTCCAGGTATGACAACACAGATTCTGTCTCATTCAGAAGTGCAACGCTGCATTTTCCCCTACGCAAACATAAGCAAGAATAGTTATTTTGTAAAAAGTTCAAATTTCAAGTAAAGAGTTACTTACAAGAGAACAATCTAGATATATTTTCAACTTCTACACTAAAATTATAAAAACATTAAAATATATAAAAATGAACATTACCATACTTAAATAATACCAAAATTAACATAAAAGCAACAAAACAAATGGCTGTACTGATCCAAGCATTCAAATAGACTGGAATTCCATCAAATTGGGAAATCATTTCCCAATGGAAAGGCAAAAAAAGAGAAGAGGTACAATGGCAAACAATAAATACACACACAATTAATAAAAAGGCCTGGATTAAAGAAAAATCACCTCCAAGTGACTTATCTCCAGTAAGTTCAGTGTATAATTTGAAAACAAATAACCCAAACTGGAAAGAACATAAGGCTTTACTTTAAGGCTGTAAAAACAAAGCACTTTTCTCTTCTGAATGGAAGTATTTTTAATAATGAATCATGGAATTCTATTTATTTCTTCTATGCCCACATTTCTGTGCAGGCTCTTGTTGCCCAGCAGTGGTACAGACCTGCCCACTGTAACTTAAGTAGTCAATGCAATGGGACTTTGACTCCA
The DNA here is from genome assembly GCA_013397555.1 of Urocynchramus pylzowi. Classification (NCBI taxonomy): domain Eukaryota; kingdom Metazoa; phylum Chordata; class Aves; order Passeriformes; family Fringillidae; genus Urocynchramus; species Urocynchramus pylzowi. Next base: position 864,285 of record VZRH01003317.1, on the reverse strand, counting down.
CCACCCTCCTCCCTTTCTCATCCCATCTCCCCCAGCATTGTCTTGCCTCAAATTTCTCTGTCTCCAGCTTCTCTGCAAGTAATATGCAGAATTATTTTCAACAAATGGTATTTTAAAGAAGCACTCATAGAGGTGGATGAAAAATATTAAGTGTGCTGAATCACCTTGCTAGCAACTCACATTTTTATGTTATAATTTACAACTGAACTACCATTTTATATACATATATGTTTGTATTTATATATATATATATATATATATATATATGAAGACATATTTATTACCCCTTACATACAGCACCTTGTATTTCATACATCCAAGTTTTACTCAGTTTAGTTAGTATTTGCCAGGACGTTCCTGAGGCCTTTTACATCCAGCTACAGGAAATATGCCCAGAACACCCATCTCCTATCTTCCCTCATGGAACAGACCAGAACATAAAAGAGAAAGAGTATTTGTTTGCAGAGACTTTCTTAATTTTAAAATAACACCAAAATGGGCATTGTAAAAACCTGTCATTCTGTCAGGGAATCCAGACTCTAACCAGAGGCATTAGAAGCCAATTGCTAATGGCTGATCACTAAGTGAACATGCCCAGCTAATGTCTTATTCATTGCCACTGCACATCCTGGGAAAGGGGGTAAGCCACACATTACTGTCCTGAATTTCTCTTCATTGTCATACCTGTCAGGAGAACCAGACCAAAGAAAAACGGGAAGAGGGGGAACAAAAGTCTGACCACAATACTCAACAGCAGAGGAAAATCCTCCTGCAGCAGAGAAGTAGGAAACTTTCTAGATACCCCATCATGTCTGTCTTTGAAAGTTCTTTTTAAGTTTTTGGCCTTGATAATTCCAGAGCATTCACTTGTAAAAATGAATTGTGTTCTATCATGAAGTCAATTTTCCAACTTTATTTTACTATTTTATTGGGGGGGTTTTAGTGTAAAAGGCTAACCAGGAGTTTACCTTTCCAGTCTGCTTCTATTCCAGACAGCTCAAATGTGCCCTCTCTCTCCACTACAGCCTGCCCTTATTTAACTTCAATTACCACAGAGGCATTCTTTGCCCCACTGCCATTGTGACTGCAAAAGTATTTTATTGACCAACCTCATCTTTTATTGCTGATCCACTAAAAAATTCATTTTATTTCATTAAGATACACGATTAGTCCCTGCAGCATGTCTCCTAAGTGAGTGAATTTCTATTTGATGCTAGATTTCTTCGTACAGCACTTTAACCATCTAATGGCTGGAGTCACACAGAGGTAACATTTTGTGTGCATATATGACCTCTTGCATGGACTTGTGTCTCAATGCAGACAGTACTAGACCTAGAGCAGACACTAAAATAAAGATAAAAAAAGCAACAACAAAACTCACATTTGACAACAGGTAAATTACAGAAACCTTTCTACTTTTGATTCTCTACATTACCGTTACCCGTTTCTGTAATCCAGAAACCTACTTAATAAAAGTGATTAAGAATCTTTACCAAATTTACTCTTTGTATAATTCCTCCTCTCTTTCTTTCCCATCAGAAGAAAAGCTTCTCTGTACATTTGCAAATGCTCTGCTGGGTTGAACCAAGCATCTAGTTCATTGTAGCATGAACACTGAGCATCCTTCAGTCATGGATGCTAAGGTGATATTCACTTTAGTGAATATCAATTTGCAGTAATATGCCCCTTATTATTCTCCAACCACCACTGCACCTTTCACCCATTCTTCAATACTAGCAATCAAATGCCCTGGAGAAAAAGTTAATGACATTTAAACCACATCACAACGTGACTTGGGAGTTAGTTTTTTAAGGGCTGTATCTGAGAACCCGTAGTTTCTCTGGATTTAAAAATAGTATTTTCCTCCTTAGAGTGTTCTGGAGCTTTATTCTTTAATGATTTTAAATTATTTAAGATAATTGGGAAAGATAGAGCTATATCAAACAAATAATCAATATAACAGCATACAGTCTGACTGTTCCAAACTAGACAGAGTAAAGAAAGGGGGAGCTAGCTACCTGCAAAAACAAATGAAAGAGAGTGTATGCTGCAGTTACACACCAAAATAAAATTATACTCTCTTCTTTCAGAAACCCTACTGTCTTTACATTTTAAGTATTATTAAATGAGTGGCATACAATGCCACAGGTGCATTTTCTATTGCAGTCTCCTGCCTGAAATGCAACATTAAACTTAACTCAGGTAAAAATTACAAATTGGCCAGTTTTTAAAAAATTACATAAAAAAATAGAGTTGTCTACTATTTTTTCACATATAAAACCTTTTTCCTCTTATGTAACTCTGATTCTCTGATTTAAGCTGTATTCCTCCAACAAGCAGCATTCTTGACTTAACTGACATCATCAAGGTGAATTAGTTAACAGCATCAGAATGTCTCAATGTTAAAATGACATGTCTGATTTTGATCTTTTTCTCAAATTAAAAATATTCAGAAAATTTGTTTTTTACTTCCTACAGAATTAGGCAAAATTTATCTTGTAGGAGTGTTGAGAGGAAGTTTAAGCAACCTCAGCAATGCACAAATAACAGTAAATAAAAAACTAAGTTAGCTTTTATGTCTTCATTACAACTTGTTTTTGATGAGATTAAATTGTGCCTTCAGAATCCTTTCTGCTCTTAGATGTACATCATATTTAAACTGGTCACAAATAAAGAGTTGTTCCATTGAGCTGACAACAATGCCAACAAAACTTATTATATAATTAAATCAGCCAGCAACAAAAAGTAATTTAGAGGTCTTGCAGTAAAAGGAGACAATAAAACTCGCCTATAAATATTTGCTCATGGTATTGCCAGCTTCTATCATATAAACCACTTAGAATTCAATTTCTTCTCCTGTTCTAGTAACCAGATCCACAACTCATAACTTTTTTCTTTAAAGCATTAATCATGTGAAAGCTCTTTTCACATGTTACACCTTCCTTCACTCTCATTTGTTAGAAGCTTTTGTCTGCTTGTAAATTTTTTTTTGTATGTTCCAGGTGACTTCACCAGTGAGTTGACAATTCCTGATCATTTACACCCATCAGCTATGGGATGCCTGACAAGCTATTTTTCCACACCTACAGCCTATTTCCATACCTCAGGGAAGCCCTTCTGTTACAATACAGAAATGAAACTCACACTCTCTCCAGAAAAAAAACCCCAAAACTTTCATTCTAAAGTGCCTTAATGATTTTGTAGGAAAGGACTTCTTCAACAGCCCTAGCAGAAACCCAGGACCACACAGTCCCAAAACCAAAACTCAACCATCTACAGCCAAAACCTCAAAGCACAGAGACACTAATGAGGATTATAACAAAATGGTAAGAAATACCAGTTATCATGGTAGACAGAAGCCTCATGGCAGGGAACATAAGGATTTGTTTCCCCTCCCCCCACCCTTTTTTTATGGAATTGTTTTTCCTGAGATGGATGGGAGGCTGTTTACTGTGGAACAAAGGAAAAGAAAATTGAATTCCAAAAAAAAAGTGACAGCTTTGTGAGACACTCATAGGTCAGACTGTCTTGGACAAGTCAACATGGAGCTCATGAAAATCAACACTCTATGTGAGGTATCAGTTACCATGCCAGTCCTGAAGGACAGATTTCACAGAGAGTAAGCTGAGGTAAGACCTAAGAGATCTTGAAAACTATAGATAAAAACGTGCCATGTTTCAGTGAGACCTAGTAGAGGAATGAAAAACATGTGGAAACTTACTTCAGACAAGAATGTGACAACAATCAGCATCTAGATGAGAGAAGGACAAGACTGCCCTTACTAACGTGTTACAATGAAGGCAAAAGATGATGATAACCAGCTCAAGAGTTTAAGTAAGATGAAAAAAAGTTGTACCAAGATTATTATACCAGACAATGTTATCAAAGGATTTCAATAAAGTCTGGTTAAACAACCTAGACTAAAACACCAAATTGCCCAGAAGATAGAATGAAATGCCTTCTTGTTTGCACTGTCTAGGCAATTGCTCTTTAACAAGCTTTTTCTTAAATTAATCAAAAATATAGATTAAAATCCTTACAAAAATTTTAAAAAGCTGATGCAAACACTTATATTTAAATACTATCAAAATTAGTCAAAATCAACAGCAACTGCCTCATCTTTTACAGTGCCTGTTCATTTCAGTCCTAACTTTCATACCAGTGGAAGCCTCTATGATTCCTGTTCTGCTGTTCTTGCAGGCTATTTCTTCATGTTTTCACCAGATGAGTAAGAAAGCCCATGAGATACAAATTTTTTTTAAATAAGGATTTCTTGGAAGAGGAGGTATGCAAAAAAAAAAAAAAAAATACAGAAGGAAATTGCAAGAAACAAAATACCTGCTGCCTTTTAATTTGTATGAATGATAAGACTGGAAAAGGCACCTTCATGGGTTCAGTACCATGCCAACAAAATCTCCTGTTGGAATCCAGATGTAGCCTGGGTGACAATGACGCAGTGCAAAAACTCTCAGAACTCATTGCTCTGGATTCCCACCAAGTCAATGAAATTTTATATGTATTGCTAATTCAGATACAAGTTGAAGAAAGGAAAACATGTGCAGGCATGACCCCAGAGACTTGGAAATAACAATTATCAATTGCCCTCCTGAAAACAACAGAATTATGTTGGATAATTTTGTACAGATATATACCAATTGTATCTTGATGATCTGCATCAAGAAATGTTAGTGCCTCAGCAGACATTTGGAGCACAGAAGCATGAGTCACTAGCTAGACAGTCTGAGAATAAAATAACAGGAAAGAATATTAGGAAATATTATGCTTGTGAGAAAAATCTGATTTGGTTTTAACATATGCTGTTACTTCAATGACAATCAGAGATTAAACTCAAATGAAGGTACATAATGAAGTGGGATAGAAAGGAGCAGGTGCAGGAATAGAACTCCAGAGTAATCTTTTGCACATTCAGTATAAAGGGAAAAAAGAGGGGGGAAAGATACAGATATTGAGTAAAGGAGGAGAGAGCTACCTGAAAAATAACACTTTTTTCCCTGAACTGTCTTAAATGAGACAGTATTTTGAAGATTTCCAATCAAACACCCACTTTGAGCCAAGTCTTGATCCCTTACAAGCAGCCTACACTGCAATGATGATCACCAAACCACAGAGTGGCAACTGTGGAGTCCAAAGAGCTTCTACTAGTTATATGAAATTGATTCCCCAGTCACAGCAAGCCAGTACTAAGAGTACTTGTGTATTTTACTTTGAAGCACAATTTAAGGGGCACAGAATGTGCTGACAGACACATACCAATGTCTTTACAGCAAATTTCAAGTTCTCAAGACTGCAAAAAAGATTAACTGGGGAGCAAGCTACTGCACAACACTAAAAACAAACCAAAAAAAATCATCATAGTGATTTAAACCTGCAATAGATCCCTAACTACAATCTGACTTTTAAGATATTCAATCAATATCTAGAATTGATTTAAAAAAATATTGATTTATAGTTAATTGGCTCAAGTCGATCTCTGTCCTTTTACAGAGCCATCTCAAACATGAGGAAGAAAACCCAAACAAAACCAAAAAATATTTGATAGGTGACTACTACTGGGATCTGTGCCTCTGACAAAATACCAGTCTTCTAAAGAATACAAGATTGTGTATCTGTGGCCAAAAGATAAATCAATAAATTTGGTATTATCTGATTAACACACACTTGATCATATAAAATCAAAAACAGAATGCACAGCAAACTAATTTATGCACATCTAAATGAACTAGTAAATGCCTGGCATCTAAACACGTGCAGAGATCATATGGATGGATGGCCCAGGATTTCGATACTGCATGTGGCTTTTAGTCAAAAACTTCAATTTTAATTTTAATTAGAGCTGGAGTGCTAATTTTGTCCACTCCAAATTGGTAAGATTTACAGACAGTCCCCTGAAGCAATCGTGCCCAAATGACATGGATTTAAAAGTAATTAAAAGGTAAATATTTTCCCAATGTGGCCACAGTAAAACTACATATTTTGATATTTCAAAACAAGCATAACTGTAGATGTACTTTCTGTAAACTGGAAACTGCATTGTTGCAAACTCAAGTCATTGATATTTTTTCTCTAGGGATTAATTCATGCTAAAAAGTAAAAGAATTGTTGCCTTTTAGCACAGCAGCAGTGATGCACACTGAGTGAGCATCACTGCTGTGAGCACACACTGTGAGCAAAACCACAGAAAGCTGGTTAGGAATGATTTTCCATACTTTCATTAAACCATTTAGGTTGGAGAACACCTTAAAGACCATCAAGTCCATTACAAGCTGCCCAGCTCAGAAGCAACACACATCACTCCAAGCAACTGAAAGTAAAAGTTTTGCACCCTATGAAAGGCTCCTACTTTGTAATTATGTCACTACAGGGAAATATGTACTGATTTTCAGATATTTAAGTGACAGTTTTCCACTATCATAAATACATTTTTTCTTACACTGTTACTAGTACTGGCTATTGACCACATATGAAAACCGGATTCTGTCCTGAATTTAATCTTCATTTTAATTCAAGTAAGAATAATTTGAATTCTATTGGAAAAGGAAAAAAAGAGAAGAAAATAGTCAGACATGCTTCAAAAATCACTTTGTTCCAAATAAACTCAGTCCCGAAGGGAAGAATACCTTAACAATCCAAATAATAAGGTAAGCAGATGCCTAAGCAAAACAATTTCACTCCTTATCCAGTCTGATTTATGCCAGAAAATAATCATGCTTATAAGGATCACAGTAAGCTTTTAAAAAGTAGCTAAAATTTCTATATATACTCACACACCCTGTATGCAGAAACTTCTAATTTGCCAAGAATGCCAAAACTGGAAATCCCGAGGTAATACCACTAAATTATAAAGGTCCCTACCTTGAGAAGCAATACTATGACCTGCCTTATCTGTCTTCAGCTTCAGACCATTTGTTGTGTTTTGAGTGAAGGAATCCCACATTCAGAAAAAAAGTATATCTCTACACCTTAGTTTTATCACACAACTTTCTTTTTTGCTGTTCTTTCTTCCTCATGATCTCATCAGGACTCACTAATATTGCTACTTCAAACCACTGAGTCATTTATAACACATCTAAAGAGCACCACACGGTCACAGTTTGTAAGCATGACATGCTCCTGTAAACTGCACGTTCTCAAGCTACTTTTTCTTCTCTGTCTACAAAGTGGTACCAATCAAAGCTTCTTTAGTCTACCCAAGAGCAAGGGTACCATTTAACAACCAAAAACACAACCACCAAAATAACAAAAAAGCACCATCACCAAAACCAATTAAAAACTAACAAAACACCAAACAGGAAAAAAAAAATAACACTGTGTTCTAAATTCCATTCATGTTGAGAATAATGTCAAAATAGACCAAGATCCTTATAGACTGGTACTTTAGAAGTTTAAGTATACTTTTTTGTACATTTACATGTAAAAATATGCAGAGGGTACAAAATTGCTTAATAAAAATTGAAGAACTCTTCTCATGATCTGACTATTTGGATGCTCTTTAATGTCACATATGCATAGGTATTCTGCAAAAATACTCATATTCTCCCCAACTATATTAATCAGCTTTAATAAAACTATCTTATGTAATCACAATTTTTAAAAGGCTCATGAAGACCTTTCTGTGCTGGAACAGAAGTAATAAACCAAGCCATGACCATCTTAAGATAATTTTGATGACTCTTTTCTTGGTTTTGCCTTTTGTTTGTCAGTTTTTAAAATAAAGGGTATGTGTAAGAATATTTCAGAATCAATGCTCAGAAAGTTTTTCTTCCATAGATGCATAGAAAACTTGAATTTTCTGTTTATGCCAAGCAACAAATAGAATCCTCTAAAAACATAAGAAACACTTAGTTTATCCAATTGCAGATTGAATAAACACTCCACATTAAAGATTAGGGTGTAAATTTACTACAGTTATTTGAACAAACCCCATCATGACAAACATCTACATAATGCACAGACATCCTTCACATGTAAAATAAAATGCAAGAAAAAGAATATTATTTTCCTTTTATTTTTTTCCTTAAGGGGGTGGAGGTTTTTATTGCTGTATAAAGCAGCCCAAATATTCACACCTGCTTTTATTATGACATCTGAGAATGCCTGGTTTATGTATACATTCCAAACACTTAAAATATGATCATCATCATCATCTTACATAAAACCCCCCCAATCCCAAGACTGGAACACCAAATAAGCAAACAAGAAATAAGCAAAGATATTGAAATAGTAAGATGAACCTTGATGTATAAACAAATTCTTCTACACAATTCATACGAAGTATTTAACTTTAGAGCAATTACAAATGAACTTAGAGACTAACCCATCTTTTACAACAATCTCAACATTGACACCTGAGAGCTTAAGAATGAAAAATGAATTTAAAGCCCAAATCACAAATCAGATAACCCAATGCATCTCCAACAAGATGACCATTTGCAGACTTTTATACAAGAACCCACTTTTACCACACGCTAAGTTTTATGGTGAATTTTGCAATACTGGCCGATAATTTCAACTTTCTGACACCTTTTACCATTCTTCTCCCCGTAACTCCTCGTGCCTTTCCAAAATGCTGCATTTGGTTATGATCAAACCTCTGAGAGCCCAAGTACCCAGCATTGGCTCAACTCAGCCCCTCTCTGGGATGGCACTGCTCACAGGAGCCACCTGCCCCGATCCTGGGTGCACTCCCTGGGTGGCATTAATGAAGGAGAGTGGCCCAGGGAGTCCTGCGGGCAGGACAACTGTGACAAGGACATGTGGGATTACAGAGCCTGGCAAAACTGCATCTGCATCATGCAGGGATTAGGAAGGAAGGAGATAATCCATGGCAGGGGTGTTACTGACTGCACACATTTGAGCAGACAGGGGAGGCAGTAATTTCACTTGTAACTTGACAAGTAGGCAGAAAGGTAACAAGCCTTGTCTTTGATCCCCAGACTGACACAGGAGCTTCTTCTGTGCCACACTCCAGAACAAGCGAGGAAATTCCACCTTCTGAAACACATTCCACAGCAAGAACTCTGTCCACAATACACCATTGCCACATTTAATTACTACACTACCCACTTTAATTATTTTCTAAATCTGGCTCTCTGGGTTTTTTTTATGCCAAAACTTTTGCTGCTCCCTAAAGCTACTAAAATGGCATAGTGACATCTAATTTAAAGGGGAGAAGTCTAAAAAAATCCCAGCATTTCTAAAAAAACAAATTACATATCAAAACAGTTACATATAATGTATATATAACAAAATAAAAATATCAGAATGAGGGATGAAACTGTATTTCACTAATACAAGAGCAAACAGATTACATCAGAATTATTCAAAACCCAGAGTTGCTGACTCTGGTCTGAAAAAGCTCCAGAATTACATATGCACCAAAGAAATCATGATCAATTAGACATACATCAAAGAAATCTAACCCATTAAAATTACTGCAAGGTAGTTACTCTGGAGCTTCAACTATGAAGTAACAGCAACAGGTATATAAATGAGACATCACTGTATTTGGAATTGTGAACTAGAACAAAAGTAACCTTAGTGATAGGGTTTTTTTGGAGGGGAAGAGGTGTAATTTCCTCTACCATTCAGTTTGAAAAATTTAAAAAGGGTAAAGTTAGGAAAAGAAGAAAGACAAAACAAAAGCAGTAAAACTTTATAAGTAAAAACTAAATAAAAACATACTAGGTAAAATTTTACTCCTTCAATTTCAACAAAAAAGGCAGTTAAGTCTCAGATACTTTTCTTGGCTGAAGATGTTGGGAAAAGGTCAAGATCTGTAGCTGTCAAAAACCTCCTCCATTCTCTTAAAATCAACTTGAACTTTCTCCTCTTTCTTCCAGGGGGGTTGAGTCTTTGTGTTATTACTCTGGAGAGATCTGATTTCCAACCTCCAATCTCCACTCTGTACCATTGTACCATTCACTCCTGTAAATCCAGTTTTTCCTAAGGGCTAAAACTGTAGGTGCTTAGAGCAAAGGCCCACACCATGGAGCTACCCTGGCTTTTATTGCACAAATATCCCCTAGTTTTCTATATGGAGGCAACTGACTTGGTAGACCAGTGACAGCAGAGAATGTCATTGAGCCTGACTTCAGCAAAGCCTGCAGTGTTCCAGTGTCCTTCAAGAAGACTGGAAACATACAGACTAGACAAGTAGACAAGAAGCTTGGAAAAAAACACCAGAATGAAAGGGCTGTGGTGAGTGATACAAAGTCCAGCAGGCTGCTGGTTGCTGGAGGTATCCCCCAATTGCTGACCCTGGGAAAAAATACACTTTCAACATGTCTGCAGATAATATTAAACTGGATTTGTTCACTCTTAAGGTATGACAACTTAAGGGAGAATTTCTACTGCTTTGTTCAATTAGCTAATGAAAAGACAGCTAACTAAGGTGGCACCAAGCTCCTTTCAGAGAAGCAGCAATAGGACAAAGTAGTAGACAAAGTTTCAATAAGTAAAATCCCAAATAGATGACAGGGGAAAAAAATCACCGTAACAGACATCAAACACCAAAAGAGACACCCAGAGGAGCTGTGATATCTGCATACTTGAGTATTCTGGAGAACTGATGAAAGAAAGCTAGAGGAGTGCCACGTTCTCAATATCTCTATCCTCTTTAAAGGACAAGCTAATTAATAAAAGTTAATAAAGCTACTGAGAATCAGTATGTTTCAGAATTCAGAATGCAAACACTAGTAAGTTAAAGACCTAAGCAGGAATACCAGGAATACCTTACAGTGTATTTGACTTCTTGTTTCTTTTTAGAACAGTTTCAAAACGTTGAAACATCAAGTTTGTTCCAGAATTTGTCTGCTAAAGGTCTTAGTAACACGTGACAGCACAGTCCTACAACATTCATCTGTTCTGAAAAGTAGATGCAAGTCATCACTCTGCTTTTGCCTGCTGTGCTGTGTGGCATGTACTATGAATTCACGTGTTTTTCTGCCTTCTTTGTGAACTATGTACTGGAGAACCCCTATTGTATTTGCTCCCTGAATTGTGAGGTGAGAAGACATTTACAATACTTCTTCTATGTAATCTTCCCTCTGCAAGGAGAACACCTTATTTCAATATCTAAATGTCAAAGTAAGTAAAAGAAACTGCACAGGATTATTATCTCCATGCTATAGTTGGAGCAGCAGAAAATTGACAGTTAAATGACTTTCTCAAAGTCAGAACAAGTAGCTGAATAAAGCACAAGAAATTAATACAAAAATTTCCAACTTCCAGTTTTTGTGTTGTCAGCAAGAGAGATAAGCAACCTCTCATCTCTGTGGTGCCCAGTGACAGGACCCAAAGGAATGGCCTGAATTGTATCAAGGGAGGTTCAGGTTGGATATTAGAAAAAGGTTTTTTACCCAGAGGGTGGCTGGGCACTGGAACAGGTTCCCCAGGGCAGTGCTCACAGCACCAAGCCTGACAGAGTTAAAGAAATGTTTGGAAAATGCTCTCAGGCACGAGGTGTGATTCTTGGAGATGGTGCTGTGCAGGGCCAGGAGCTGGACTCAGTGATGTTTGTGGGTCCATTCCCACAGACTATTCCATGATTATGTGATTTGCCAATAAGAGAGAAAATAAATACACACATGCAATGTGCTTCTCCTGTTGGAGAATATATACATTTTCTTTTTTGGCAGGTTCTAGACACTTATGGTCTGAAACAGCTGGGGGCAGCTAGATGTAATAAGAAGATGAAAATTCCTTAAGAATACAATGAAAGAATGCATTGTTTCACACTAAATTGTAGACTCCCCTGGTCACTGTGCTATTTCTTTTCCATTTCTAGATTCATCATCCCCTCATTCCAACATAAAAAAAAAGTTTTCCTGACTTCTAAATAAAAGATGTCATGAGCACCTACGTCACTTACAGAAAGAAGTCGACATACACTTTTTGAGCTTTAGCAAGCCTCTTCTTTAATTAGCATTAAAGACAATTTAAAACAATGCTTTAAATGCTTCTGCAACATTTAGCCAAACTCAGTCATGACTTCTTTACATTTAGTGAAATTGGGGTAATTTTAATTTTGCATGCATGCAGCCCTAAACTGCAGATCTGACCAAAGAGTCACTGCCTCATTTCCAAACCCATCTGCTGTTTTCCAGGCCAGACAAAATGGTCAAGCTTTCTTTGGCCAGCAGAATAACTAAAAAAAAATTAGCTCTTCAAAAGCAGTAACAGACTGACTTTCCACCAAATTATCAACTGGTAAGCTAGAGCTCTGAGACTCTTGTCCCTTCTAAGGATCAAACATCAAGTAACAGAAGGAAAAAACAAAGGTGTTTCCAAAGCAGTTCATGGGACATCCTGGCCCAACTCAGCTAAGATCAATGACACCCTTTTGCAAGGCTGAAGCAGTCCACCATTTGGGCTACTGGCAGGCAATCCACCCAGTGGAGCACACAGATAAATTGTATTTACTACTTCTTACCTGATATGCGTTGCTGGTAGGGACTCATACTGGCGAGAAAGGAAAAGCTCTCTGTGCTTCAGCTGATGTTTCTGTTTATCAGTCAAATCAACCTCAATTGTAGTTTCAGACTCTTCTTCAACTTCTTCTGCAGAGAAGCAGAGCGTAGGTCGAAATTAACTGTGTTGCATAACATCATTTGCAGCCATTTCATTTGACATCCCCCCCACCCCTTAGCAACCTCCTTTAGTATTTCAAAGAAAAGATGAGTTTAACAAGACTACAGTTTATGTAACTTGACAGAATGTTAAGTATTTTGAATTATACACTTCTACTTCAACCCTTTAAAAAATCATGCTCCTCTCCTCTGTACTACGCATTGATGTCTTTCACACAGTTTAAGAACAATCCTGTCAACATTACTCATTCTTTTTTCATCTTCTTTCTTCTGTTTTTTTCTCTTGCTTGCTGACCAGTTTTGGGTTTGACTTTCTCTTGCCAATATTACTACTACTAAAACTTTTATGGAAGTCCTGGAGAAAAGCACACCTTCTATGAAGTGAAATTTACTAAACATAATTAAAGTCCTAGACTGCAAAATCAGTCTAAGAAAACTGAAAAAGTCTAGTGTCTTCTACTATGTTAACCTTCTTCGATACTGACAACAAATGCAGTGAATTTGCATATTTAAATAAGATTCAAAGTTGTTTCTATTTTAAGCAAGACAAAAAGAAATAAAAGCAGACACTAGAAAGAGTCATATATAGAACTGAAGGGCATTGTTCCCAGTGCTTGCTAACATGTCACACAATGGCAAGCTCTCCAAAAGAGCTATCCTGGGATCTTGATGGCTGAAATCTGCCTTCCTAGTGGATTTTTGGGACATGTGGAGCTTGAATCTGTACTTCCCCTAGCTTCCCAAAAAGGGCAAAAAGTCTCTCTGAATAATGGATGCAAAAATACAGACCCTTTAAAAACTTCTTTAAGATTTGGCAACATTCTATCTGGTAAACTATCCATCATCTGCAAAACCAAGTGTAGTTTACAAAATGTTTCTCAGAAACTCAACAACAGAACCTCAGCATGAGATAGTATTTCATGTAACTACCTACAACAGAGGACCTCACCCGCTCTACTAATAATAACCATTTTTACAACCAACCTACAAAGACTATTTCAAATTGAAGCCTGCCTGAATCCTCATAGCAACCACAGTTCTCTCCAAATGCAACACTACTACTTTTTTAATCATGCCTGTGTGTAGTTCATTCCACTTCTAATAGTTCTTTTTACAAAACTGATATAACAACATACCCTGATATAACCAACTTCTTCAAACCCAATTCCACTTTAAGTCTATCTTGCTGTAGACAGCCCCATCCCCTTCCCTGGTTTGGCATGTTTTGTGGAGAAAGAGAGCAAGAAAAACAAAAAAAAGAAGAAAACAAGAATTTCGCCCATCTCACTGACAACCCACAGCCTCCCCGGGCATATGTACAGGTTCAAGTCAAACTATAACTCAATTCAGAATTATTTTGGCATCTGTAGTACTGACAATAAATAAATCTTAAAAGAAATCTATGCCAAGGTGAAGCATTTTTTAATTAGGCAAATAGTTAATTAAAAAATAGAAATTCCTGTTCAAAGGTTTGTGTTTGTGCTGGTTTTGGATGGGATAGGGCTGTGTTTTGGATTTGTTGATAACACAGGGATGTTTTTGTTATTGCTGAGCAGAGCTTTCCCAGAGCCAAGGCCATTTCTGCCCCTCACCCCATCAATGATGAGGCCAGGGAGACACAAGGAGCTGGGAGGGGACACAACCAGGACAGCTGACCCCAACTGACCCAAGGGATACCACATGGCATCATGATCAGCATATAAAGCTGGGGGACAGAAGAGGGAAGCGGGGACATTTGGAGTGATGATGTTTTGTCTTCCCAAGTCACTGTTGTCTGTAACAGACCCTGGCTGTCCTGGGCATGGATGAACACCTGCCTACCCATGGGAAGCAGTGAATTAATTCCTTGGTTTGCTTTGTTTGTTAATTCCAGTTCTCTCCCCCATCCCACCTGGGGTAGTGAGCTAACAGCTGTGAGGTGTTTTGTTGCTAGTTGAGGTTATACCACACCAATGTTTCCAGCAATTAATTTCTACAACTGTTTATTACAGTAAGTGACCATTACCAGCTACATTTTGATTGTCAGGTTCAAGCACTAATAGTTCTTCCAGTTACTTTGGGTTTGGGGTTTTTTTCCCTAAGTAATTTAGGCATCCAAACACAAGTTTGGTCAGCATATCAAAAACATCTGACTGCAGATACAGCACAAAACACAGGACAATATGGGCCATTTTAAAGTTGTTGCAGGAAGCCAGAGATGATATTCCAGAGTTTAAAAGGGATTTAGACACCTGTGCTCATCTCAATATCTTCCTCAAGTAAAAACTTAAATTAAAAAAAAAAAAAAACTAAGAAGATAACCCACCACCTTTAAGCAAATTTATTTCACTAATCTTACATAAGACATGAAAATGTTGATCCAAGAGCCTGAAGCTGAAACCAAATGTCTCTTAGACCCATCTCTTAAAACACTCTGAACCTAAACATGAAACAATATAAATTTTTCTGTTGTATTTTTAGAAATAAAACAGATGTTTTACACAGGATGATCTGACAAGCTGGGTAATAAGTAGAACAAACCATGGCCAGACACAGAACAGTTCCATCCACTTAACACAATTTACCACCAGGAAAATGTTACTATTTCCTGCTTCAGCACTAAAAAACCAATATTAAGAGTAGAGTTTAGTAAAACAAGTAATAATTTGTCCCAGCAATCATACAAACCTGTACCAGGAAAGGAAACTGGATCACATAAAGAAGGGAGGAGGCTAAGCTTGCTTGATGGTAATACAAAGAATTCTGCATCTGAAGAAACCTCCAGAGAGCTGCTTTTGAAGCAGGTTTTTGCAACTATCAAACCTTAATACCCATTAGAAGGAAAATGGTAACAACCTTGCAGAACTTTTAGTGATCTCTTCACATCTTTGACTTGATTTACAGCAGATGTGAATTTCATCTGCTATCCAAGGAGAGATTATTTCTATCAAAAGGAGTGAAACAGAAGGTACCTACAGGAAATCATAAAGTAGCAAAGCTAAGCACATTTCAGCACTCAGGAAGGGAAGAAAAGCAATAGCTCAGAGTGAGCAAATATTTTTATGCAGAATATGGTGATGACATACACAGACCTCATTGTTCCATCATTAGTGAGAAGAAAAAAATCAATTTAAAATTGCTCAGCTAAATATAATTTTTAAACTCTTAGGTATGATTCCAAAGATGAATACTTCATATATATAATCCTGTTTTGAAAATTACACACTCCCCTTTAGGCCTTGAGCAAAATTTAAGATAATGCTGTTTTGTAGCACTTCTCCCAGTTTACAAGAAATATTTCATAATTTAAAGGAAAAATCCTGGTGAGCGAAAGCAGGCATCTCCAGTGAGCTTTTAAAACTTGTGGTCTATTTATTATATGTGGGCTTCCTAATCATCAGTGGTAAATAATTACTGTGATCCTGAAAATCAGAGTGATCTGGTGGTGATACTTTCAGGGACAGCACTGCAACTTTCCTTTTCCCATCTGATATAAATGAGACTTAACTGACTTAGTTAAGCAATGGATACAGCAAAGAAACTGTAACCCTCACTCATTTTACATATGCATCACCACTTTTAAACATGATGAACACTCTTTTTTCCCTCTGCCATTTAATTTGTGGGATTTGCTGTTAGAAAGTGGTGGTTTTAGAGAGCCTGAGAAGAAGAGAAAACTGTCCATGCCACCTAAACCTAGTATACAGTATCTCTGTTTATAGTTATGTGATGAGTCAAGCCTGCTATGAGGAAGAATTGCTTGCTTCTGCAACTAAAATGAAAATAAACTGAGGGCAAGTCTCTAGAAATACAATACTCCTATTTATAAAAAAAAAAATAAATGAAATAACTTTTTTAAAGTTCTGAAAGACATTTAAAGGTATAAATGCAACTCCAACAACTGTGTAGTTAACCTAGCAAAACAAGGTCAATTCCTTGGACATACTACTCTCCCTTAACTAAATCAAAATAACCCCCCATGTGCTCCCCTTCTGTACAACAACAGAGTAAGAGAGATTAGTTTAAACATTGAAGACTGTCTTCAGAGAGGAGAAGTAAATCTTCAGTATTAAAAGAAAGGAGAAAGTTCTCCCTCTATTGCCACCAAAATGCTGACAGTATTCTTTCCAGCTAGAGTTGGAATCTGGAAATTCAACCAAAAATCATGGAAAAAGAGTGATTCAGGCTGGAAGAGGCCTCAGGAGGTCCCTTGCAAAAACTGTACTTCAAAACAGGCTCAGCTGTGAGGTCAGTCCCTGGTACTCAGTAATTGAAAATCTCTGGAGACAAAAGACCACATAAGCTCTCCATCACCCAGTAGTGGAGAAAAGCTTCTACACGTATCTCATCTGAATCACTCCCGTTTCAATTTAGTCCCTGCCGAGAGTTCAACTCCATCTTCTGGTCTATAGCCCCCATAGGCACTGGGAGTCCACCTGCTCTCCAAATTGAGAAAAGTCAATTCCAGCTGACTCTCCTAGAAGGGGAAGTGCCCATCATGATGGTTTTTGCTGAATGCATTCCAATTTATCAGCAACTTTCCTTTTATCAGGAACCTAAAACTGGATGCAATATAATTCAGTGTAATGCAATGGGTGCTGAATAATCAGGGAGGATAATCTCTTGCCTTGATCTACTGGCTATGTGCCTGGTGATACAGCCCAGGATGCTCTTGACCAACTCCCTTGTCAGGGAGCTGTCTGCAGGCAGCCCCAGGGCCTTTCCTGCAGAGCTGCTCCCCCAAACCCCTCTGTTCCAAGCTTATGCTCCTGCCAGGAGCTCTCCCCTCCCAGGTGCGAGACTTGGCATTTGAACATCTTCATGTTCTTGACATAGCACTCCTCCTGCTTTCTAGGAATCCCTGAATACCAGCCCTTCCCTCAAGCCATCACCTGGTCAGCCCCTTCATTCTTGTGTCACCTGCAAACATGATAAGAGTGCAGCACATTGCCTGCTCCAGTCACTGCTAAAGACAGGCTCCTACGGAGATTCCCACAAGACTCCACACACAGTGTGGACGCTTAACCACCACCCTCTGACTCAGACCATGCAATTAGTTTTTTATTCACCTAGTTGTCTCTTAATCCAGGTCAATTCTAATTGCTTGGCCTGCTACAAACAAAATTAAGAAAAAGAGAAAGAGAAAAAAGCAGAAATAGGAGACTGGGAAGACATAATGGGAAAACACAAGACTCCTTTCAAGAGCAGCACAGACTGGATGAATACAGCAGAGTACCCAAAGCTACAGTGTATTAACTCCCTACCTTAATTACTTGAAACCATACCTCAGCTTAGTTGCATACAGCTTATGCAAGTCTTCAAATCACCACCAACCACATTTGTGGAGTTACAGCCATTTCACTGTTTGTTAAAATACTTTAAAGTTGTATTAGACCAGTATGAGATCAGAATTTCATGTTCAAACAAAGTCTCAATTTCAGAAAACTTTCCAAACTTTCTTCCTTTCCTGTATAGGTATATTTTCTTTGAAAAATATACCTCAGCCTAAAAAATATGTACATTGCAGGTACAACATATTTTCAAACCTACAGATAAAAAGCTGGGAATGCTGAAGAGCAGCAAGTTTACCACACACATCAAAACTGCCTGTGCATAAGCCTCTTTAAGCTTAGATGGTTGTGGCAAAAACTTCAAATGCACATTTGGTAGTTAGATGCTACAACAGTAACAATTATAAATATAGATTTTGGGGGAGAGAGAGTAAATCTAATTACTGCCAAATTTCATACAAAAGAAAAACAGTAAGTCTAACCATCTGAACAGCTTTATTCAGCCTGTGAATGAAGAGCTCTCTTAGGTTAGCAGTTGGCCAATTTGCTCATCTGCATGAGGCTTCTTGCCACGTTTCATTGTACTAACTTAGTTGTGATATTTAATCCCCTAAAGCTGTAGCAAGGCCGTTTAATCAACTTTGTGAGCTAGACTATGCATGGTTACACTTTCAATTTGAGTGAGGAAGCGTTTCCCAAAACTGAATTAATTAGCTTTACTTATACCGCGTCTGTTGCAATGTTCAGATGACTTAGAATGTCTAACATCAATTTGATATTTGCTGTTACTTTCAGATAGGATAAGAAATCCAAAGAACAGTTTGTATGTATTACAAGTCATGTAAATAGCATATTGCTATCTAAAGCATGAATCTGAGCAATTTTGCAGGTAGGAAAAAAAAGAAGCAGTCACTTGTGTTTACAGGGAACAGGTCTACTTTTAATTCCTGCTGGATAGCTTGGATATACATGTGGCCTCTAAGGGATTATCCAGTTTTCCTACACAATGATCCAGGTGATCCTCCCACACTACCTCATCGTTATTTTTCTAAAGAAGGTCACAAAACAAAGAAATAACTACTGTGTAGCCATTAAGAACTAATATGCCATACCTACTGTCCAATAATAAAAATTATTTCCAAAAGAATGCAAAATGTTTTTTTGGGTACTTCCAAGTAGCATGTTATGATAATAACAACTTCCAGGACAATAGTCAGTCATAAGCAATTGGACAACCATGTCACATTTATCACAGGCCCGTAGTGAAAATATTTTATGGAAATCATCACACCTTTAATTAGCAGAAAAGTTCACCTTCCCAAACTTGAAGGGTGGGGGTTATTTGATAGCTGGTTCTGGAGATTTTTGAGAGCTAGGAGCTTGTGGGTGGAAAGCAAGGAAGGATTACCTCCATAAGTGCTATGAATCATGATGTGCTACATTAATAAATAGATCCTAATAAATTAAATATAACTAATAAATGCAAAAGCAAGCACAATAGTTCTTGAACCATTTTTCAGCACTGCAAGCTAGTTCGTAACACTTCAGAACAGAAGGGTCCCAGTGAAGCATGAGAATAATAACATGCAGGCAGTGGTGAAAAAGCTGGTTGATGTATCATAAACCTCAACTAGATTTTCCCCTTTTACCTGATTTCTGTATCACCTATTCAAATGCAAATCCTTCTTAATTACAAAAATATCCTGTTACAGGGCTCAGGTTGTGTTTGGTCATGTATACATCTGTATCAACTGCAGCAAGCTGCTGCAGGATGTGAGAAGCAACAATCCTGGGTGGTGTTTCTTTGAGCAGCTCATTAGGAGCAGCAAGAAGCAGACTCAAAACTGTGCCATGGACATTGCTATTTGCAACATGATGAACATTCAATTACTGGCTACATCCAGCTCATCAGCTGAATCAGAAGTCAATTAGTGGTTATTCCAAAGTGTACATATGTTTAGAGCTGTGTGGGAAAATAAGGAAATTTTAGTTCAACCCTCAAATCCAGGCTGGCAGACTACCATGAGCAAAAGTGTACATGGTTAATCTGACAGCACCCAAGAAATAATTTTTAAATCCATCATCTGGCTCAAGAAATACAAAGGCTACCTGCAACACTGCCTGCAACATGTAACCTGCATGAATAATTACTACACCTGATTTTAAGAAAAGGGAGATTTGTATATTCCATTTTCCTGAGACAGCTGCTATTATTACTTTTTCCCATCACCAAAATTTTCACAATTTTTCTGTGAAACTCCTGCTCATATCTTGTTGTAACAAGATTGCCTTTCCTTTAGCACAGGCAACAGGTCTGTTTGATCTAGTTGGTTAACAAGCTGCATGGTTGTCTCTCCTTAAGAAAATGCAGTGTTAATATATGAAAAATAATAAATGTAGTATGAGAAGAATAACAAATAATAAATGTAGCATGAGAAGAACTAAGCACACAAAAATGCTCTTATGTTTTCTATAAGAATCCAAAGTCCATGTTTAAGATCTACACTGGCATTTTCTTGCACTGTGTGACAATAACCACAGAGTTTCAGAGATCTAAACTGCTTTTCTAACATTCAGTTCACATCCTGAAAAGCCAATAAACAACTTTTCAAAATTTGTTGGCAGAGATGAAAAGGCACAGATTGTACAAGAACTCTCCTACCCCTACTCAGAATGGCATATGATTCTGCTTATAAAACACAAATTATTTATCTTCTACAGCATCTCCTTACAGAAGGGCTGAATTTCATTGGATTTTTTTGCAGGAAGGAAAGAAGCAGGGAAAAAATAAAAAGAAAGAAAAGTGAAAAAAGAGAAAGAAAATATTTTTATTTTGTAGATTTGCATATCCTCTTCTTGGGTAAACTCAATCAAGATACATTAAGGCTCTAGGTGTGGGATTAGGAAATGAGAAGAATATTATCCAAGAGAATGCCTGCTTGATGCCAACATGGTAAGAAAGCTTTTCTGTCTAAAGACCGGACAAGACAACCAGGAAGAAGAGTTCATTCACTCTCATTGTCTGTGTAAGACCTAAAGGATGATTTTTTTCCATCAACTACTAGATGAGATTTACCTCCCAGGATACATTGTTTCCTTAATGCCTGGACAGAGATAATGAGATCATAATTTACAGGAACTATACATATGAACTGGGAAAAATGTAAAGAGATATGAGTACATGTATTACTTTAAATTATTAAAGCCTTTTAATTTATTCATTCTGAAGCCAGGAGGAAAAAAAAAAAAAAAAAAACAGTGTAGGAATAACATCACCTTACATTAGCTATTCAAATTTTAATACATATGCCATTCCCAAGTAAACCAACAAAGTTTTTCTTCTACTCTCAGTACTTTGTTTTGTAGATATGTCCAAATACCATTTTTGTTGCAGCAAGTAAAATATCAAAAATCTTCACTTATTCATTGCATACATGGTAAATCTTCAGTATTCTGATTCTGGCTTTTCTTCCTCTTATTAAAAACAAAAATTAAAAATTAAAAGAAAAGGGAGAGCATTATGAAGGTAGATGGAGCTAGCCCCCATTTGAAGGCAAATGTAAATATAAAAGCTGTCCATATATCAAAACCTTTTTTCTTGTATAATACTTGGCAAATGAGACCTTGGCCTCTTGAGGGCCTACTGAGAATAACTGCATCAGGATTTCATTCCTGACAGCAGCATCAGTCAAAGGATCTGCCTAAAGGAACTGCCACACAGCAACAGGCCACAGTACCCTGTAGGGTCTAGGTTACAGGTCACTGCCTCTGCCAACACTATTTCTACTCTGGTTTAAGCCAAAACAAGGCTACACTTTTAATACAGGAAACTGAAACACGACTCCCTTCATCAGTGCATATCACTGTCTCAATCCTACACAAAACAAGAACAAATTAAAAATTAATTCTATCATTCAGCATATCAAAAACAGGAAGATAGCTAATTTAGTTGTGCTGGTTTTAGATAGATGTTTAACCTGTTGTACAAGTAGAAAAGGCACATGCACTCACATAATCCCTGGATATATGCATATATAGTGCTCTATGCATAGCCCAGCAACTCTGCAACCTGCACAGAGACATCCTATGTACTGTGATAAATCCTCAAACAGGTTTTGGATTCAGGCAGTAGGGAACAGTCAAAATGAACTACCTAGCTCCCTGAAGTCTTTTAGAAATTTGATAATGTAGAACAGGCTTTTACTGAAAAAAAATTGTGCTTTTTACCACTCAAACTTTTTTTGCTCATGGGAGTGACGTATTCTACATCAGTACAAAACAATCTCTCTGCAAGGATCACAGAATCATTTGTTGCATATCAAAACCAGAAGCAGATTCACACTACAAATCTTCACTTGATCAGAGAGGGTTACAAACAGTAGCTAAGGTAAAAACCAAAATATTGATCAAACAGACAAACTGCACTGTGAAATAGCACAGCCATTCTGGCCACCCACTCCATGTGGTTTGGGGCATGACAAACTCAACATATTTGCTAACTTTGAGTCCTGTTACTTGCACAGACTACCTTTAACAGAAAGAGAGTTTACAGACAAATCACACAGCTACTTTATACATCCATCTTATCTGCTACTTCTACCTAGTCCATAATACCTCACACCAGATACATATATATATATATATATATATATATATATATATATATATATACACACACACAGCCCTGCATGAATCAGCTTGGGTAGGAAGCACTACACTCATTCTCACACAGAGCCTTGCCCAAGATGAAAAGCTCCACCTCCACCAGCATGTGTGCAGTTACAGGCATGCATGAGTATTACCAAGGGCAACTATTGCACACTTCATTCCACTGCAGAATACAGACATTCAAGAATTACTGCTGGTAAGCCTTTAAATCATCAGACCTGATTCCCACATCACACATTTAATTGCCACTGCATGATGGGAAAGTCTTTCTATATTAATAGTGAATTTACATCATTCCAATTTATAAATTATATAAACTGCTGATTCAATTAGACTATCAGAGAACTCTTTGAAGATGTGAAATGCATCTGTAATTGGAGCTTTGCAGATAGAGATAACCTAGCAATATTTTTGTAGTCTAAAATTTATGCCTCAGGTACTTTGGTACAGTGTGGGTGCACTAGGAAGAAAGTGGGAAAAGTCACTTAAAATTAGGAGCCAAGGGAAAACAGAAAGAAGTTTGAAAAAAAAGAAGTTTCCATTTGAGATTATGGAAATCTACTCATCTTCACGAGACAAAAAGTTACAATCAATAATATCAATTTAAATACTACAAGTATTTTTAGGGTACCAAGAAAACAGTGTAGGCTCACTGGCATGCACAATTAAGAAACATGAAAGAGGCAGGAAAGCAGCTGAGAGAAAACAGTTACATGTTTTCCACAAATCAAAAGAAACCCTGAACAAGTACAGTAACAACGGCATGGGTATTTAAACTTGACCACGAGGACATGAATCCTAAGGAACACAGGGAAATAGGGGAGTGCACAATGCTTTAGCAATTTTCTGTGAATACTCTCTCCTTCTAAAGACTCAAATGTGAAAAAATTATTTTGGGAGTAGAGCTCAAACAAGTGACACCCTTTGTACCCTACTGAGTTCTTTACCAAGGAAACTAACTAAATAAATACTTCTGGTATTTAAGTAATAAAAATAAAAACTGAGCTTCATATATCTTATAAACAGTTTTAAGCATAAACATGAACCGATATTTTACAGCTTTCCACTCTTCACAGCAAATTCACAGAATTAATCCAGATTTTAGGTTTAGTTTGTTTTTACATTCAGAGAAATTGGCAGCAGTGTATTCAAACCTCTTAAATTCTGTGTTCAGAAAATAAGATTGTTGAATTTGATAGAAAATTAACACTTGGCCAAAATTATAAGTTTGTACTTTGGAGGTCTAAAGATGAAGCTAGCAATTACTAGCTAGCAAAAAGTCAGTCCATGCAAAAATTCAGATGTAGTTATACCAATTGTACAGAACGGACAATTTTTTACATGCAAAGAAGCCATGCATGATCCAAACACAGATCACAGATACACAGGTGAAAAAAAAATGTGCTTATGCAAGTTTTCCATAAGAGCTAAGAACTCCCAAAATTATGACCTTAGTTGTAAATGCATTCATCCATTAGGAGAAGATCATTAACATTCACAATCTAACAAGCCATTATGCACCAAAGGAGGAGCCTTAACAGACACAGAAGTTAATAATTCCACAAGATACTTGGGGCTGACAGTAAACTTCTTAATGAGACAATATAACTACTAATTGTAAATGTCAGTCACAAAAAGAATATTCATATATTGTCAGAAGCAAAACGTTCCTCATTACTGCTTCTTTATTGCTTTCCCCGTTGAGAAGAGAAAACATTCACAAGTTCTTGAACAAAAATCAAATGAAGAAAACACATAATTTATGTCACTACCCAAAGCACCCTTGAAAAGAGTAATTGGGAGCCTTGAGACAAGTTTTTCCTTGGTGACAAGAAAGTAGTTTTCAACAAGGCTTGCTGTATTTCAGCAAGTTTTGAATTTTCTCCCCCTTTTTCAAATAAATTACAACTGATGGTATTCTCTTGGGTAAATGAAGGAAAACATGATGTTCCCTTGTCTCAGGAGATCAAAGAGATCATATTTTCCTCACAAAAAACCCCAAGCTCATTTTCAGTGAAAATGATAGTTAGACTAATATAAGTGCCTTAGCATAAAAGCTACTCTGCCACTGACTAAAGAATTTGTTATCTATATCATCCTTCAGTGGTCCTCCTAGGGTGTGTCTCACCCACATCACAGACTTCAGGATTTCCAGAAGCAAAACAACATAACTGAATTTGTTACTGCTTCATTTACATGTCTCTATCAGATTACTGTAAATAAGTATTAAGATGTAAAATTCCAACAAAAGCAACTTAGGAACCTATACACCCAGATTTCCTGGCTTACTATATTTGGTTTTGTCTCCATTCACCAACCTAAGAGCCTTCTGATGAGCTGCTCTCAGACAGGGACTTCTGAAAAGCATCTTGTCCTCAAAGAGAAGAGGGCAACTATGTGAGATCAAAACTAATTTTCTTCTAATTCTTGCAGGGGGGGGGGTGTGTGTGAACAGAGATGACACAGCCAGGGACACTGAGCTGCAAACAAAACACTAGTTTATATTTACAGAAGCCCTGAGAGAAGCCAAGGCAGTATCCCACTGAACCAGTTACACGAGCCTGCTCACCCACTCCTCAGGCATATCTAGCAGCCAAGCCTTCTTCCTTATATACCTTTCAAGAGACTCTCCTACTTTTCATTCCCAGCTGTCTTTCCAGGCCTTAGCTCCTTTTTCTCCTATCCAACTGAAAAAATGGTATCTTTCATCACAGGGTGACATCAACAGATCTCTTAACAGCAAGCCAGAGAGGTCTTCTCACCAAGTCCAATTGAAAAAAATGAACCGTAACCTAACAGAAAACTTTCCAAAAGCCACAAAATTCCATGGAAGTGTTACTTACACTACTGTAAGAGACACAAATCAATTGAGCTCTTGAGCTCTAAAGACTTATTTTGGTGGGGTTTTTTTTTCACCAACATGACCATAAGCAAGAACAAAAAAGTGTTCACCATGGGGTTGATTTTTGTTGTTTGGAACTTTTTTTTTTTTTAAGAAATTATTAATTATTTCAACATTTAAAATTATCCAGACAGAGAAAATGAATGGTATGCTGTAGGAGAATTAATATTTGTCTCTTGGGTTCATTTCACCAAAGGTGCTTCTAACTGAACATAGGCTGGAAAGACAACAGGTATCAAGGGAAGTAGTGAAACAAAAACAAAGAAAATTTAAGATTTCAAATAAAATCTCCAGTCAAAACATATTTTTTTTATTCTAAGACATTATGTGACTTGAATTAGGTAACAGGAAAAGTCATCTTAAAGTGATTTTTCAGAAAAGGGATTGTGGTTAAAGAAACATTGTATCCTTTACGAATAACTGTTCTTTCATTTTATGTACAAGAACTACTACGATGAAAAAGAACCAGACCAAACAAAAAAAAATCCACCAATTTTCTGGTTGTGTTACAATCTGATTTGACAAAAATAGTGCAGCTATAGTATTTTATAAATGTTTTGAATTATACTGAGTCAAATAAATGACTAAGAAACAGAGCACTGAAGAATACAAGATGTTTTTGACATTTTACTCTGGAGCCCTCTCCTGAAACCCAAGGGTCTCCACAACCATAACTTTTTTCATACAACTTTCTAAATTGTATTTTTTCAGTGGTTGAAGAGGGCAGGAAAAATTATTGTGTTTTTCCTGGAGTTGAGTATTAAGAATATCACTATGCATCAGCAACCATATGTTGAAAAACCTGACGACACACGAAAAGGAATTCACATTTCACATTGGGAACATCAGTGAGTAATCTGCTAAACACTACTGCTCAAGTTAAGCTCATTTTCTTAACATCTTCAATGATACCTGCTAGCCTGCTGCTCTACTGAAATAAAATGCTTCTCAAAAATCAGATGGAATATTAACAGCTTCATTCTCTCAGATGCATCTGGAATGTTGGCAGTTAACATAGACAAAATGCAAAATATTCCTCCCCTCAAATACAAAGCACCTTTAAGTGAAGGTAAGAAGGCTCAGCAGCAGCTGAACTGATCTGCAAGATCAAGCCATTTTCAGGAATGCTGGAACATTCTTGATATTATATAGAATATAAATGATGAGTGTTTGTAAGATGTATTGAGATCTTTTAATGGCAACTATAAAAACATATCAGCATATTAAATATTTTTTACCAATTTTAATAAGAACTTCTAACAGCAGCATCAAAAAACTGAAGTACAGAGAGAATACTGGATTTGTTCTGATTGCAACACATGAAAGTCATACAAAGGTAAGAACTGAGTACAGACTCCAACATTTGATGATGAAGTTCAGTGGGCATGGCAGTGTTCAAAGACTGGATCTTGGAGGTCTTTTCCAACCCTAATGAATGTCTAACCAGGAATCACTAGCAAGACTCTTCTCCTCCCAGTTATCTATCATATACAAAAATTCTGTAGCAGAAACACCATTTTACAAAGCAATGTGACATGAAACATGACTGATCAAGAGCAAAATAATAAAAGTTTTAAAAATGTGGACCAAGAAAGCCAGTAAGTGATCTCTAAAAAGAACAACTGAGATTGAACATGATTTTTTGTCAGCTTCTGTAATCTAGAAAAAATTTGTTTTATCTTTCATCTCAGTCAATGAAACAAATATCTCTGAGTTTTTTTTAATTGAGTACTGTCTCATTCACAAAGAACACAAATTCTGTTAATGAGAAAAAACACATTCTGCATGGGCTTTATCACAGGCCCAGAAATATTCTTGGCATTTAGTCAGCATCTCAGCACACCTAAATGAAACAAACCCTCTTTAATAAATCAGAAGATGAAGGACTCCAACAACAGTATTTTTTTTATATCCTCACCAGATGGTTGACTAGGCAAAGCTGGCTGAGGAGTTGCAATAAGAGAATGACTTCAGACATAGTATTACATGATAACACATGATCAGATAAAGAACTTAAAGTGCAAAGAACTGCAAAAAATGGCATCATGCACTCAGGTCACCCCACTCAGCTTCAAGAAAGTAGTAGTGAATAAACCTCAAATATGGTATGGCTCCTGGAATTGTCCCTGTGCAGGGCCAGGAGTTGGACCCAGTTACCTTCATGTGTCCCTTGTGGTACAGGATATTCTATGATTCTTTGCAACCTATTGCAAAAGAAGGAAATAAGAACTTGAGCCCTTTGCTGTAACCCAAAACCAGTGCTGGTACAAAGCTGACACAGTCTCCTCTCCACAGCTATTAAAACCTTGCCCTAAAATACTTACATTAATTCTACTGAAGATAAAGAATCATCTACATTTTATAGGTTCAGCTACAGCTGGCAATTTCTCAATCACACCTTTTATTTAGGAAACATCTCTATGCCACCCCTTTATGTTTGCTTCACTCATTTTAATGAGCTGAGTGTTTCTGTCCCACCTCTCCAAGTTCACTCACTTATGCACTCGGGTATCTGTTGCAATATCTGTCTCTTGTACTGCCTGCCATCCCTTCCTTCTATTCCCTTCACAGTAAGCCTTCCTCTGCTGCTGGTCAATTCTTTCATGACAAGAAAGGGACAGCCCCCTCACAGTGACCCTGTGGTGATGACTACAACCTAAGTGAGTTAACACCCCAACCTGGTGAGTGTTAACACCCCAAAAGAACTCTTTTACCAAGCTCAGGAGGCTGAACAGGATCAAGAAGCTGATCCTGGACAGTATTTTGGTTTGTATTTCAAGCTGACCTTACCATAAACTCTATTTTATAGTAACATAAATCAACAGTGAAAAAACGAAGTCCTCAAGTGCCCATAAAATATTCCAAATCCCTGGATTTAAGTGGCTACAGTCAGCTTCTAGAACTATTCCCAGACCTAAGCTGATGTCATACATGATGCTGGTAGACAAATAAAAATTTCCTTAATTAAATTCCACCTGAAACACCAGGGAAAGAAAGAAGGCAATACAATTTCCTCACAGATTAGTGACATTCTTTGAAAACAAGAGAACTACTCTGTACCTGAGTATTTTAGAATGGCCTAAGGAAAATTTTATTTCCTCCCCTCAATTTGCTACAATATCTTGAAACATTTTTGAAGACAACTTAAAATGAAAGCAAAGAAACAAAAAATTCCCAACTACATTTAAAAAACAAACAACAAAAACAAATAAGCAAAAACCAAACCCAAAGCAAAAAAGCCCCAACAACAACAAACACTCTAGGAAAAAAATATACTGACTCCTTACCAGTGATAAAGTCACAGATCAACTTTATTCCATGTTTCCCAAACATTCTTTAGAATAATTATGAAACTTTTTCAAGTTACTGGAAATTTCTTTTTAAAGTTCCAAAATATTTTCTTACAAAGCTGTTTTCTTCTTTAAGTAAATGGGACCATATCTACATCTCAAAACGTAACCTTCAGAAATTGATGTGTTAGTCAGAAAAACCCCAACCCCTATGTGCCAAAATCTTGAGAAATGCATAACTCAGACCAGTTTTCTCAATCATAAAGAAAAAAAAAATGCTAGCAATACAAAATATCATTAGAAAAGATCAAGCAGATCTTATACTTAAAAGACTTCTCCAAACAGGCACACAGGAGAAATCAGTGGCTTAACTGCAGTTTCCATTCCTTAAGAAACCTGTATCTTTTAACATTTATTTTATTCCAAACCAGGTAGAAGTGTTGATGTGTCAACATGTTTAGCAATATAAAACATTTCCAAAACATTCAATTCATAAATATACAAATATTTTGTTTACACACACCATATTTTTAAACAGAACTGTGTTATTCCAGAATGAAAGCCTTTAAATTGATTTGACATTTAACTACATCTGCTCTATGAGCTATAGGAAGCTCTAGGCGAGCAATCCTTTGCTACGTGCTGTCCCCTGTAACTGTAACAAACATCTCCTAAGAGAACTTGGCACTACAGATTCCACAGACTGGTCAGAACATGGTGTCCAGAGAAAATGTTCACAGAGAAACATAATTCACAAGAGCTCTGGGTTAGAAGGCTCATAACCTGTGAGACACAGGCATTCTAAAGGTGTTTGTTGAACCAGCTGGAAATCACATTTCTCTTTTCTCACTACAAAACCACAAGAGAATCCCAATAGAGAAAACATGATGGAAGACTCCAAGGCACTCCTAGTGACACCAACAAACCCCTAGTATGACATAGGAGAAAAGCAACAATCAACAAATCCTTTCTATCAAAGTGCAAACAAAATGGCAATCTAAAACTCAAAAAGGAAATAGAAAAATCTTACTCATTTTTCCAGATTGAATGAAACCCACAGGACTAACATACCCTTTTCTAAAAAATAAGCCAACTAAAAAAAAATTTACAAGCTTCATGTTTTAAAAATCAAATTTAAAAAAAAAAATAAAAAAAAAAGTATTTCCAGTAAAGTTGTTTTCATTTTCTTACTTTCTTGCCCCCTCCATTAGAAAAGAAAAACAAAAAAAAAAGTGCTAGAAAGTTTAGTGAAGCTCACCTAAAGTTCTGTTTCTATACATTTCATCTGAAAGAACTAAAAAGACTAATAATTGTGAGGGCTGATGATCATGATCATAAATAGGTCACAAATAACTATAGAGTGTACCCAACTATGTAAGAAAACATTAAATCATTTTCTTAGTACATAAGCAAGATTTATTGTCTTCCTATAAAAACCAAGCTAGTACTTCATACTATGTACTCAAATCACTCCCACTTCTGTAAGACCAATAAAAGAATAAAACAAAAGCCAAACAAGGTTGGCTGTTTCTCTTCACTCACCATACCTGGATGAGCAAAATTACCAGAGTTGGACATTAAGCAAATTGCAGGGTATTTTTAAAGCACCTAATTACACCATCATATATCTGCATTAAAAAGTTGGCATTGTCTAATGTCTTTCAAGAGATTCATCCCTATAAATTAGAGATTTATAACCCCTACATAACTTATTCACAGATTCATTTTGAAAACTCAAGCATCATATATAATCAAAATGGTATTTAATAGCATGAGGCAAGAAATTTACAGGATGTTGACACACTTCATATTTCAGTTATTTACAAACATGACTAGAGTATTTTGCAAATTACTGTTTTCATCTCAGATTTTTAGATTCTGAATTATATTTTCAGAATTGCATTTTTTCCATAAAGAATTTTATTTTTCATCAAAAAGTTATGGAACATTATGATATTTCACTTGTATACCAAATGGCAGATACCAAAAAAAGTTTAGGTTCATTTTGAAAAATGGGGCTTTTTCACCTATTACAACTTGTTGTTTTTCTGGGGGGGAAAAAAAATAAAGAAAAAAAAAAACCAAGCCAAAAACCCCAATCCCCCTATTTTTTGACTAATATCTACATTTAGCATAAATGCACATAACAGCTCTTTTCCAATCTCCAGTGATTTTCAGTCCCCAACGATGCATTTCATTCTTTACATTAAGCAATACATGTTTATGTCTAACTCAAAAAAGTCACATCAAATAATCACAAGTGCTCTTGAGCTTAAACTGACTTACAATCAAGAATTACTTTTGACATAAAAAAAAGAAATGCAGCTGTATCTTCCAGATGAAAAGATGCATTCTTTTTTTTTCCAGATGCACAGTCTCAATCACATGGATACAGCTTAACTTAATTCCCAGAAGCAACTAATAGGAGCAGGAGAGTATCAGATAATACTAAGCAACTAAGTGGATATTAATAAATGCCTAACATAAATACATATTTCACATGCCAAAAAACCCCACAATTTTAAGCAGTTGCAGAAATTGAGCGGGCTGTGTTAGTAAGGAAAAATGCCCTACACCATCTACTTACTAGCATGCTTATCTGCAAGCATTATAAGGCTGTTAGAAATATCTCTTCGCCTGTAAAAACACACCACTTTTGCTTCCACGTTCCCATTGGCAGTCTACAAAAGAAAGAGAAAATCAAGTCAGGATGTATCCCTCCTCAGCTGAGTAATACAAATTAAGCGCTCTCTGCTTGGAGTGTTCCCTCATATCAGTAGTTCTCACATGATCAGTCAAGCTGAAATCAACAGAATTACCCCAATAAATCAAATCTTCTTGAGAGAGGCCAACACCAATTTCAGACCAGACAAGAGGATTAACTACAGTTATTGAGTCCTCACAATTTATGTTTTGTTCAGGTATTCCGAGGTGCGATGACAGTATCATGCTAACGTAAGAATCCTTCAGAAATGTTAGCATCTTGTGAACGTTTCTTTATAATCCAGCTTTAGACAGAAATGTATATTTCAAACTACTCTAGCTTTTTTTCAGAATCTCATTTAATATATAATTTATTGAAAAAGTCTTTTTAAAAGACTTTTGAAAGGTTTATTTGAAAAAGTCACAACAGCTCCTAAAATAAAAGAGCTATTTAGTTCAGTGTTGTTTTTATGACTCATTATAGGGACCATGATCTTCTATAAAGAATTTACTAATATTTGAAGAACTGTATCCTCCTCCTTTAAGGGTACAAAAGTACTTTTTTACCTTGAGTTACTTACTTAATACTAAAAAGTATAATGTTTTGATTAAGTGTCTTACAATAAAAAATTGTCCCTGGTAGAACAATAATCAAGGCATTTAATTACATATTTACATAATATCTCCATATTTGCTCAATACCTTTAACACATGAAAGCAAACCATTCACATTCAAGATGTCTGGACTACAACCTGCATCTTTAAACCTCTCTTTAAGAAAAAAAAAAAATCAATACATGACTCTGTTTTACCCTGCATGAGCAAGATTAAATTATAGCAGTGCAGTTTAAAGATAATAAACATTACATTCAATACGTGATTGGAATCACGTCAATTACTGTGAATAAAAAATTTTCTTCTCCAATAAAAGTCAAAAATTATTTGCCATGCACAAGTTCAGTGGATGTTGTGTTGGACAGCACTAACAGTTAATGTGGTTGATGTCTTCTATGGCATAGTATTGTGTTTCATTAATAAGAAGAAAACCACTTGCAGGTCACCAATTTTTTAATTTACTTTCCAACCACTGGGGAAAAAATATCAGAATCATTACTTATATCATGATGGGCATTTTAACAATTAACTTTTGATGTAGCACATCAGAAAGTTTTAATACTCTTTGAGGGAAAAGTAAAAAAAAAAAGTTCAAAAATATTAAAAATAATAAAAAAAAGTAGAAATGCCACACCATTCTTCATAGTGTCAGAGTGAAGAAAAATAATCATGCTTTCCCCAAAATGACAGTCAATAGAGCCTCCATTTTTTAGAAAAATACACTCAGGATAAAGACAGAGAACACAGTCTGTACTTTATTCAAAAGCCCATTCTTCATTCACAGCTGCCAATAGGCAGAGCAATAAACAGCCACAGAAGTCACACATTCTGTTATTTGATCACTGCAAAGTCTCCCTGGTACCTTCCAGCTCTTCAGATGTCTATCTAAAAGCAGACACATTACATGATGGCTGTCATTCCAGATGGATTCACGGTGTCATCGTCAGCCAGGGAATTCAAGTCATTCATTTCTCCAAGAATTCATAGAATTCATTAGGAAATTTTTGCAGCAGAGTAGTCCTGTTCACCAGGAATGAGCAACTGGGTGTTTCTCAGGTAACAGGGCAGAAACAGAGGATACCACACAGCAAGCTTTCAGCAACCACCAGAAACCCCTACTACAGTAGAAATCTTAAGGGATAGAAATAATTCTCAGGTTTTAACAAGCACACAGACTGTTACCAAAAGTTAAGAAAGAATCTTAGATATTTGTACCTTGTTAAGTTCTTCAATTCTCCTAATGAGATATGGATTGCTGGAAGAATTTTCAAAATAAACATAATCTGCAAGGAAAAAAGGGAGGGAAAGTCACTGAAATGCCAAAAACTATGTACAGACATATCATTATTAGTGCAAAAATTTTCTTCTAAACCTAGAAGTTTTCAAAGGGCTGAGATTTCTTCATAAATGTTGGGACCATTATGTATTTCTACACTGAGATTTAGTTTGTTCCTAAATTCTGGTTTTAACTGCACTACACCTGCTTTAACCATGCTGGAAAAAAGTTAAATGCTTTGTGTTGAAGCTCACACTGTAATCTAGTAATCCACGCACTTCATAAATCTTGATAGGGAAGGAGCAACTTCTCACAATCGATTAGGGAAGATTTAAGAAGTGGGCACTTTAGTGAGTTTCTATATTATGGAGATTAACATTTCTGTTAGAGATGACATGTCATATTTATTATCAGCTGCTCTGGCAGTACAGCTATCCCAATGAGTAATGTACGTTTTATTATACTTCCTCTTGTTGTTATCTCTGTCCTGTAAGATGCAAACTATATCAAGCAGGAATTGTCATGAAATTAGCAAGGATCTTGCAGGACAAAGTCTCTTTCAGCATCATTAATATAAAAATATTTTCATAAAGAGAATGGAAATTTACTCATATCCTGAAAGCTACTCCCATGCAACATACAAAGAATTGACAAGTAGCGCGCTTCCTTCAATAGTTTTCTGAAAACTTGTTTTTGTCCAGTGAAAAAGTACCCATCAAATGTCAACCACACTTTAAATTTGATGTTGGACTTCCGCACCA
This sequence comes from Urocynchramus pylzowi, assembly GCA_013397555.1. Taxonomy (NCBI): domain Eukaryota; kingdom Metazoa; phylum Chordata; class Aves; order Passeriformes; family Fringillidae; genus Urocynchramus; species Urocynchramus pylzowi. The sequence continues at coordinate 830,192 of VZRH01003317.1, read as the reverse complement.
TGCACCTTGCAAACTTTATTTTTAAAAATCGGAGGAGAAATCATAACAATGTATATAAGTCTTCTGCAACACTTTGACACTACAATACAACGAAAAGGAACTTCAGGTAGTGCTAATGAAAGAATATGACCTCTGGATAGTGTTCACGATTGCTCATTAAGATTACAACGGAAAAAAAAAAAAGAGAATTGGTGACCTAAAAGGCAAACCCTACCCGCTACCTGCTCATGAGTAAAGGCTGATGGGACTTCAATCTAAGTGCCCTAATGAGAGAGCATGCAGATGGAAGATTTGAGGCTCTAGCAGCATATCTCAAAATATTAGCAGAAAGGGATTCAAACTATTATCACCCCTCATTTCCACGCATCTTCCCTCTCGGCTCTAGCTGTTGAGAGAGCAGGAGGATGGAGCGATTTTTGAGCACCCAGTACTGCACACCTAACTTGAGCGGAGCACCTGAGCCACAGCACTGGGCACAGTGCCACGTTCGTTCCCTCCGTGAGCGAGCCAAAGTTATCCGTGTCATTTTCGACAGGCTCGGGGTGGGAAGACAAACGATTGCCGTGTCTTCCACCGCCTAAATGCCCTCTCCCCCCCGCCCTTCGCCAAGCAGTCACGTATCAGGGCGCTCCTCAGGGGTCACGGCGGCAAGCAAGGGAAGCTGACAGAAATCCCCCGGTTACACAGCCGGATTAATAATTCATCCCCGGCAGACCAAGGAAGGCGCGGAGAAACTCCGCGGGGAGAGCGAGGGAGGGCGCGGGGCAGGGGAGCGGCTCGGGGGAATCGCCCGGCGGGTGGGCTCG
>VZRH01003317.1:812238-828648 GCA_013397555.1 Urocynchramus pylzowi | reverse complement strand
CGGCCGGGCGGCGCCGGGGGAGGTGCGGGTGCGCGGCCACGCTCCCGCCGCGCCCGGAGCACGCCACGTTTTGCGGGCTCCCGCCGCTTTGTCCTCTCCGACCCTCTCCGGACTCGGGGTTTTTTTGGCGTTTGCCTCTTCCCCGGAGCGGCTGAGGGATCTTTCCCCTTTGGCGACTCTGAGTAGTATCCCAGAAAAAGTTTGTTTCTTGCGCAGCACCTGTTGGTGATGGGTTTGGCGGCCCCTTTGTTCGCCTCCACAGCGCGGCCCCGGCGCCCCCAGCCCGGCCCGGGCACGGTGCCGCTCGGAGCTCTCCGCCGTCCGCTGCTTGCTCGGAAGGCACAGCAGAAAACATCTACGACGGAATAAAGATAAATCAAGCAGCTCGTCTCTGAGGCAGGAAGCGTCGAAAGAGACGCTTTCAAATCATCCGATGAGAGAGATGCTTCAAAAACATCAATACTGATGTAACGTGAAGCCATTTCCCCCTGTTTATACAAAGTTCACACCATAAGAAACAATTCGTACATTTACAAACAAATTGATCCTGCTGTGCCATGCTTCCTCGGAAAAGAAATGCTTGTTATCATCTTCCTGCAGGGAAGGGGATGATTTATTATTTGTTTTATGTCCTGGATATTTACACGTGCAGCTTGAGCGTTACCAAGTTAAAATTTGACTTCATCCCGAGCTATAGGAAAATGTGTTGATTAGAAGGAGGATGATCTTCCCTGGTGTTTCAAATGATTATATCCTGTCTTTCCTTTCTCCTGTAAGCAAATCTGGGACTATTAAGTTTTTGTCTACTCCTAGGACACTTTTAATTTCTCAAGTGACTACAACTTAGTGTCAGAACAGCAACTGAGAAGCAAATTTCTGAAACACATGTAACAGGCATATGATACAGTAATTTATTTTCCTTTTAAAAACAGCAGCACGTTCAAGCATTGAAAGGAAAAATTATCTGTGGGAGCTGAAAACAAAGTCAGCAGAAGTAGCATCTCTGTGCAGCTGGGTATTTCCAGAGGCACAATAACATGACCTTAGCAGAGACCTGAGGTATTACTTTTGCTCTCCTGTTTTACTGCTTGGGTAAATGGAACAGGTTAAACTTTCAAGGCAAGAGAAGAGTTAATTCAAACAGTTGGTTTGTCACAGCCATTACAAATTGGATAAAATGCCTCCAAGTTCTTTTCCTCATTTTAAGTCTGCACTTGGACATTAGGGGGATTGCCCTCACTAGGAAGTTTACAATGTCCTCTCATCCAGCAAGGAGTGGATTTGGACAGAAACAGACCATTGGTTCCACCAGCTGAAGGCACGGCCTGTGGAAGATAGAGAAGATGAGAGAGCAGCCCAGGGAAGCCCATGGTCCCAGCCTGTCCTTTCAGGAGGACAGCCTGAAAATAGTTAGAAAACCACCCTTACTTACAGCTGCCAGACTGAGGCTGCATCACAGAGCAGATAAATAGAGAAATAATGACATTTATACACCTTAGCACCGAATCAACGTTCATAGCTCAAGGACACTGCTTTAGGAGTGGGCACAGCCCACAGTGGATACAGAGTTGCAGCACTGGCAGTAGATTTTACATTTATATGTTTGGTGTAACATATACAAAAGCCTGGATACAGTTTATTTTTGGTGCTCTCTCAGTGTACAGAATGGGAAAAATTAAAGTTATGTAAACACCTTCATTTTTCTAGATTAAATAGAATGGAAAACTCTCGTTTCAACTACAAGACTGTTAAGGGAAAAAAAGAAAAAAAAAAAACAAACAAACAAACCAGATAAGAGCTTTGTCTTAACCTGGTATATGAACTGTGTTTAGCTATAGACTGAGATTACTTCTGGTGTTCGAAAGAAACCACATTTGTGTGGCAACTTAATTCAAGATGCAAGACAGATTATTCCTGTTAGAGACACAGGTTACCTGAGAGCTTCATTTTACAATTTTCCTTGTTGTGCCGCCCTGAGCAGTCCATCCTTCCTCCTCATGGTCCTCCAAAGCAAAGCCAAGAAAGAAAGAATGGAGTGTTAAAAGGATCATTTTAAAGCATAGACTAGCTCCATGGTCCAGGCTGGCCAGCTGCCCCCATGGTGAGGAAGATCAGCAGTCCTGAAAGAGATGCACATCAGGCACTGAGAGAAGAGATGACCAAGGACCTTTCACAGTGTTCCCAACACAGTGTCTATTGACTTTTCCAGGCTGCACCCTCCTTTTTGGCTTTTTCTCTTTAGTCTCATCAGATGCACCTAAATCATGTTTATTACATACTGTAAGGTTAACTGGAGCTACACAATTTTCTTAGTGTATTTAAAATAACACCACTATGAAATAATTTTTTCCATTAGAGATAGTACAAAAAGTTACACCTTTTCTTCACGGGCAATTTAAGGTTTCTTTCTTACATGTGGAATTACGTAGACAAAGGTAATGGAAATCTGCTATCAGAGAATTTTATTCCTGAATTTTCATTTTTCAAATTGAATTTTCTCATTTTCCACTATTGCAGAGCCAAGATGAAAGTCTTAAAAAGTTCTGACAATTTTATAATTTCATGAAGTCATAGAATAAGAGAACTTCCATTGCAGCTGTCATGCAGCATCCTATTTTGTGTCCATAGAATTTAGTTTCAAAGTTTCCCAATTTCAGAAGTTCCTTAATTACAAAAACCCTGAATCTAAACAACACCAACCTCACCATCAAAACATGTCCAACCTATAAGCTTCTTCACAAAAGATACCAGAACTGAATACAAATCTTCATAAATTATTTGATTGTTAATGATTATACTGACAGTCAAGAGGACTAAAGTAAAATATATTGAAAGAGGTGTGTATTTCAGATTGAAATACTTCAGAATCTTACAGGTAGGAACATCTTAGTGAAATTGACAAAAACACTGAAGAAGGAGTTGCTTGAACCTTCATAAAAAATGTTCATCTTCCTGTAGAGCTTTCACAGAGACTCACCCTTGTGCTAATGTAATAGAAAGGAAAAGGCCTTTCCCATCCTTGGCTCATACCTATGGGACTCTAGAGGGTTTGTTTGTTTTGCACAGGTAATTTTGAAGCTCAGGAAACATTCTGCTGTTCTGGTATATAAATTTACACCAAGGAAATCCAGCTCCCTTGCTAATAAAACTTTCCTACAACAAATAAACTGGCTGCATGCATGTAATCCATGCAAAGAGTTAAACAAATTACAAAGGACTTCACAAATGATCATTTCTTATCAGCTTAAACTGCTACACTGAGAGTGAATCACCACCACCGAGGACTTGGGTAGTTTATGGACTTGTCCTGTAGCTCAAAAACAAAATGTAGTCTGTACAAAGTCACTTTGCTCTCGTGTGAACAAACATGCCAGCTAACACAGTCACACATTGATCAGACTGACTTAAGGGAAACTAACAGTACAGACACTTTTTTTTTTTTTTTACCAACACAAATATGCACCATAGCTTGCAAAACCTCATTAATGAATTCGTAGCAGAGACAGACAGACAGACAGCTTGGTGTCACTTAGTCACAAACCAAAAATATTTTTCCACACCAATGCTCATGATTATATTTATAAAAAAACTTATATAACTACCATTTTGCAACAATCATTATATAAGGTGGGGTTGGTGTTTTTTTGTTTACAGAAATACAAAATTCAGTGTTTGTTATCACAAGCAATAGAAATGTTTAATTGCCTCTACAAAACAGAAACTAGGTGCAATCTGTAAAAGATGCTTTCATACCAGCTTCTTTATAAATCAGAAAAAAACCCCAAATCTCTCACAAGAGAAAATAATCTGCTCTTGGCATAAGAAATAACGTTGTCTTTTTGATTGACTCTGAGTCAGATCTCTCAAGAGACTCTTAGTTAAATTTGTCACTATTTTCATTAAATATGATTTAAACAATAGCTTAAAGCTAATTGCTGAATTACTAGTAGTCTGCAGATTTAGATGTTGAATCCAAATCTTAAAGTTGTAAGAATTCTGCTAAATCAATGTGCAGGTAAAAATGGTGCTTATGGTTGGCAACAAGTTATTAATTGAGAGGGTAGTTAAAAACAGATCTCAGGCAATGGTTGTTCAATAAGTATCATAGTATTATATAGATTGGTGGTATAGCCTACCAAATGGCACTTCTTTGACACCACCCATCATTTCATTTCCTATAAATCATACAACTGAATCAAGGTTCTCTTTTTTTTTTTTTTTTTTTTTTTTTTTTTTGTGGGGGGGGGGGGGAGCAAAAAAAAAGGGGGAAAAAGTATCTTCCCTTTTTNTTTTTTTTTTTTTTTTTTTTTTTTTTTTTTTTGGCGGGGTGGGGGATGGTGCAAAATAAGTCAGATCCAGACCTATATGTACCTGTCTTCTTGTTACAACTGAATTTGCTTTAATGAAAACCAGTCCATTGCAATGGAAAAATTGCTTTAGGTTTGAGGGAGGGATGGTAAAGTACAGTTTATTAATAATCTTCTACTAAAGGTTAGATGTATTTCTTCCACTCCAGAGGCATAACTCTCAGTTTTTGATAATAATTTCAGTAACAAAGTAAATATCTTACATTTCTAATCAGATTAAAAAAGAAAAAATAAGATTTACCAATCTAGAGCTTTTGTTAGAGCTACCCATTTACTTTCCAGACCACATCTTAATGGAGAAAAAGCCTGCAGCTCTAGGATTCAGTTTTGTACCCCATTCTGTTTGCCAGTTTTAGATGACCCTTAGGTTTATTCTAGTTTCTGTTCAAGTCCATGCAAATGTTGTGGTTGACTCCAGTGGAGCTAAAGCAATGCCATTATCTAGCTTTCTATCTTTGATGCAAGCAAGGTTGCAAATGAGAGCAGTTGGAAGCACACTGGAGCATTGCACACATCTGCAGCACTCTGAAGTGAAGCCATTTTGGGCTTCAACACAGTACTGGATAGATATTAAACACTCCACAGCAAATTTACTCTTTATCTCTCCCTTTCTTTCAACTGATCTATTTTTTGTGCTTAACACCTGCTAAAAAGCTGTGAAAGGTGCTTAATGACACCTATTTAAGTAGAGTACAGTACATTCATCTGAGCAGAACTAATTTAAGTCAAGGACTCAGCATCTGTTCGGTTCAGTTTTTCTGGAGCTTGAATGATCTTAAGTAAGCAACACCGAAGTGCAATTTATTGAAATGTACCCTCAGTGCCTCCCTGTGTCTCTCAAGACTGTCTGGTGTTTCCATTACAGATGCATTTGACCTGACATTTTCAGGTACCAGTTCTACCTCTAGTTTTGAAAACCAGAACAATTTCCTTATGCAGGTCTCCAGCTCAGCGCGGTGAGAAGATGATCACTCATTGTTCTGTTGGTAGGAGGAACTTCACTTCCAAATTCAGGCTGGATGACTCTCAGGGACACATTTATCAGTGCTGTGATGCACACACCTTCCTCTTAAATCAAGGGCATCATGCCTGCTTACACACAGTGAATTTAACTTTGTGTTCAAGTGACCTTTATTTCTAACAACGGGTGGTATGACAGAGGAGGTCAGCTTGCTTGCATGATGAACAGGTGTCTGACTAGATGACTTACTTCCAAAAACCACTCTGGGGAATGCTGACAAAGAGCAGCAGCACTCAGCACAATGGCAGTATTGCTGGTATTTCAAAAAGTATTGGCATTGCATTTAAGTCTTTTACCTAGAGACAATCAAATACCTGTCTCAAGCCAGTGAAGTATTTTCTCAGGATGAGTGGAAAGAACAAGGAACATACCCCTAGATGGGTAGATTAGAGTTAGTATACCAGGCAATAGGTGCTAACACAAGAAATACTGCAAGAACTAGAGGATCCCTAGTTGCAAAGCTGGCATGGTTTTTATTGTCATTTGGAATTATTTTGTTTGTTTTAAATCAGCTATGTTTTCCTTGGCAAGAAGAAACAAACAACTTGAAAACCCCCTTCCCCACAGTACACAAGGGGCTGAGTGCACACTTGGGCACTCAGAATACTCTGAGTATTCTCCCAATACAAGAAGAGGACAGGAGATTTTACAAACTTCCTATAGCGACAAGCCTAACTGATATGTCCTGCAAGTAAGTTCTTTAATAATGTCTATTTGAGCCAGATTTGACTTTTTGTACCAAATAGGCACAAAAAAAAAAAAAAACCAAAAACAAACTAAAACCAACCTACATTAACATATTACCTACTTCTGAAATATCCACATTGAGTAAAAATCCCCCCACTATTGCAATTGAGTCTCTTTTTTGTCAGAAAGGCAACTGCCAACTCTACTATCTGAAGATCTGTCATTTCCATGCTCAGTCTGACAAGTTTTACTTTCTCTCTGGCAGACTGAAGATTTTTGACTCTACAGTCCTTACACCCATTTATCAGACGAGCCTTTCACTGTTTTTTAACCTCTGCAACTAAGCCCTTTTGCAGTTACAGCTAGGAATGAAAATCTGTAAAATCTGGATACCCAATTAACAGTTTGAAAGTACCTGAGTTTTAATATTCTACAATATTTCCTAGAACACAAAAGAATATTGTACACCCTTGCAAGGAAGTTGGTTTTATCATTCATATTTCAGTATGAACAAAAAACCAGGGTGCATCAGCTCTCTTCTCCTTATGAAGCTCCTTTGGGATGCAAGGGTACAACACACAGCTGAGATTAACAAACACAGATCCAAAAGTTAATGCATTCATTCCCCTGTCTTCCTCAAAGCTATCCAAGCAACCACACTGATATAGGAAATCAGTAATGGGGAGAACATGAATTCCTGCTCTTCAAGATGAATATGACTAAAGAAGCATCTTTTATAGGATGCCCTTTGAAAAAAATTAGATTCCTTCAAAAATTCCTAAAAAGAGACATGCAATAGCAGGAAGAAATTATGGACTCCCATGCATACAGTATGCTTGGTTTCCTTTTCTTCTAAACAGAAGAATTACCTATACTGGAATAATGCCTTTTGATACTGTTACAACTACTTCCCCTTTAGGGTTCTGTAAAAGCTGTTGAACTAATGAATATGTGCAGCAATAACATAAACAAAACCACCAGAACCCCCGAAAAACCAAACAAACAACAACCAACACACCCACCCCACCCAAAAAAAAAAAAAAAAAACTACAACCAAAAAAAATCCACCCCAAAATTAGTCAGCAAGATATCCAGGACTATTTCCACTGAAACCAGTTCCTGAATTTCACCAGAATAACCCCCAGCAGCCAAATAAAAGTACAAACATATGGGTATGTGAAATCCCAGCAGACATCACAGAGAAAATAAACACAGCTCATACTACTAAATCACAAATACACTGGGACAGAAGCAGCCTGTTCACCTGTGTTTCTCAGATATGCTTTCAGGAGTTCTGGACTTCTTTCCAAATGGATAATCACATCCCTTTAATGCCTGGCTAGGTCCATAAAAAAACCATGGTCAACACCCAAGCCCATGACTGGAGAGTGCAGTGCTAACCTATGCTGAATTCCATCTGCTTTCATGGGCATCAACCAGATGATGCAGAATACACAATACAGGTAGAAGGCCCTCCAAGTTTTCCATGCTGGAGAGCAGTCACACTGGAAGTACTCACACTGTGTAAGCTCTCCTAATAATTACCCATAACATCAGTTCCATAGGGACTGCTCCCTTAAAGCAGTTGAAAAAAGTACACCACGACAGGGATGACAGGGAGGGGAAAGTTGCAATACAAATATACCAGCCATAGTGACTGTCAAGCCTTTCTGGATATAACATTTTTAATGAATATTTTAAGAAGATTTTATGCTGTGATTGGAGTCCTTTTCAGCAGTTGCCCAACATTTTGGGATGAGAAAGGTTATTTATGATTGTTTGAGGACTATCTTCTTCTGAACATGAGTCACTGCATGTTTTGCTGTGATTGCTTTCTGTTTAGAAAAGAAAATAATAAATGACTGAATATAGCAGAATGATCTGTTCTGGGGGGAAAGCAGGAGGAGAAGGTGTCTGGGCAGGGGCATAATGTTGCCTTGTGTAGGACAGAATCCATGGGCTTTGCACTACTCAATGTGATGTGTTACCTGAGCTATTACCTAGCTCTTTAGCAAGCCTGATGTAATCTATAAAGCACTGAATATATTAAAATCATGCTAGTTCTATCTTTAAAATTTGAAGTGGCACACCACAAGAGGATTACCATAGTAATCATGACTTAAAAGGGACCAGTCTTTTTGAAAGTCCTTTTATACATTTCCTCAGACATCAAAATGTAGAACTCAAAGTATCAACTTGTAGTTTAAGTCCCTCTTTTTCTTTATAGAACAAACTCTGCTGCTGAGTATCATTCTTATTCACCTACAGCTCTGATGAAAGCATCACAAGGACTGAAAGCAATATTTGCTGCTGTATTAGTCCTTAAGAAATTAAAAAACCTTTCTGAATGGAATGCACAGGTCAAGAACCTTGTTGTTCAGGGATGAGCCATTCCCTACAAACATTTGGAAACACTGTTACTCTTGCACCAAAATTATTTCCCCACCAAAGAGGACAAAAGTAACTACAGTTCTTCATGATCTTTGTGGAATTGTGTATTCACCTTCTGTTGGAGTCTGCAGTTCTAAATAGCAAAAGGCAATGCTGCTTTTTCAGACACACCAATCTCCCGATCCCCCACAAGTGCAAAATTTCAAGGCACAGAGAATCCATCATATCACCATTCACAACTTTAAAATATTCTTCATCACTATTTCCATTACCAGCCCCTGTTCCAAGGTCTACAACTCAGCAGTAAAAGTTCAGCTAGACTGAAATTTGTGAGGTGTAAGGAACCCAAGAGTTATTTTATTTTTTACTACAGAATCACTTCTCTATTCTAGGAGACAGAAAGGATTGCTTTTACATCAGGAAAATACTCAGAGAATCTGATGCCTGCACTTGTATCAAGCAATTTGTCCATGAGAAATAATTATTCTGTTACTCACAATATCTCTCTCTTGAGCCAGTTGAACTAAATGGTCACAATTTCTGCAACACAGATTTCTTTCAATGGAATTTATCTCCTAAATTCATTAAATACACCAAATGCTGGCATACTAGACAGACCATCATTATCAGCAATGCAACTGTATTACTTTATTTGCCTGCAGAGACTCAGAAATACTGATCCATTATTAATTCCGTCACACCTCTGTAAATTCAAAATAACTCCATTGGTATGGCTGAGTTCATCCACTGGAATCACACTCTCGGGGAAGGCAAAAGTACTTGGTTACATAATTACAAAATTCAGCAATAGGTTGAACCTTTTAAGACCCAACCCCATGAAAGGAAGACTGTGCATCTCTGTTCTGCCCTAGTATGGGACAGGAAACCATAAGCTTCAGATTGGGAACTGCTCTGCCAGGCCTCTCTGGCACACTGGGAGGAGGAATACAGGGATACTTCAACATGCTCCCTCCCACAAAGCCACTGAGAAGTGCAGGGGTAGAAATCACAGCTCCACAGGCTTGTCTTCCTCTTGGCTGTCAAGGATTGCTCCTCAGGAAATAACAGGAGTGTAAGAAACTGCAAAAATCAGTTGTGCGTACAGACAATGCAACTACACATTTGTCTGAGTATTTTTCATGTTCTATGAAGCCACTGAAATGCCAAAATTGAGGGATTAGGAGGTTTTAAGGAATGTTTTCCAAATAATCTCTGCAAATAATGAGAGCACCAGGCTCTGGCACATCCTTAATTTCTGCTGGGACCCAGGCCACAGCAACTGCACACATCTTAGAATGGGTGACCACAGCCCATGCTGAGTGGGGAGCTCCTCACCATCCTCTTTTTAGAAAAAGATGCTTGGTGCTAAGAAGAGAGAAGGAGAGAGGATGAATGTATGAATGTATGACTTAATGAGAAGGACACTCACAAATAGTTCCTAGTACAGCTCCTGGAAGACAGAAGCTCAGGATTTCAGTCCAGTTTTTATCAGTGTTGGGGGGTTTTAACTGATTTTTTCTTTTTCACTTTCAGTTCTATTTTGTGTTTTGGGTTTGTTAATAGCTTATTTTCCCTATTCTTCTCTTTTGAAAGAAAAAATAGTTTTTAATATATTAATTAAAAAGGAGTTAGGAAGAAGACACAGGAAATCAGTAATATAAATTGGTGAACTAAAGACAGATCTCCAAATTAAAGAAATAACTACAGGAGGAAAGCAATCAAACAAACTGCAGTACAAACATGAGATGTCGGTTCCCAGTTTGAAGTCTGTTTTACAGCACAAATGTTTAAACAGATGAAATTTCTAAAAAAGAGAGAAGAGAAGAGAAAGAGTCACATTTAGACGTGCTGAGGGAAAAATGTGTCAATGATTTGATAACAGTACTCTTCAGAAAAATAAGACAACAACATGATCTTAAGGCCATGTTTTGAAGTATTCAGTAAAATACCACAATAAAACACAATAAATAGATAATTAAATAATTAAATAAATAAGAAGTTCAAACTGCCAAACAGAAAGGAGTTCCTACAGCTGAATGCTGCAGTCTAAGGGCAGAGACTTGCTGATAAGGGGCTGGAGTCTTCTGAAACAAGCTTCTGTGCTATTTACTACAATTTCCCACTTTTAAGAGTCATGCCAATATCATATTCACTGAAGTCCAACAAAGAGCAGTGCATCTCATTAAATCATGCTAAGCTTTTCTAAACAGACATCTATAAATTTTTCCTTGCTATAAGATTATATATAAGATTACTCTCCTGCCTTGTTTGTGCAATAGTTACATAAGAAATAAAATAAGAAGAAACATAAAACAAACTCACATGGATCAAAGGAAACCACAATTTAGAATCTGCAATGAGCAATCTATTTGATTCTGACTCCTGCAAAGGCACATCTATAAACCTGCCTGGGCAGCTTAACATGAAAAAACCCAAATTTACCAAAAATTGTTATCAGAATAAGTTTGCATGGCTCTGCAGACAATATTGCCAATTTCTTTCCTAGCCATCATTTCCAGAAAACATCTGTTTTGTCATCACTGTTGTGATGTTTAGCTGTTTCCCCTCTCTCAAGGCTAGAGTCAGCCCTACCTAGATGGCAAAGATGTGCCAAAGTCCCTCCAGCCTCAGCAGCTCAGTTTCACAGTTTATCTCCATGGGAAGCAGGGAAATTAGGGGCTGGCTAAATTGCCAATGCCGGTTGATTGGCTTTACATCCTGCAGGTACATGGGCAGCTGAGTCAGAGGCAGTGGCCATTACAGCCATGCAGGTGGCCCACTTGCCGTTCACTTTCAGGCTGACACAACTGGTTTTGAGCACTGCAGAGTCCACCAGCAGCACTTCCCAACACACCACGTGATAGCTCTTTTTCAGCTGCAATTTCATTAGAAATTTGGCTCATATTATAGAGGGATACCACAGGCAAACTGCTCCTTCTCCAAATCCCACTCCTCTCTCCCCAAAGAGAGGGTGTGGAATTTACCTTCCCCTCCTGTAATTAGCAGGAAAAGAACAATTAGTCAACATATTGCAGCTTTCCACAATACGACTAAGAATCTGTGACTTTAATGACACATGACTTAAAATGTGGGGGCAGGCCTGCATGGAGGTAGGATCTGCAGTTGCCAGCAGAGAAACATAAGTATGTTGAAATAGGCAAAAATACATGTTAAAAAAAAATCATTAAATTGGTACTTGCCCAAAATGAAGCTGCAGTAACATACCAGAGAAAAATAAAGCATAAAAAGTGTACACAAATTAATATTTTCACAGTATAAAATAGATAAAAATATGTTCTCATGCAGTTGTTTTAATCTCGAGAGTCAGATTCTCAGATATTTCACTATCTCTTCTGTCTAAATGGTGCTCAATCTACCAGATCATTCTGGTGGATTTTGTCACAAGGATTTGTACCTGGTCCAGACCATCAGTGATTACATCTTGAAGTCATAACTGAAAAACACCCTTATGAGGGGCACTATTTCTTCTTAAAATAAAGGCAGAGAAAAGCAGACTCATTCTGGCTATGAGACACTTCCAGCAGTGTACTGGAGATAATGGTGAGCTCACTTTACCTTCCAACTCTGGGACATAATCCAGTCTCCTGCATCATTTAGGAAAGAGTCACTTGATGCAAATGCTGAGAAGTTACAGCTCCTGAAAGCAGACACTAACTTGCATCAGTGAACTTGGGGAGCATCTATGTAATTTGTTCAGATGGTGACGGTGATCACGCCGGCACCAGGGACACAGACCTGCCTACAACTGCCTGCCTGCAACCCAGTTTTGTAACCTATTTGCTGGAAGCCAGAGTCCTCTCCAACATCTTGCAGAGAAGTTACAGAAAGCAGCGAGGGATCTTTAGCTTATTCCCGCCCAGCTGCGAAGGGCAAGCTGCCATTCAATGTCCCGTGCTGCGAGCTCAGGACAGAGCGGCTTTAGTGGCTCTCCTGGAACTGTCACCGAGCCGTGCTCCACTTGTTCCCGAAGCTCTGACAACAGGAAGGTTTTAACACCTCGTTGCACTGCAGAGCCACGTCTGCCTGTGTCCTGGAAAAGGGTAACAGCCCCCTGCACGCCCTCTAATGCTCCGAGAGGCTCAGCGAAAAAAGGTATTTTGTAAAGACATCTGATCTCATTTTCTCTAAGAATAAAAGGATTTACACTAAGAGTTTATTAATTTTAAGTGGATGAGTATTTAACTGCAGATTTAGTATTTTAAGAATCTGAGCATCCTCTTTGAGTTCTAAATAGTAATCCAAATATTTATCTAAGTTATCAAGCTTGATCATTTTCATAAACTATTACAGTCAACAGGAAGAGTTTCTGGGACCTCTGAAAGAACATGTATGATAAAAAAACTGAATAATTCTTTTTAGAAATAAATGTCTCCATGTCTCCATAAGGGGTAAAATCGTGGCTAAATAATACAAGAGACTGGATTATGTCCCAGAGTTGGAAGTCATAGCGATCACACTGTTGTCTCCATCGCACAACTAGAAACACCGAATTTTGTATGCCTGAGTACTAGGTAAGACCTAATTCTGCCTCACTTATTGCAGTTTGGTACAATCAAGTGGACAGTAGTTAACAATGCTGCATGTGTGAAGAGCAGGAGAAGGACATATTTCCCCTATTCATCATTTAAAAAAAAGAAAATGTTTTCGAAAATGTTTTCAAATATGTTTCATTTAACTTTATTTCCTCTGAAGTGTGAAGTTTAGAGCAGCATAATAGCAAGACAGAGTTTGTAACTCTACTCTCCTTCCCCTAGAACTTTCAATACCTAAAATGAAGAACTATAGCATTTCTCACTAGGGAATAAAAAGAAATTAACCAGCATTTCCAGAAACTTCACTTTAGAATATTTTTTCCACAGATCCAGTAAAACCCTGCTTGTGAGATACTAACTCACTGTGATTACATCTCACCTAATTAGACCTCCAGGCTTATCACCTCCTTTAAATAAGCAGTCAGAGCAATGTGTGCTGTTCTCAGTGGCTCCACAGAAATCTCTAGCAACGGGATTTTGGTGTCCCAGCTGCCTGAATTCCCTTCCCAAAGGCCATGAGTGACTCACCAGGGCACCTGAGACCCAACCACCACACCTTCCAAGCTTCTTTCTAATCCTGTGCTTCAAGAAGGCCTAAGAGATGCTGAGGGCTCCGTTCAGTTCCCCAGCTGCAGCAGGAAGGGTCTCCTGTAGGGACACTGGCATGCTGGACATCCACAGGGGCTGCTGGACAGCACAAAAAAGGCTCATGCACTCCTGGAGCAGCAGGTGGAGAATAGGGTGACCCACAGAATCACTTTGGTTTGAAAAGACCTAAGACCTCCTAGGTGATTGAGCACAACAATCACCCCAGCACTGCCAAGTCCACCACTAAACCATGTCCCTGAGTGCCACATCTACTCCTCTTTCCAATACCTCCATGGATGGTGACTCAACCACTTCCCTGGGCAGTCTTTCCAATATTTAGCATCCCTTCTGGTGAATAAATGTATCCTAATATCCAGCTTAGGTCTTCCCTGGTTTTAGGGGACAATGCTGGGGACATTTTCTCTTGCCTTGTAGCTAGTTCCTGTGGAGAAAATGGAGGGCACCTTAAATAGCATTAACGCCTGTATGTTTAGGTAACTGAACAGAACTTTGCTGAGGATGCAAGTGGAAAAAACACCTCCAACCACAAAAAAAAACCAAACAAACAAAAAAAGCACAACAGTAGCTCTTTATGTTAGCTAGTGAAAAAAAAAAAAAAAAAGGGGTAAGACTGACAAAATAATGCTTATATACATTTAGCTGGACTTATTCTTCCTGTTCTGAGAGCACACTTAGGATTCACCCACATACGTGGCTTCTCCAAATCCTGTTATTTCTCTCCATCTTCTCTTCAGGCTGTTTCCCTTCTCCCTGGTAGGAATTTAGAAAAGAATCTCTCTGGTGTGAAAAGACATTCCCATGTTGTACTCTCCTGTGAGGATAGGTTCATGCCTTTGAATTATCCATTAGCAAGTCTCCTCCTAATCACCTTCCTCAGGCGAGAAATGTCCTCTCTGGGCTTTCTATCTGCCTGCCTGAAGTTCAGCTGTAACAAACTGGTTTATTCTCCCAGTTAGTAGCTATCTCTGCCCAAAAGGGCTTTGTTTGATGCAATGATCATTGAAAATGTAACAGTCTTCATAATTAGCCCCGGATCAGGGACAAGAAGTTTTGCTTGGAGTTTCTCAATACGGAGGTGAAGGAAAGCAAAGAAGGCAGTTGTCTCTCACATTAAAGCACTTCACAGTCTGACCCACAAATACATCAAGTCTCCAGGATCAAATCTTAATTGTTCATAGCCAAATTGCCCAAAGTTATCACGTTTCACAAAGTAAGTCAGTCTCATGATAAATGTCAACTCCAGATTGTATTCTGAGCACATGTATATATATGTGAATATCCAGTTCCCTACTAAATGTCATTCATCCATTTTTAGAAACACTTATATTCAAAATTATTCAGATTTTTATAAGTGCCTCAGTGACAAGGGAACTTGTACTCTTATGTCAGGTGCCACTGACAATCCTGCATCTGTCATTAGATGGTTTGTTTGGTAATTATATGTGGCAGTAGGCTCACCTCCTGGAAGGTTTTCTATATAGCCCACAAACCAGACTGAAGTAGAGGGGCTTCAGTACAGAGAAGTGAGATTAAAAAAAAAAAATTTAAAAAATCATCTATCTGAAACCATTTTTTCCCAGGCCCTAAATGAAAGATAAATGCAAACCATAGTCCATCTGTGCATGCAGAACCTTTTGAAGCATTTGTTCTGTTCTTTATATATTGCCTTTCCAAATAATTGAGAGAGATGGCTAAATGTGGCAATATGCTTATTACCAAAAAGATTGGGGTTTTCCCCCCACAACTTTACATGAGATATACTCTATACTCCCTAGCCAGGAAGATTTTTTGTTCTGTGTTTACAAGTCTATCATCATGGCAACCTGCTCCACAACTAGAGTTGCTACATGTTGTAGTCATAAAAATAATCAAGATTCCTGACAAGACAGCCCACTAAAAGCCAATTTTGCTTGCATTGAAGTCAACAACATTCAGTAGCTACCTCAGTAGGAACAGAATCTTACCCCAAGTTATGAAAAATGCCTGCCATCAAAATATACCACTTTGTTCACATAAAAAATACAAGTAAAGACTCTCTTCTCCAAAAGCAAGCTTAGAGCTGCATTCAG
The DNA here is from genome assembly GCA_013397555.1 of Urocynchramus pylzowi. Classification (NCBI taxonomy): domain Eukaryota; kingdom Metazoa; phylum Chordata; class Aves; order Passeriformes; family Fringillidae; genus Urocynchramus; species Urocynchramus pylzowi. The sequence continues at coordinate 812,951 of VZRH01003317.1, read as the reverse complement.
AACACAGAGCAATGGTCTCAGCATGGAGCCAGAAGGATTTAGAATCTGTAGAAAATATTTCAAGTTCATTAAATACCCCTAGGATGCAATAGCACAGTGCAAGCCATGAAAATAAATGTTGACACAAAGAAAGCTAGTTTTACATAATTACTATTAATTGTGAAGTTCCTCCTGGGCAGCAAAGGATAACAACTGTAACACCAGGAAAAAAAATAATTGCTTTGATTCAGCATCCCAGCAGTATATCCAGAACCTAAAAATTCAAACCAAACCAAAAACAAACCAACACTACAACCACCTGAACATAACTACTTGAAAAAGGTCTTCATTAAATTTTAGATCATTAGCCTGCAAAGTCCTTCTAAAGTTTTCCTCTACTCCTCATACATTTTTAACATATAGGGTGAATACTCTTTACTAATTTCTATGCTGCCCTCAATGAATTTATCTGCTCACCTGAGTTTTTCTTCACCAATTATGTACCATTTTTCAAATCAGATGGAACTTTAAAACACACTTTTTTTTTTTTTTTTTTTACCAGAATTGCCTTTAAAAATATCTTTCTCTTAATATATTACTAAGTGTTTTGCTTATGCTCACACAAAGTCTTCAGTGTTTTGGGTCTCCATCCTATTTCTTCAAATTTCTTCAGACATTCAGTTCTAAAATTAAACACCAAAACCACCACCAAAAAAAAAAAAAAAAATTAAACA
>VZRH01003317.1:797234-808567 GCA_013397555.1 Urocynchramus pylzowi | reverse complement strand
AGCGGGGCCATCGGGGTACGGCTCCTATTCGCAGTGAGGGTGCCTCCCTCCGTGAAGGCTCTTGGAGCTCTTATTGCCACCTTTAAGGAGATGCGGGACCACACAGAGAACTTCAGACACTCCGGAAATCAATTTATGCCTTGCGATTGTGGGGGGGAAAAAAAAAAAGAAAAGAAAAAGAAAAAAAGAAAAATAACCCCCCGAAAGAATGCAATTCCTTTGTCTTTTCCTTTGGGAAAAGACAAATCCTGTAAGTACTCTGCATGTATTCGTACAGGTCCGTCTGCAAGAGCAGATGCAGTGCCTGTTAGGATTCTGCTCTGGTAAAATCCTGTATGTGGGAACAGCCTTACCCCCCCGCTCCCTTTCCATCTCAGATTCTCTATGTGGGGAACACAGGAGATGATCAAGCTGCACATGAAGCTCTTGCAAATGCTTCATTCAAGCACCCCAGTGTATAAATGTAACAGATGTTTACATCGTATGTTATGTCCTTTAAGCATAATAAACATTGCAAAACAGTTGCAGAAAGCAGGGCATGGGGTATAAGGCTCAATCCTGAGCCTTACTAGTGAGAACAAACCCTTTCCCATCTTCTTGTGACCTCAGATTAGGGATACATTGATGCAACTCTTGCACTCACTCTTCTGTTCCCTCTCTCTCTCTCTCTCCTTCCTCTTCCCTGTTCCCTAGAGAACAAAATTGAGACCAGTCTGGTAGAATTTCTCCCATAAATAAGACTGACATATAAAGAAAGAAGTAAAAATTTCTGGTATTTGCTTGCTTCTCCCTTTTTTAAAAACAGACAGGATATTCAACAAAAAGTTTTCAGCTTCTGCTCTTCCAAAAGGGCACTACAGTGAAATTGCAGCCTTGTCATTATGAAATCATCATCTTTTACCATAGAGTTAATTGGAATGTGATATATTATATCTTAGTAGCCAGATTAATTCCTTGGAAAGTATTTTCATAGTTTCCATTAGCTTAATGGAAAACTGCACCTGTATTTCTCATTGTAGCTGAGCCAAAGAATTAATTGTATGAACAAAAAGAAAGCAGATGCAGTGTGAGAAGCTGTTGATTCCTGCTTAGATTCAGGTATGTCAAAAGAAGGTCCTAAAGATTCTTCCAGTTAAAAGGCTTAGCAAGGTTATTTCAAAGAGTAGATGCTGTGAGTGACCTCTGTACAGCAGCAAATTGCTGAGATACTCCCAAGAGGCATGGGAAAATAGATGCAACACTGTAACAGCATTAACCACATAGGTCATGTCTTTGTTCATGTCTTCATGGTGTGGGGATCAACCACAAGTTTTCTTTTGCAAAAAAGAGTTCAGCTTGGAGGGGAACATGGCTCCCTCTGTGTAATTTTTCTTTCTTCTTTTCTTTTAGTGCCTTTGCCTTCAAGATCCTAATTTTACTCTTCTGAAAAATTGCATATTGTATACCAAGAGTTAGAAGGTTAAGGTCCTAAGTACGTGTAAGGTGCAGTATATCCAAACAGTTCCCAGGGCAGTGAAGGCTCCTTTTAAAACCAGAAGGCAACTACCAATGAAGGGGAGAGTTGCTTCTGTACCAGCTGTAGTACTCCATGTTATTGCAACAAAAAAATAGAAAAGTTTCTACCAGCTGAAAAGTTTCTACCAGTGTCACAAAAGTCAGTGGCATATAAGCACCTGTGCAGGCTGGGTCATCTAACCCACGCACTCTGACTGCACAGGAACTGATCCCAATCTGATGGCAAACACATGGGAAACAAACACAAATGTGTGCCTCTTTGTCCACAGGTGGCCACCAAGGTGGAGCCACTCCTCTCTTTTACAGATGCTGCTTCATTGCTAAAAAAGTCTGTTATAGCTGGAAAAGAGCATGTTAGCTACAGTTGCTTTTAAGTGAGCTGTCCAGTGTAGTTATCACCACTGACATGTGCCATAGGACTGGACCTAACATGCCCAGTTGTCCTCTGACTTTATTTGCCTTTATGTGTTTGAGATTTCTTTTCTTTGTAGTTATTTCATTTAAAAAATAGTTGGGTTTGCAAAACTTAAGTAGCTAAGTGGCTTATTTGAAAGCCTGACCACAGAAATCCCATGGAAGTTTCTGGGATTGCCTACTCTGGCAATACAGTACCTCTTAGGTAAGAAGGCTTTTAAAAATCTGTCCACTTGTTTCTGATACATTTAAAAGTTTGAAACCAAATTCTGTCTTTTTTTTTTATTAAACAACATTCCTCATCAAAACAAAGAAATTCTATCTAACATATTAATACAAAAATTTAAATTTTTTTCCCAAGAGAAATTGTTACATTAATGCTGTACACAAGTGAGATGTGACTCGCATGGCACTGTAATTACCAGTATGAAAATTGTACATTATTCCAAAAGCATATTTTGAGAAGTTTAGGAGTGAAAATTGAATGGGCTAATCTAGAAATCCTTAGTCTGTAGATTTGGATGTAGTCAGTTTTTCAGCTTGGCATAAGCCACGGAGGTGAGGTGAGAACACCTCAGGAAACCCAGCAGCTCTGATATTTTCGGTCTCTCACAATAAGCACCCCTTCCCTTGCCTCAGTGTGTTATGTCAGATAGGTGCCACACGGGCAATTTCTGTGGCTGACTCCCATGGTAACCATTCCCAGAATGGCTTTGGACAGCTGTACTGAAAGCAGCTGGCCAGCAGTGTGTCTTCAGCTTACCTGGACATCATCTCAGCAAGTCAGGGGGTCACTAATTCTGGCATCTACAAAAAATGAGGTTTGCAGTGAGGGTTACTGGGGCTGCCAGCTAACACCAGATGTATTTGTTTCTCATGTATGAAGACCCTTCAGCAGAACAGGAATTAAATCCATCAAACTTTTTTCACAAACCATTACATTGTTATGCCTTTTCATGGTGACCACACTCTCAAATGATGAACAGCCCGTGGCTATTTCTGATCCTTTGGGATAACATCCTTTAGAAGGCAATAGAGAACTCCAGGAGTAAGCTTTATTCAAGGAGAGAGGGATGGGAAATCTGACCTCAGAATTTCACAGATATTACAGACACTGAAATACAATTCCCTGATTGCAGAGGGATTGCCTTTCCCAGGCCTGTTCTCAGGATGAGGGATGAGTTATTAAATTTATTTAGTTCTAAGATTTTTTCTCCGTTCCCTGCCTTGGCAAGTTCCACTTATCAGAGCTAAAGATTTGCATTAGATTTGCAGAGTTTAGGAGCAGACAGCAGGAATGCCTTCTGTTGCTTCTGGCAATTTCAAGTCATCTTTTCTGTCCTCTGAACTGTGCCAACAGATGCATACTGTGAGTCTCTGCTCAGGGACCTGTCCATACACTGATTGGGAGCGTAATCTTCTAGGGAGAGCTTCTCAAGCCTGTAATAGGAAATCATTTGAAGCTGCTTGACTTACTGCCAGCACAGTTCTATCTACCTGCCTTAAAACTATTTTTCTAATGCTGAATACAAGTAGCTTGTTAGCACTAAGAAGAGATGGTTGTCCCCTTTCCACTTAATAATCATTATTAGGTTTGTTCTGAAATAATCACTGACTTATCAAGCCTGCATGATTTCTGTGTTCTTAAGCAAAAGCAAATAAACATGGTAGTTTCTCCAAACAGCATCTCTCATCAAAAGCCAGTGGGCTTTTTTTAATCTTTGCAAAATATCAGCCTAAAAAATTGCATTTGAATTTTAGACATATAAAAATATTATTCCTTTATAGTGGTGGAATTTTGGAACACCTCAATGTTCACGTTCAACATCTCTTCAAAAAACAGTACGAACTCCTTTCCTGGACAAGATCTAACTTGAATATCACATTGTTGCTAGGTTAAAACAGTGGGCTAAAGGTAGAGAGTGGAACAACCAAAGACATAGGTAAAAAACACAGGCATGGATTCTTCTATTGAATTTACCAGTTCTTTGAAAAATAGAGGTGAAACAAAGACCAGATGTGTATCACTGCCTGGGCACAGCCAAGCCTTAAACTCACCAGGGCTAGGTGCCAGTCATGTTCAGCATACAGGGTAAAGATGCTAAGGATCTCAGGGCTCAAGATGTTTGTATCCAGATTCCCTCTTCGAGCTGTGAAAGGTATTTGCCCTTTCCCTGGGGAGTGATGGGTCATTACAGCCTCCCACAACCAGCACTAGAGTTTAATACATGACAACATACCATTTCTACCAAAGCAGGGACAGAATGGATAAAAAAAACCCCACAGGGCTTTTAATTCAGGGAAACGAGCTGTTCCCTGGCCTTTACTCCACAGTTTGTAGTGAGAAGGAAGCCCTTGATTTCAAAAGGATTAAAAAACCCCGAACATTTGCTGAAATCACTTAGGAGTTTTCCTGAGCAGGAATTTGATCATTCTAGCTACTGCTTGGACATTTTTACGGTTTAATGTGCTTTACATGGAAATAGGCTTTAGCAACAATTCAACAAATCGGTGCAGACAGTCTTTAATCCTGGCATATACTGTCTTTAATCATATCATCTGTTTTCCTCGTGTGTCCTGTTGCTGTGTATGTTGTATTTACAAGCTTAATAGATAATAGTGCCACTAAGGAATATTTTGGCTTGATTTCAACCAACTCACCAGGGGATATTGAAAGTATACGAATTGGCAAGCTGAGGCAAAGAATATTGCTAAGCTGAAACAACTCTAAGATGGTTACAATGTAGTTTTCTTTTTTAGTAATAACGAACTAAACTTGTTAGTGATTGAAAAAAAATATTTCTGAAATGGTTTAACTCACTGTACATAAAGTAGCTCTGAGAGAAAGTTATCATATGGAGCAGAAAACTGAACACTGACGGGATTACAGTAGGAATGAGGCTTACAAAGGCTTGATTTTCTGTTTATGGACAAAAGATTCATTAGAGTAATCCTGAAAGACTGCTAAGTACCAAGCAGCTTAAAATTCTGTGAGAAAAACTCTCTTTTATATGCTTCAGTCTGGGACAATGAACAGTCAGTTTGAGCAGAAGTAGCCTGTAACTGAATAAAAATTAGGACTTTGTATTTTCTGTGATTATTCATAAAATTTGTGGGGAATCTTCAAGGAAATATTAATGACTTTGTTTTTAATTACTCCTCTCCTTTTTGGATACCAGCTATTTTAAAACTGAAAAAAACCAACCAACCAAAAACTGTGATGGAAGTTTATAAAGTAGGTACTACATTTTTGCCAAATAAAGGCACTATTTAATTAAATAGTTATGGATTTTAATACAGCATTATTTCAAACATAGGCAATAAAAGCAGTCTGTCCTGGGAGTATGCAGAAAATATTTTAAGAATTGATGACAAAAAATACAGGTACTTTAGTCTTCTGAGTATGTGCCTTTTATTTGGCTTTAACTTCATACTCTGTTAAGTTCTCTTAAGGACTAACTGTTAAAATTGCTTTCCTTATTAGATGTTATTTATCCACTGATAAGGTTAACTATAAAGATAAGTCACTGCAAGGAGAGGGAGACTCGATCTGAAAGTGGAAATGTAGAATGTAGCACTCCAGATTTCCCAACATGCCAGAGGTTTCTAGTTTTTCTCACCAAAGCACTCATTTTTGTATGATTCACCAGTACTGCCAAAATCCATCTACACAGGCAAAAAAGGAGTGACAAGAGAGGAAAAATGAAAAATGTTTCACTGATGGCTGAAACGTAAGTAGAGGAAGGAAAAAAATAAGGGACACCCTTCTTCATTATCTTCTCCCCAGCTAGGGGAAAGAAGGATGGATGCAAAATAGAGAAATGGAAGTGCAAGTTAAAATGGAATGGCATTAATGTATCCCCCACTGCCTTTATCATTTTTGCATCAATGATGTTCCTTAGCTCGCTTCAAATCTGTTCCATAAGAAAATACTTCTTCAGTCCTTTTTACTGAAGTATGTCTGATTTACAGTATTTCTTGTCCCAGGAACTGCCAGAGTAAAGCAATGGATTGATCATATTTCATGGACTTTTACTTGTACAACTATTCCCCAAAATTATATGACCACTGAATCAATGTTGATTCATGAAGAAAATTTTCTACTGTATTGCAACAATCAGGACCTAACTTCCTTAAATCTCAAACCAGAGATAGCCTGTCTAAGGGGTGACAAAATGGAAGAGTCATGTTTCTGACATTATCAGGGCATCAGGAGGAAATAACAAGTGAAAAAGCTTTCAATTCTATAATTACAAATTTATTTTTCATTTAAATGCTTCATGTCATAGGATACAAACAGCACTACCAGAGAAATCTCATAAAATGCAAAGAAACAGTCTGTTGGAATTGTTGAAAATTCCTGGCTGCAACTTTCTATCCTCTTTTAATAGTCATATGAGATCTCAACTAGCCAATATATAAGTACATTCAGACATCATCAGTTTTTCCATTACCATGATCTTGCTATTTGATTATACTGGGGAAATCTTATATATTTCCTCATTATAAGTAGAAAGGATTTAAGTAAACTTACCAATTAAGCTTTTTTTCTTGATTTTTTTTTTCAAACATAAAGGAAGTTTCCAAAAGCTTAATTTTAAAGAGAACACCTAATTCTTAAGAGCAAACTGGTTTTGAATTTCAAAAGTCTTTCCATCAAAAGGTGCTAACATGAACTAGTGTTCTACAAGCCCTTTATTAAGAAAGACCACTTGCTTACAGAAATTCCATCGTTATTTGTAAAAAAGAAAAACATGGTCCAGTTTTATGTGACTAAATATTTAAGTAATTAATTTATGTTCATTTAAATTTACTGTGGCTAAAATTACAATGTACCTTATGACTTTACACCAAGTGACTGCTACTGTTTCTTCCAATTTTAGCTTAAAACTAAAAAGAATTAATTTTAAAAAATAATGAAAAATAAATAAAATTTTAGTGTGTAAAACATCTATGAAAAAGTTTAAAGAGTCTATAATTACATCAATTAGAGAAGAATCTTTCTAACAGGTCACTATTTTACTAATAACAATAGATTTCAGAACTGGTAAGAAATTATGCAGATGTGTTAGGGAAGAAAAATTTTAGGTTTGAAATGACAGTTGATTTTCACTTGCAAATCAAAATGTTTCAACAGACACTACCTTGTTAGAGTCCTTGCAGTAGCAAAAAACTCTGGTTGTATTTTCTGGCAGAATTTTTGAATCTCTGATCTCACACCAGTTTAGTTTCAGAACTGTTGATAAGAGAAGGCACCAGTGATGAGCTTTTCCTTTGCTTAAACTGTTGATTAAAAAGATAAATGGAAAAATGAGGGGAAGGTTAGCTTCCATGCCCTCATGTATTAAAAAAGTGAGCACAGTCTGAAATCTTAGGGAGATTTATGACCACGTGCACAACAGTTACTAAATAATCTTTGAGCGACATTTTTATCTTCTGTTTCTGCCTTCCACCGGCTTCAAGTTGAGATATTCTCAAGTCTCATTCAATGCACTGGGACTTGAAAATATTTAAGGACATACTGAAATCCCCTTCCAGGATTTCTTCTGCATTTGGCAAGAAGAGGATCTTGCCTATTACCTTAACATCTGTTTACCTTGACATTTTTGCTGCAATGTAGTTTAGGTGGACTTACCTTTACAGCAAAAGAGAAAATTCAGTAATGCAGAGCATAGTGATAAATGGCAGGACACAAGCTTAGTACTTTATGGATGCAATACTGAAAAATAAAAAACCATTTGTATTTAGTGGCAATACCTATATAGGTCTGAATGTAGGTAAGCCCCTGTTTGGGATGCAGATCAGAGAGACTGGTTTAGGTTGGTTCCTAAAGAACTAATATGCATGAATCATCCAGTGCAAATACTTATTGCTGCCTACTCCATCTGCACTTCCATTTTAGTTTAGCAGTTTGGTTCTGTACATTGCTGTTCATAACCAGACAGTTCACTGATATACAGCCCTTGGCATTCCCAAGTGGATCAGGCCTCACAGACTTAGAAAAACAATAAAAAAAAATCTAAAATCCCCCAAAACTCAATCAACAACCACAAAAAAAACCCAACCCAAACCCAGCTGTTCTAGATAAGGTTACATTGGCATTGGTGTCCTACCATTTCCTGTAAGATTCCAGTTTTTGTGGGCATATTTGCCCAGTACTATGACAAGTAGTGATCCGTAATTCAAAGAAAACGATCAGCAAGTGAGTTCTTAGCACTTATCAGTTAAAACTCTCACTAGATCCTCAGGTTAATTGCTGAAATCCAGGATAAGGATGGCATGGCTTTCTGTTGTCATTTGTGAAAGTCTAAGTGTCACTTGGGTAATATCTGTGAACAAACCAAACATCCCCTGAAGACTTTGCACAGAGCATAAATGCTGTCCTTTGTTTCTTTTGGCAGGATAATTGAAGCTATCTGCATAGGCTGGTTCACTGCAGAATGCATTGTGAGGTTCATCGTCTCCAAAAACAAGTGTGAGTTTGTCAGAAGACCTCTCAACATCATTGATTTGCTGGCAATTACTCCTTACTACATCTCTGTTCTAATGACAGTTTTCACAGGGGAAAATTCACAGCTTCAGAGGGCTGGAGTCACCTTGAGGGTCTTAAGAATGATGAGAATCTTTTGGGTGATTAAACTGGCCCGTCATTTCATTGGCCTTCAAACACTTGGTCTGACTCTGAAGCGTTGTTACAGAGAGATGGTGATGCTACTTGTCTTTATCTGTGTTGCTATGGCAATTTTCAGTGCACTTTCACAGCTTCTTGAAAATGGGCTGGACTTGGGAGCAAAGAATAAGGATTATGCCAGCATTCCTGCTGCTTGTTGGTGGGTGATCATCTCGATGACCACGGTTGGTTACGGTGACATGTGTCCCATCACTGTACCAGGAAGGATTCTTGGAGGAATTTGTGTGGTTAGTGGCATCGTTTTATTAGCCCTGCCAATCACTTTCATTTATCACAGCTTTGTGCAATGCTACCATGAGCTCAAGTTCCGATCTGCTAGGTACAGTAGAAGCCTCTCTGCTGAATTCTTAAATTGACCCAACTTGCATTCTGTTGTACTTACTTGCTAAGCTTTGTCTTAGAAGAGAATGGTGGAAGGTCCCTTCGCGTGTCCTCCTTGACTGGATGGTCCTGTGGAACAACATTCTCACCAGCCCGGAGAAAGCCCGTCACCATTCAGACAGGAAGGATGTCCATCTGCCTTGAGCACCTTGCAAGGAGAGGGAGTGATGTTTCAAATTTGAGAGAACAAAATTAACCAAAGAGGATTCAGAAGTCCTCAACCAGACCACTTTGGTGTTCAGTTTGCCTTCCCACAAAAAAAGCAGAACAAAAAATGGGCGTAACACTGAGATCTGTCATTCCTGTAATTATATCCTAAACCATTCTAAGCAATGTGTAGCAGAATTTTTTCAAATATTCCAATATCTAAATGCTTCACAGAGGCATTGATAGCTTCTTGCCTGAAGTATCTCCACTTTTAACTCAGAAAACCAAATTATATGCTGAAGGAGAATCACTGCTACTTTTGTGCTTTGCAACAAAGTAGAGCTGGTTCTGTGACTCAGGAAAAATGAAGAATATAGGTCTGTAGGACAAAAAAAAAACCCTTAAGGCCTGATTCTGATCTTTGAGAAAGCACACAAATCTTCTGTAAACCCAGTGAAGTCAGTGGCATTTCTCTGAATTTGAGAGTTCACAAAGAACTCTCAAAAGAAGTGAACCTCCGAATGTTGTAAGCAAGGCCTTCTTTAGGTCACAATTAATTTCTTCTCTGGAACCAAACTGTAAGTAGAAGCAAGTATTGTATTTTACAAAGATCAGCATAAGAAATCGGGGATTGATATATATATATATATATTTCCTGGTAGGTTAGTGGGGGAGCTCTCCAAATTTGATATACATTCAGATCAACTCCCTGTTGTACTAAGAGCTGTCGAGCTCTTCACCTGAAGTTACATTCTCATAAGCACAGATTTTCCCTCCCTGAACTCCTCCATGCCCTACATATCTTAAACACAGATATCATAGTGAGAGTTCTCTTAAGACAAATTGTAAGATTCTATCATTTGAAATGGCCTGGAGCAAGCACTGGAAAAGAGTACCTGCTCCCTGTCAGATGGGACTCTTCATCTTAAATTCTGCAATCCTTACTGAAGGATATACCTCAATGGAAGTTTTAAAAACAACTGTAAAAAGCCCAGAGCATACCAAAGAAAGTAAAATACAGAAGTGTGAGTTGCACTTGGCAAAATGGTGTATTCTCCAATGTTACTAGAAAATGAAAATGAATCAAGTTAGGTTCTGAAATATTGTTCACTACATTTCTTGTGTAGTACTGCTTAATAGCATTGTTCAATATAATTCTGAAAGGCTGCTACATAGAAATGTGCAGTTAGATACTAAAATACATCAAGGTATAGCTTTATAAATTTGGGTACCAATAAACATCAACAGGGAGCTTTCATGCTAACATGAAAGTTCAGAGTCATCAGCACAGCTGAAATTTGTGTGCTTGCCTGAAAATACTGCGTTTACTCTTACTGTGCTGTAGAGGCATCTTTTATCTTTTGTATATGTCAGTGTGAAAGGCTTTAGAAGTGAAATGAGTACCACCTAGAAAACACATCCCTGGAACTGCTCACTCAAATAAACCTGCCACATTGATCAGTAACCAGTATATTGAAGGTTCTTCCCTGAGACCTCAAAGAGTCATTGTTATTTTAAATGGTCTTAGTCTTAAGTAGTCTTAAAGAAATACATTGCAATCACAATTTTTCTGAAGACCTGGAAAGAATTTTAGTAGCCTTCCTACAGACAAGCTTGACTTTCCCTTCAAGACTCCATTGTTGAGTGCTGTTACAGCCATACCTCTGTTTCTTGCCACTAGTGTGGTCAAAGGTTAGCTCTGTAGCTCCCTACACTATTATATATTTATGCCTTTTCTATCAAAATCATGGTTCTCAGAAGCCTGTTCCAGCATTCCACAGAGAGGTGAATATGAGATCAGCAAAATTTCTTTCTTAGGTGAGATTCACAGCTGATGTTAGTTAGGCAAGTTGTGACTTCAGAGACACTTAGATGTTTTACAGCCGTGGAGATGCTGGCTCTGTATTCCTGCATGTGTACCTATATATATCCTGCATATATTATATATTATAGTCAGTTGAAATGTTTGGGGTTTTTTTATTCCTTGCAAAAAATTTCCTCCTTGACAAAAGTAAAATTTCAGACTTTAATCCAAACATAGACATTGAAGAAAATGACATTTTCATCTTCTAATGAAAAGTTATTTTGACAACATCAAAACCACTTCTAAGTATAAAACTGCTATTTTTTTTCTATTTTGCTCTTTTTTTTTTTTTTTTTTTTTTTACTAAAATTGGTTAAAAAC
>VZRH01003317.1:783677-797212 GCA_013397555.1 Urocynchramus pylzowi | reverse complement strand
TTTTTTTTTTTTTTTTTAGCTAAAATAGGTTAAAGACCCCACATAAGAACTTAGCCCTACAGATTTTCATGTGCTGTTTTGAATGCTTGGGAAAAATACTGTTTGTCACAAAACTCCCTAAAACTTACTTTGTCTTTTGTCCACGTATTGTATTTAAGCAAACCAATACTCTAAAATACCTCCTCCACAAAACACCCAAACCATCATCATGATGACAATAGCCTAAAATCCATACAAAATGTGAATATAAAGTATGTTGTAATCTTGATTTCAAGACAAAATAAAATGTGTTTCAGCACCACCTATAAATCTAATCTTTAGATGCCTGTACAAAGGAAAAACATAAATTAATGCACATAATAACTTGCAAATACCAATTTGCACCATGAATCATTTTTGCATAAGCAATTAAGGACAGGAAGTTTTCAACGATCCAGGCTATATATGGTATACAAACAAAATGTTTCATCCTTTATGAAGTGTTTTTCAGATGAAGAATCCTTTCCCAGTGTAAAAACATAAATCTAATGAAAATAACTATGTAAAGGAATAAGTCTGGAGATTATCTTAAGTCATACAATGTTTTTTTGAACAATTTGTGTTCAATTTTTATATGGCAAAATGTGAACAGAATGACTTAATGTTCTTTTTTAATTTGAGTTATAATAAAATATTTTCAATCTGCTGTATATAAGCCCACAAAGGAGCGATCCTGCAGTGGGTTTCTTGGTGGTTGTTCGTTTGTTTGTTTGTGGGGTTTTTTTGGGTTAGTTTTTTCTCTTTTTCTTTATTGTTGTATGGTTATCAGTGTGTAGACTTTATTTTCCTTACAAACCAAGTTGAAATAAAGTAATCTTCATGGTAGCCTTAAACCAGAATTTTATAGGGTAATTAGGATGCTTGACTTCTAGTAATATATGCCATCTTATTTTCAACAGACCATTGTTTCTTTTAGTGAAACTTTACAAAATATTAATTATATGTGTAGTCAGAAATAAGCATATTTTAAACAGTTGGAACTGTTTTATAAAATTTTCTGGAGACCATGTTTATGCAGACATGGGGTGCAGCACTCTATTTCAAAGTGCAGCATTTCAAAGCCAAAAGCCAAGTGAAGGCAAGCTGGCTCATCTCTATTCTCCCTACCTTTGAACCCTATACAATAAAAGACTTGATGGGAAGTTTCTCTTGGAAACATTCACATCTGGAAGAAATTAGATGAAATACAAATAGAATAAAACTGGAGAAAAATGAAGATGGCTTGTACAATTGTGATCCAGCATTTTGGTTCATCTAAAATGGAAACCAGTGTTAATGACTTTTGAACTGCCAAGATTATATACTAGGTTCAAACCCTAGGACTGATTTATTGGAAATTATATATTGGCTGTAATCCTTCAAGGTACTGCGTGTCACTTAAAAGTGCTTGATTATTAATGAAGTCCCTGAAACAGAAAGCTCTCTAGGGTATTTTCCTTCTAAAGTTCTACATGAAGCATCATCCCAAATATCACAATGAATGGAAAATTATCCTTTCCCTTGATGTAAAGCTTGAAAACAATATTGTCTTGATGAGTACCCACCAAAAAAAAACTTAGTTTGGTTGACTGATGATCTTAAACAGTCTTTTCAGCATAGGGATGAGCCATATAAAAATGTGATATTAATTCTTATTGTACAGATGCTTATACTGATGTGCATAGCATCAAGTTTGAGAAAGATTAAAATCCTGGTAATGTAAGATTCCTATTTTGATATCCATGTATTTAAAACAAAAGCCACAGCTTTTTCATATAATGTATGCAATTCATGCCTATAAAGGAATTGATATTTCTCTTCCAAAGTAAAACTGAAGTCCTCATGGGTTCAAAACACACATCTCTTCCCTTTTGGGTAACAACTACAAAAATATTATCAGTTCTGAACACCTTCCAGGAAGTGGACATATGCACACACCAGCCAGCTAAACCCCGTCAGTTTCCTGGGAACCAGCACAACGAACAAGGTCTGCTGTGCTCTGAATTTTATCTCACCTAAGATGCTCAGGATCACTTGAAGTTTTTAGAATTATTATTTCAGATGAGATACTAAGGAGACACTTGCTGGAAAGTTAAATAAGCTATGCATAGCAAAAAAAGATACTCCTCTATAAAAACGTTTTCACTGATTAAAAGAAAAAAAGGAAACTGGCTCTCATTTTCTGTCCTTTGTTTGTAAAAGCAAATATGCAGGTCAGGATATGTGATAATTAAAATTGCTACATAAAACAGATCCCTGTTTAAAATACAGAGACTTAGTATGAAAAGTCTTCCAGCTTTGCTAGAGCTGTAAGAGCTTCCAGTAGCTGAAAAGCTGCCCCAGCCCACATGGAGGAGCAACAAACCACTGATTTCATTGTAAAAAAGTGCAACACAAATTAGGGAGTGTGTTTCAGACAAGACAGGTTAAGCATCAAGAAGCTGCAGTGAGCAATCAAGGCTGACAATCTGCTTGACAACAGATGTTAAGAGCTACAGAAGAAGAATATAAATCTTTGGTCAAATTAATAAAATACAAATGTTTGCAACTACACATTTTAGAGTCCTATATTCTTTATAAATGCAAAGGTTTACCATTTCATAGATCCTTAATTTTATATATTGTCTGATTATCTGTGAAGAAAAATGTACTCGATAATTTGAAAAGGTAATAAATGTGGGGGGTTTTATGTGAATACAGAATTAATTAGATAAAATAATGTAATAAAATTTGCTGGTCTTGTTGCCCTATTTCATGGACTAGTGGTCAAAACACAAATGCTTAGCAAATGTGTTAATTTAAACAAGTAAATTCTATGGCTATTCATATTAGTACTATACCTCTGCAAAAACTTTTTCTTTAACAATTTTTGGCTACTGAGAAGTTTGTCATTTAGAACCCAAGAGTTTTAATCAATATGAAATTTCAATATTTGATTCAGAAGCAAGTCTAAAGCAAAAAATTAAAGTTAAACGTCCAGAGGGTTACTCTTCAGCAGCTGAAGATCTATCATAATTATGGACTGTCAAAACAAAATGAAAAGCAGCCATGTAACACATATATTATTCCTCAGGGATTATTTTTAAAAATGAATCTGGAAAAATTGATTGAATTTGGCTTCAAGTTCACAGAAATTTTTTTATATTAAAAAAAAAAAAACCCAAACCAACCCCAAACATTAACATGGTATTCAGTCTGGAATGTCAAGACAACCAGAAATTTCAGCAGTGCAATCCTTGCATTATTGTGAATGGATCTGAGATACTCTGTTGATGCTTTAAATGCAGCTATTTCAAAAGTATTCCCCCCAAAAAAAGTACTTCACAACTAATGTTCTTGTAAAAAATAAAATTGAATATTTTAAGAGATCGCTGAATTATGAACTATTCTGGTATCAATCCTCTGCATTATTATGAGAATGAACAGACTTTTCATTTGGAAATCATGAGCATTCTTAGTTCTGTTATTTATTAGTTTTAAATATTTTACATAAAATCAGACAGAGAAGAAAGAGAAGAAATAAAGCAGATGTCCACATACTCATAGAAGTATTTTTGAAGTGTTTTTCCTAAAAGGACTTCTAAAATATTTGGAAGCAGAAGGGTTTTTTTTAATGTTTAAACACAGTTACTATTTTGCAGATATGCTCAGTACTTGCACCTTCCATCAATTTGAGATACAACTGTAAATGCACAGAATCCTCCAAAAGAAGATTGATTCTTGCTGCCTTGGGGAACATCTTTTACAATTTTTTGCCATAAGAATTTAAAAAAATGAAACACTAAAGAGGATCATTAAAATCTAGGAAATCTAGAACTTCGATATTGGAATTCTTTCCCATGCACTCCAGAAATCCTCCACTTCTGCTTTTATATTTTTTGCACTGCTCTTGTACCAATATTGTAGTAACTAGCAGCCACAGAGAGGACCAGGTTTCTGTTGTACTAAGAGCTCGACAGCTACAGATCAGAAATTACAGTGCTGCTCCCAAAACCCCTGCAATTCAACACTGAAACACGAATCAAAGCACGTAACAGTACAAGCAGGCACGATGGCATTTCTCTGTAGCACAAGTGTGGCTTATCTACTGAGCCTGATACACTGTTAAGTACTAAGTGTTGACATACATTTCTTTCTCCTCAATTTAAAGAGCCTCACAGAGAATGCAGCACTTGGAAGACAGTGTTTTCTCTCTCTCTCTGTTGCTAAAGGCCTTGTCAGCTGCACTGGCTGTGCCAAGACAGCACAGTACCTAATGAGGATTTCTGTCATTAGGGTTTAATATTTGAACTTGATGACATTTGATGAGATGTTAAGAATTAGTAAAATTGAGGCCATTTATTAAGACAGCATCTTGAATCCTCAATGCTATAAAAGGATTCTATTGTACATATACCATTAAAGATTAAAAGAGAAAAACAATCCCAACAATGTATTCACTAAGTATAGTCATGCAGAGGCTAACTGAAAAGAAAGGCATCACTAACAAAATTACTTAAATTAAAATAAATACAAATCTGGCTTCCTGCTTCAGATTCTTGCTTGTAGCCCTCAAACTTATATGGATTCCTTTAATTCTCTGCCTTTGGGTGCAGTGTCTTTAAGCTCTACCTCTTTGGTTCTGATAGAAACTCAGTCTATAGGTCACAGCAGCCTTTTGTTCTCCATTGAGTCAAGAAGCTTAAAAAACAGGTATGTCTGAAAGGAAAAATCTTCTTCAAGGGAGTCAGGTAACCAGCAGTGAATGAAATTTAGCTAAGATGAATTTTGTTTTATTTTAGAAAATCTATTTGCCATCTGGGTTATGGAAGACAAAGTCTTGAATATAAATACCAAGGTGCCCTCAACACTAGACCAAGTACCATGAACTCATCTGCTCCCCTCTTTATAGCAGACTTCATCTTCAGTATGTCTATCTTGTTTTCTTAGACCTTTCTCTTTCTGCTTTCACCTCATCCTCACTCAAGAAGCACTGAGGTTAAACATTAACATCCACAGACTGAGGCTGTTGTTACCTTTGCCTTCTCTTCATACAGACTGTCCCTTTCACATTTGAAATGCAGTTCAGATTCGATAGCTTAGAATAAATATCATACATTTCTCTGTGTCATTGCAAGATAAAAAGCTCTCTCCTCCTCCACAATAAATGTCATATATAGTGGGAAAAAATAGTCATGCAAAGCAAAGCTTTTACAAAGCAATACAAAATAGTCTAAATCATCCTCATTCCATCCTTGGTCCAGAGTCTTATCCTGGTGCTTCACATCCCACAGGCCATTCAAATCCCCTCTCAACTATGCAGTAATGATCACCTATCAGCCTTTGGCCACCTGCTTCTGCCAACAGGATGGACTTGAGAGCTGCATTACCAGTGGGATGTTGCAGTTGCAGATTTGTACTTCTTTGCTTTTTTTGGTTGATTACTCTAAACTGCTGTTTCTACCAAGAAGCTGCAAAACAAACTGGCCAGGCTTGGACAGAACACTTTCAGTGGCTGATCCACTTCCACCAGCAGGTAATAGAGTCATGTTCAAAGCAACTACCGGTCTTGGAAACTGTGAGGCTTTCACTGCTGTATTGAAGAAACCAGTTTAATATAGGTAAGACAACTTAATATATTTATGTTCCCTGTTTGGAGACTTATCCTTATTAAGAGTTCAGGATTGTCACGCCAACTACAGGAATATTATG
Source organism: Urocynchramus pylzowi (assembly GCA_013397555.1). NCBI lineage: Eukaryota > Metazoa > Chordata > Aves > Passeriformes > Fringillidae > Urocynchramus > Urocynchramus pylzowi. The sequence goes on along the minus strand of VZRH01003317.1, from coordinate 791,503 downwards.
GAGAGCAGGTGGGAGACTAATGCAAAAAGGAAATAAAGCAGATGGCTAGGCAGAGGTTAAAAATATTAAACCAAACAATGCAAAAGGCTCTATGAAATGAAGTCCTTTCTAAGTGACTCACTTTCCATCCCTTTTTCTTCACCTTTTGGTTTTTACCCTTTTCCTAGCTGCTCCATTTTTTTTTTCTGCTGCTGGCCATACTTGTGGGCTTCTGTGCTGGCACCAAATATTACTAAAGCACAGTGCCAGCCCACGTGTCTGCCATCCCATCCTGCCTGTTCTTTGCTCTCCTACCTTCATTTCTATAAGTATATTCTTATTTAAGTCGAGCATCCTGTCCCTCAAGGACCTATGCTAAAAAACAGTTCACCAGACCACTCACACATGACAAGTTTAAACCAACTAATACCTGCTTTCTTTGCCACGGAAAAAGCTTTCACCTATTTCTTTGAATTACACACTGAGACAACAACTTGTTGTTGTCAAATTGCCAACATTTATGATTTACTATTTCCATCTAAAGGTTTTCTGAACGTGACTCTGTGCAGATGCAGTCTCTCAGATCAGGACAATGAGAGAGACTCTGGCACTGTCTCGTGCCATCAGAAGTTGCTTCCGTTTCTGTGGAGTGCTAATGACTACCAGGAAGCATGAGGCATCCACACTAAGGGGCCCCAGGGACTGAATTCTGCAGGCAACAGTTCAAAATACACACAAAATTCAACAGAAGGCTTTGACTTAAAACCTCCCCAAAAATCACATTATTTTGTTTCAGAGATGACCACTGGAAACTCCCATGAAAGTGTGCCAACTCAGCATGGAGAGATGCCTACACTGCCCTTAATCATGATAGCTGCTATCCTACACACAACCTTCTGCTGCTGACACAGACTGAAGCTGTGGCCAGCACCATGTCAGCCAACTCCTCATGCTCCAAGGCTATCAGTAACATATGCAGCAAGTAGTCCTGTGCTCAGATCTGTAACTTGGCTTCCAAAATAACAATCCTTATTAATTTTCTCTTACTATTTAAAAGAAGAATATACTACAAACAATACTGACTATTTTGCTTTTCAAAAAGAGAATGAAATTTTTAGCTCAGCTAAAACAACACAAATTTTCTGGGAGACTGGAGCAAGAAGATAAGCACTAGAGTTTTCTCTGCTCAAATGAGATACTATTCTCCTGAATCAAAAGATATTCATCTTGAATGTTACAGTTCAGAGGAAAAACTAAGTCCATTGTAGAAACCTGCACTTATTTACCAGTAGTCATCAGTAATCCATAAACTCTCTACTAGGTCTTTTGTTTCCTCTTTATATATGAAATGTGCAAATCATATTTTATTTTTTTTTTTTTTTTTTTTTTTTAACCCATTTTAAGAAAGGTTTTTAAACTTTAAGACTGCAGTCATCCAAAAAGGAACAAAAGGGAACACACATAGGTATTGTCCTAAAGTTCAAACTGGTTTATGTGTGAATCAATGTCAGCCTTTAGATTATACTGGAAGTATATGGGATCCTAAATAAAGTGCTTTTAATAGCATTTGGAGACTGTTTCCCTTGTCTCTACTCATGAAACTTTCCTGTAAGGCAAGGATGTAGATCTCATTACTTGTCACCAGACCACAGAATATACTGAGTTGGAAGGGACCCACATAGATCATAAAGTCCAAATCCTAAGTGAATGCCCCGCAGAGAGATGAAACCCACAATCTTGGTTATTAGCAACATGCTCCAAATAGCTGAGCTCATCTCAGTTCATTTCTCCCTGAAGCTCTCCCAACATGCTTCTATTAATTTAATAACCTGTGAAAGCAAAGAGAGAATTTGTAGCAATTGGGCTCCTATTATGTTAGTGTAATCTCTGCATTATACCTCGAGTTTAGCGAGTGCTAAGAAGCTTGAGTTTGTAGGTTCAAATTACAATAATCTGACACCGTCTGTTTGGTGGCAACTGGATCTAGGACAAGCAATTTAATGGAGTCAAAGCCGTGCCTCCAGCAATTCTGAGGATGCACAGAAGCGTTTCCCTTCTGCCTTTGAACAGTGAGCAGCAAACTGTAGCCTAAAGGAGATGGGGAATCCTTCAGGAAAGCATAATCACATCAGATCCACACTGCAAAATCTGCAAAAGAGAACTGTCAGAAGGGGAAACAATCAAGAGTATGTAAAGCAAAAAGCATGTAAAATCATGGTGCCAAATCTCTATTTCTACACCTCCTCACCGCTCCTTTTCAGCTCCCTCGGGCTGTAGAATAGGATACAGCACTCTAAAAAGAACATGCCTGCCCCACCAATGGTACTGCAAGCTCTGATATTCCCTGTGAAAACAGAACTCAGATTTTCCCATTTTAAAAGCCTAGGCTGCTACATATTGAGCCAAATGAAACTCTCTGTGAGCAATTGCCATCACAGAACCTACGCAAGACAAGGGAGCCAGATATGGTTCAGCAAAATTTCCTGTGAAAATTCTTTAGGAAGGAGGATATTGTCAAAAGACACATTTCCAACAAAATTTTCACTCAGATGTTGTGTGGTCAGCAAGTGCTTCCATCCACCTACAGACACCTGCAATCACACAGGTCATGTCTTCCTTGGGAGGAATCTATAAATAGAGATGCAAAGCACAGTATGAAGAACCCCAATCTATCTATAGGCTCTGTAAGGCTGTGTGTGTTCTGCCAAAGAAAAGTTCCTGCACAATGTAGAGGCAGATGTTGCTAGCAGCATTTACTTGGAGGGCTCCCTATTTCTGCAACCCTTTAATGTGTGCAAGGACTTGGCTCAGGAACAGTTCCTTTCAGCTTTCCCTGCTGTTACTCTACTCACTCCAGCACACTTCAGTCCTCTTCCCAAGAGAGCTGTTACTGAGCTTCCCTCTTCCCCTCACTGGGGACTTTACCAGTGTTCTCCCACGCTGTAACCTAATCTTCTGAACTTCTTTCTCCTATGCAGGGAAATGCTGTGATAAGGAACTAGATAGTTCTTTCATCTGCTTGTACTCCCAGTTTTACAGTATCCCTCTGCTGATGGCAGTAAGAAAGCACAACAACAGCAGATAGAGTATTTATAAAAGAAAGCCATCATTGATCATGTGGCAAAGCAAAGGGGAGACACACCAAAACACCTTCAAGACTTCCTGAAACAGGAGTTACACTACCATCTAAAGAGACTGATCCATAAATGGAACTTGCTTACAGAATGTCAGTGAGACTACAGGATGCTGCAGGAAAGATAATTAGGAGACTGCCAGCTGAAAGACATCATGGAGTAATGGTTCCTGCTGCTGGCGGAATACAATCCTCAAAAACAAATCTCATCAAAACTGTGCATTATTTTCAATGCAGGAGACACTGATCTCATAGCAGAAATCCATTTTTATGTTATATCTGATATGCTAAATGATTCATAAATAAAGAATGTTTTCTATAAGAAAGATTTCTCAAGTAACCAGACAACTGACATTGGTATTACTCAACTTAAATATGTCTTCTTTTTTTTTTTTTTTTTTTTTTTTTTTTTTTTTTTTTTTTTTTTTTTGTGAATAGTCAAATAGAGACCCCTTAGAATACAGCCTGCTGACAATCAATCTGAGCCAAGATAGACCTTTTGCCTGAGTATAGTGATAGCTCAGCCAGCTCTGAATGGCTTTATCCCATAGCAGCACTTGAAAGAAGAGCTTATAGGGAGTACCTGTGAAAGGAATTCTAAGCAGGTATTAGGATCTAGAAAATCCATCCTCACATCCCATCTTCCACAATTTACTAGGCTGTATTTACAGGAGTAAATATACTCCAAAAGTACTCCAGGAAGGAGTGGACAGAAGAGGAGCGATGTGCCGAATGAAAGAGATGATGCAGAGAATCCGAGACCCACACCATCTGGAGCATATTGTGTTACTTAAGTGCATCTCACAGTCAACCAACAAGCCCAGATTCATCCAAAATGCTATCCCATTTGTGAGCTCCAAGCCTGCTCAAGGATATAAACCTAAGCACAGGTATGACTTGGAGGTTCATTCCAAAAGCATATTTCTGATTAAAGCTTCTCTGCTGAATACATCTGAAGAAAATGTCTCTTTTTGCTCCTTATATTTCAATCTCTCCTCTCTGACACACTGGACCAACTTTTTTCTACATTGTAGATCTACAGAACTGCAGACATTTCACTAGAGTTTCAGGTCCAGACTTTTCTTAGACTGTACCTTGTCTAAGTGGCCATGGCAGACACACTTCAAGGTCCTGGTTTCCTATTCACTCAGTCTAGAGAGACAGACAAAGGCTATAAGAGTTTCCTTACCATGGAAAACTGTGGAGCTCTCCAGGAGCAACCCAGGAGATGACTCTTTGGCTCTACATCTTAGACACATCCTTAGCTAAAACACAACCAAAAGACTTTACAAGATGTGTCTAGTGCTCTCACAAGGATGCTTAGGTGTAAAGTACTGCTACTTGAAGGCACCAGCTGGTGAATTAGTAGGAAACAGGGATCCTCTGGTGGAAAAACTTGTTATTCCTGCTTCTTCCTGAATGAATTCACTGCATTCTATCAAAGAGTATTGCCTCAGCACATACCCAGAGATCAGTCTGCCTTAATTTGAGGGTGGAGCTCCAACAGTTTATATCTTCAGCGCATTACAACACAGAAGTTTCCAACTTTTGACATTTATTACTTATGAAAATTGCTACTAAAACTCATCACATGAAAGGTGACTTTCATCTATGAATGTTCCTTATACCCTGAGGCATGACAGAGAAGTGGTAAAAATTGACATGTACTAAAATATTAATAAACTTGTCAGTACAAGTTTTTAAACCCAGTCTCATGATTTTTGAGCAGCTGGTGTTGGCAATCCTACATGTTCATTGATTATTGCCTTCTCCATGGAATTGCTAGAGCAAATACAGAGCAGTGTTATTGTTGGTAAAGGATAGATTAAGTCCAAATATAGCTGTATAGAATGTTCTGAAATGTGTCTCATAACAACTGAAATTAAGTATGACTGACAACTGGGCACTGGGCCAAGAAAGCAAAAGACTTAAGTATTCAAGTCAAGCCCCCTTGCATAAATTGTCCTGTTCAGTTCCAATACAATTGTAATCTAGTTGTTAATGCTGAGAAACACTGCATGTTATCTTTCTCCAGTCCATCATAACACCTTACTATTGATATGTTTCAAATGAGACATTTGTACAGAACATTTCCTCTAACACAACTGCAAGGGAGGTTTTGGTGGTCTGGGTTTTTTGTTCATAACATAATCTTGCCTTATTCAGGAACGTTTGTTATAATACTGCACTGAGGATGTGGTTGTCTCTGGACTCCTGTCTGTGAATTTGCACATGAAAATGCTGAGAAGAAGAAATTAAATACAAGGACAATGCATCTTCCTCCAGTATCTATAATATATCTGAGAAAAAGAAACTTTTGCTGTGGACTGTAGATTATTTAAGAGAGAAATGCTTACAGCCCAGGGAGGGAAAAGGAAGAGGTGAAAGAAGACTGGTAGCACTCTGAAAACAGAAAACCTTGAAGATGCATTTTACCTCTCAATGTCCAAGGATTCATTTTATATGGGAACCTATTTCCCTACACATATAGTGTTTAAAGGAAAAGTTCAGGAACAGTAAGGTACTGCAATAATGAAATTTCACTTCTGGTTATAAAAGAAGAAAATGTGTGGCAGCAGAAAGCATAGAAAGCATGCACACAGAAACTTTGAACTCTGGTTATTCGTGTCAAAATCAGCAGCCAGAGGCAAAATATTCAACTATACAGTGCAGATTTCAAAACTGGGAAGTGCTACAAGCCATAGAGATAGGGCCTGGAGATTTTGAAATTACTGTCTCAAAACTAGAATGAACAGGGCTTTTATGTGATTATTGTTTTACTGACAGCCAACATTGATGTCTCAATCAGATGAAAAAATTACTTTGCTTCTGCAATTCTGAAAATCAAGGGACAAAAAAAAAGCAATGACAACAGAGCTGAAAAATAGTGAAAGCAATATTTACTGTAGGTTACTCTAATGCTTTCCACATCTAGAAACTGGAGCAGAAAAGAATATAAAATAAAATAATTGCTCAGCTGGAATAAAGAATTGTTTTCACAATTTCCATTCTGCTTTTATTCACGTAATACACAATTGCAAAAAAATGGTCTATAAAAACCATAACCTACTGCCTCAGAAGTGTTATTCATTCTTTAGGCTTTACAATAAGACATCATAAAGTTTTCAATTCCTTCATTTACTTCCTCAGACAAGTTCTCCATGGGAACCTGAAAAGAGTACTATACATATGTAACAAGAGGTAGGTACCCCCAGATAAGATTCAACACCTTAAAAATGATTCCCGATCCCCATCATACAACAGTGAACACAATGCCTTTATTGCCAAAATCACTAGTAAGTAACTATTGCTATGAAGTATTTCACGTGTAGAAGCCTTATCTCAACACAAAGTGCCCAGGAAACAGAAGTGAAATACAGAATTATTTCTAAATTTACAGAGAAGATATAAATGGCTGCCTCCCTAATACCATCTCTTCAAAAAAAAAGCAAGAATTCTGTTATGAGAGTTACACATTAAAAACTTAGGTTAAATTTATATTACTATTTTAAGTCTAAGTATTTTAAAATACTCTACAATTTTTATTAATTTTCAATCTTGACAGATCCATGAAAGAGATTAACAACTTAGTTGTTAATAGAAGCCTATTTCTAAGTCATCTCTGCTGTATGAAGTACATATGGGTGAAAAAGCACCAATAAATTCAGGTACAAGTTTTAGAGGTAACTACCACCTTAGTGCGTGTGTAGACTTAATTCCTTTCTTTCAGTTGATAAATCAAATGGAATGTGTTTACAATATCAGCCTCTTGCATCAATAGAGTTTGTCTTGGTGATCAAGATCCTAGTTTGGGGGTTTGTAAATATTATGTATACACACACACAAAGCAAATATTAAGCAAATCCAATCTAGTACTCTTAAAATGAGTACTGCATAAACAAAACATGAGTGCACATGGCAATTTTATGTTCTACATCCACCCACACAGTTGTTCTCAGCAATTCAAGAACAGAGTTGCATGGGCAGATTGACAGAATTTGAGTTACAGGCATCTGTGCTGAAATAATGATCAGCATATGATGGTTTTGTTCATTAAGCAACTGATTATGGTCTTGTTTTTTTATTTATTTTTTCCTCAAAAAGAAAATTAATCACAACAACAACAAAGCAGAATAAACTCAAGGTACTCTGCTTCCTTCATTCCCTCCCAGAGATCCACTCATCTTGAAACATAATCTTAGTGCTATTCCAGGAACAAGCCATGATAAAGAAACTTGCACGTATGAAAACAGTGATCTTAAAAATCTGGGAATAAATGGAATAAACTGCAGGATCCTATTTTCCTTAGCTGCTGCCAATACCACACAGATCCTTAACAGACCAGATGTCCAACTGCCAGTCCCCATGAATTGTTTGGCTCAGTGTCTAAAAGTGAGACCTCAGGTTAAAGTCCAAAGCAGGAAGTCTTTTCCTTCCAAGACATCTTGTTTATGTTAACTGTACAAAGTTTTATGATCTTCCAAAATGCCTAATCTTTCTTTGAACCCTTCTAGGGTGAGTGACCTCATTTTGCCCCAGTAACTTCCTATGGCAGCAAGTTTTACAGTCTGATTATCCACTATGTCAGCAAGCCTGATAAGCACAGCAGTCTTGGCAAAAGTCTAGAGACTAAAGCAAGTGATGAACCACAAGTCTAAGACAAAACCAAGTTTCTTCCTTTAAAGGAAAGACTTTATGCCTTTTTTTTTTTTTT
>VZRH01003317.1:734929-780300 GCA_013397555.1 Urocynchramus pylzowi | reverse complement strand
GCTTTTTTTTTTTTCCTTTTTTTTTTTTTTTTTTTTAAAGTCTCATTCTTCCCCCGCCTCCCCGCGCAGGCGTCGCTGCGAGCCGGTGGGGCCCTTGAGCGTTGCGGCGCCGCAGAAAAGCCGGCGGGGGGCGGGGCGGGTCCTTTGGGCCGAGCCGTCGCCGCCGGTGCCCGCCCCGGCCCGCCATGTACTACAAGTTCAGCGGCTTCGCGCAGCGCCTCGTCGGGGCCACGGCGGCCGCCGCCTACAACCCACAGGTAACAGCCCGCTCCCGGGCGGGGGCTGCGGCCCCGCGGGCCTTGGTTGAGCCGGGCAGGGATCGGCCGCCGCCGCGGGCACCGAACGTGTCCGGCCCCTGGCGTGACCTTGGGCGAGACGGGAAGCGCGCTCTGCCCTGCAGCCCTTGAGTCAGCTTTGGGATGTGCTGGGGGTTATAGCAAGAAATTAACGCGCTTTCATCACAGAGGACTGTTCCGGAGTTGAGCGGTGGCTGGCGGGGTTATAAAATCACCGAGTCACGGAATCAGTTAGGTTGGAAAGACCTCCGAGATCACGGAGTCCAGCCCGTGACCGCACACCTCCGTGTCACCTGAGCCGTGGCACCGAGTGCCACGTCCAGGCTTTCCTTAAACACCTCCGGGAACAGCGGCTCCATCACCTTCTTTTCTTTCATTTTACGGGTTAGGGTTTAGGGTTAGAGCCCCTGCAGGGTTATGGGGTGGCATCTGAGGGTCTGGTGGCAGCAGCTTTGTGGTGGGGCTCTGGAGGAGCTGCCAGGCAGGAAGGCAGCAGTCTCCTGGCTGCATCACCCTGTGAGCTGGTTGTTGAGGAAAGCAACACTGTCCCCTAGTCAACACTTACATAGTTACGTTCCCCTAGTGAACACTTGGATCACGCCGAGGTGCTGTGCCCAGCTGTGGCCTCCTGCTCTGGGAATGGCAACTGGAGCAGGTTCAGCAGGGGTCAGCAGCCAGCTGATCAGCAGGATGGAGCCAGGCTCTGCACAGTGGTCCATGGTGGGAAGGCAAAAGATACCAGGCATAAAGTGCAAGAAGAGATTCAGGCTGGACAGAAGGACAGACATGATCGTGGTGGGAAGAGTCAGGCAGTGGAGCAGCTGCCCAGAGAGGGAGGCTGTGCACTCTGTCCTCAGAGGCTTTCAAGGCCAGGCCAGACAAAACCCCCAGCAAGCTGGTGTCACCTTGCTCTGGACTAAAGAGCATTAGAGGGCCCTTCCATCCTGAATTACCCTAGGATCTTAAATAAACACTGAGGTAATGCAGAGTTTCTGATATGGCAGTTTCTGTCCCAAGAAGGTTTTTTGTCCTCATTTTTCCCCATCACTTTGGAAGGCTTCCTGGATAGCTGTTGGGGGTCAGGGGTGCAAGAAATAAAAGACAGCAGAATAAACAATATTCTAGTGTGTAGAGCATTTAAACAGTAGCAATATATCCAGCACTACTGCAGTGATTAGGGCACTTCTTGCCTCTCCAGACAAAGTTATGTTCAGAGAATAAACATTGATACTTCATTTATATAGTGGAGAGCAAAGGCTTGAGGGAGGAATGGGGAAGGGCTTCAAGCCTAAACAGTAAAGAACCTTCTACATTTTAAAAGTTACTTTCAGTCCCTTTTGATAATGTTTTTAGGCCAGCTTTTTTGTAGAATTTCTTTCTTTTCCCCTAAGCTTAACTGAATTCCTAGGTCACACATTTAGATGCATCAGTCTGCTAAAAATGTTTTCAATAGACAGCAGTTGAAATGTAAGGGTAATGCCATGAATGTTAAGGTGTTAAGTTCAAAACAAAGTAAATTTTTCTCCTATTGATGTCATTGCTCCATTTATTAAAACTGTAATTCAGCATGTAAAGTTGCTTTTTATGCTTCTATTTATTATGATGTTTCTGGAACAGTGAAGACATCCTGTTCAAAATTCTCCTTGGTAAAACATGCAGCATACTTTGTTCTGTGCTGTTACATTCTGGTGCTTCCCAATAGAATACTGTTTTGCTGCAGGTTTAAGCTTACTGTGGGCTTGCAAAATACCGGTCTAAATGGATTTCAGAAATTATTTTGCTGACAGTAACATAACTAACAGCTTATACTAACAAAAAAGTCTCTTGAGTTTGAAATCTGTATTGTTCTTTCCATCTCAGACTTAGCATGTTTAGAAGACTTAATTTTGCATTTAACAAAGTTGTATAAAGTAGTCTGAACAATTTATCTTGTTTGAACAAATGGGAACTTCCTTACCTAGATGAGAAGTGAAATAGTTTCAAAACTACTCCTCATATTTAGGAGGATAATGACTGCCATAACCATTACAAGTTCAATAAAAAACATTAAAGAGTTAGATTATGTTTAAAGTACAGTCACTTGGACCAGTTTCAGATGGTGTCAGATGAGGACAAGTACATGAACTTTTCCCTAGTTCTTCTACTGAACACGAAAGAAATTTACTAGCAGAAATTTACTTGTACTACAGTATTTTCACTTCATGCAACTTATTTTGCTTGTAACTATTTAAAGCCCCCATGAGCCACAGATATTTGATTTTAGCCAATATGAATTGCTTAGAGTTTGTTGAGAATCTATAATATGTAACCTTTTATGCCCTAGATAATACTTAATACGTACACAAAATCACTGTCACTGGATTGTCATCCCAGTACAAACAAAGACTCAAGTGGTTTTACCTAAGACCTTGTGTTAGTCATAACAAATATATTTAACTTTAGGCAGTGAGGTGTATTCTACTGTGAAGGAGCTGCTATGTAGTTTAGAAATGTCTGGGTTCAGTAGGTTCATAAAAATTATTTCAATGCATGTTCTGAAATACTGATTCTCAGAGTAACTTTCCCATTCCCCTTTGGTCCTTACCTCAGCTTTCTCTCCTTTCTCATTCTCAGATCTGTTTGAGCAACTCCCATTACATTTAAAAAATTAAGAGTGGTGCTATCTCCATTAAATTATGCTCCAATTCCTTAACTGTTTCTGCTGTCAGGAAAATGTAAATCTAACTTGCAATTCATACTAGCAAGGTGTAAGTTTGTTTTAACTTTGAGCCTGATGGCCAACCATCAGATACATTGGGTCCTAAGATCCTCAGACCTGATAGGAAAACAAACACACTCTACAGAAGGGTGGGCAGAGAATTCTGTTTGCTCTTTTGGATTAGCTATGTGTCTTGACCTTTCATTGAGAACTTTCAGAACTTAGACAAAAAGTCATTGCTGTAGCATGCTGATGAAATCAGCTGATGTTGACTCTTCTGCATAACTATATCTGCTGTACTTTGTCCAAGACTTGGAAAAAAAAACATGTTATAGTGATTAAAAATAAAAGATTAACACCTTAATATCAGAAGAGGAATTATCAATTATTAACTTATTCTTTTTAAATGAAGCATAGGTCAAATGTGTAGAGGCATTAACTCCTCAGTACTATCCTGAGTGTAGTGAGACACAGATATCAGTCATTAAATAAACCCATGGTTTTAGTAATGTTAAATACAGTGACCAAGGGTCATTTAAGATGTGTCAGTTCTTGAAAGTTTTCTGCAGTGAAATTCAGCTTTTAAATTACACTGTGTATTTCTCCTCAGTCATGCTAAGCTTAATGAGCTCGGTGTGAGATAAAGCACTTGCCACTTTCTCTCAGTAACCACAGGCAAGTACCAAGTTGGCACACCCACCCATTTGCACTAATTTAGCTGGGCTTGGTTGGGGTTGGCCAAGACTCACAATTTATGGATGGAATTCAAGTGAAATTTTACATTGGTGGGGAACCCTAATTAATGCAGTGTCTGGGTTAAGCAGACCAAACTGTCTCCCTTCTGCAGCATGTGTTTTGTTCTACTCTTTCCTGAAGCCAGTGAACAACATCAGTGTTTTTTACTTAAATTACTATGTGATGTTCTTAAGTGACACCATGCTGCTTTGGAAGTGAATTACACACAGTACATTGATGATTATGTGGGTTTTCCGAACTGGTTCCATTTGATTTCACTATGAAGTTTGTCACTTGAGTCAGGTCTGACTCTGCTATGGCTCCTGCAGCAGGGGATCTTACAACCATCTGAACAGGAGTATATTTCTAAAGGCTGAAAAAGTATGCAATAACCTACAGTTGTTGATTTACTAACTATTGAAGTTATTGGATGGCACTGCTTCTGAAAACATTGGGCTCTCCCAAAGGCAGAAGGGAGATTCAGAACTGGAAACTTTAAGGCACAGGAAGGATGTGCATTTTCACATTTGCTGCAATACTAACAATTGAGAAGGCAAGAAAAGCTTTGGAGGAGAAGTCACCTGCATATTTAGTGTAAACATCTGTTCTGTAGTTATTTCTGTCAAATCACCAACTTTTTAAAGACAAATCTAATAAAGTACTTAAAATTCCTATAGACAGAAATATTTGTCCACAATTACTTTCTTCAAGGCCTCTGATGTAGCTGGTACATAGCCTTGAATATATAGTTAGTAACTTCCCCTGGTTAGTAATATTTCCCTAGATGCTTCCTTCATAGCACTGTGGCCAGAACTGGTCACTGGTCTTAAATAATTCAGTGCCTGCCTTCTGTGCAAGCCTGCTCAGTAGGAAGGCATTGGTTACTTAATGTGCCAAGAAATTCAGGTTTGCTGCTGCCTTTCAAGACATAACCAGAAAGGTCACAAGTGGACTCTAATATTCAGTCAGACCCTAGAATAGTGGGAAGCTGAACCCACAACTTCAGGGTATAGCACTGGTGACCATTCCGTAGGCTATTTTGGTCAGAAACCTGGTTTTTCTGCTGAAGGTGCCTGTTACAGCAGAGAATTTGCATAAGGAAAACACATGTCTCGTCTATGGATGGCACAAAAGAAAGAGTGCCAGTCTGCTTCCAGCTCCAAATACTGTCAGACAGTTCTCTTCAATATAAAATGCATCAACTAGTCCTTTGAACAGAAGCCAGAATTTCAGTTCAGTCTTAACTTGACCTGTGGCTGCATCTGTTTGTAATAAAAACCTGTTGCATTGAACTAACTGTACAATGCTTTCAGTTTCTGTGGCAAGTTAGGAAAAAAAATTGCAGCTGTTTTGATAGACACAATGTGAAACATCACTGCAACATGTCCAGACATAATTTAAATTTAACTACAGTAATAAAGATAAGGAGGCCACCTCATATTGGCTGTGACATATTGGCTTAATCACAGAACTGAATTATGTAGTCTCTAGGTATGGCAAAAGTAGAGTACAACCTTGTAAACAGAAAAGAAGTTGAGCTGTGCTTCTCATGGAGCATACATTGGGGTGTGGGAAATTGCAGCAACATCTGAACTATAGGATGTAGTTACACCTGCACAAAATATGTACTATATCAGGGTCTCTGAAGGGCCTTGAGCACCACTTACGACTTCTGTATGACCCAAATGATCCTCATACTTTTTTTTTTTTAATCCCCAAACTATGCATCCAAATTACTTAAGGCCCAGTTATTTATGGCTACTGCTTGCAGCATTCAGGAGGTAGAGCTCATTCCTCACTCTGACCCTAGCATCAGGGATCCTTGATCCTAATCCTGCTCAGAGAGAGTCCTAGATAGTCTGTGTGCAAAACAGAAGTAGTAATTTGGACCAAGTACCAGCACAGAAAAATAACAGCTATAAATTCATGTCAAGAGGAGACTGGAAAGGAGGCTGCTATTTTCCTTGCTAAGCTCTGACCCCAAGTTGTCACTGAGATATCAGTGGGCCAACAATGTATTTGTCACAAGTCTTCATACCAGATAAATACTCTTTGTAATGTATCCTTGTAATGACTGGCAGTGTGCCTGCCTAATGTATCAATTGGTACATTTACAAGTGTGATATACCTTGATATTTTAATCTCTATTTATGCAGGGACTCAGACCATTAGCTCCCACTGAATTCCTAGATCTGATTTTTGGGACAAGTAAACCTCCTCCAGGTTTACCAGCAGCTGATCCTTTCTTGGTTACAAACAAGGTGCCAGACCTACAGAAAGTTTTTCAGGTAATGACAACTTTGAGAGTAACTTAAAGAAAAGTGGAGAGTGGGACGTATCTGTCCTTATTTTAACATAGCTAACTACTTTGCCATTCTACAATACCTAAATTCTGTAAAGTCCAGTCAAGAAACTGTCACATACAGTATAACCTGTGTATTTGTACTATACTACAAAGTATATATATGCCTCCTATAGGAGATAAATACAGAAAGTGGATAAATGCAGTAACATTGTCTTCTTGCTGAAATTGGTTGTTGTACTGTTTGACTGGTGGAAGCACTTTGGGAATCCACGTGTACGCCTTAAAGCAGATGTGGAAGAGCAAAGCAAATCGTTACTGTTTTGTGTATAATAATTGGAATGTTCCTGAAGCTGTTTATAGTGCAGTATAAGAGCAGCACAGTAAAGTTTTCAAAGCCAGTTTGTTAGCTATGGAATTTCTAAATGTAGATCTTTTCTTAAAACAGATTAGTTAAGCTTTTGTTTAAGCCTCAAGAGTGTGCTTTATATTAATGTTCCCTTTTCTCTCTTACATGCCACTTCCATTTGGAATGTGTCAGTCTGACTTGGTGAATAATTTTTTATACCTAGCTTTTCACATTCTGTTGTTAGTGACACTTCTCCCATCCAGGTTCTCTTTAGAAACATTTCAAGATACATTCTTTCTGCTTGCACTTAACAGCTTTGGCTAACAAAATTAACTGGCCTTTGCATTTGTCTTGCTAGACAAAATACACTTGATTGTAGTGAGCCTATTTGTCAGGAGGGTTCCCTCTTGGAAGTCTCTTAATTTACCCAAGGGTAGCTTATTCCTTAATGACCTCAGTATGGGTGTTAATTTCTTTTTTGCTTGTTTTCTCCTTGAACTCTTCCCACAGAGATCAGATGGACTGCCAGTACACCTGAAGCTAGGCTATCCAGACAGGCTGCTCTATCGGACCACGATGGCTCTGACAATAGGAGGGACTATCTACTGTCTGGTAGCACTATTCATTGCCTCACAGCCAAAGAAACAGAAATAAATGAACCACACCTCATGGGACTCTCAGCACTCCTCGGAAGGATCTCCTGCATGTACCACTTTGCACTTAAATCTGTTCCCTGTGATCACACAGGGTTCATTATTCAGATCGGATTTCTTGGAGAAAATGTTTTTAAATCGCTTGCCTTATGTGTTCTAAAACACCAATATAAACAGAGAAATACAATATTTTAACATGTGGTTGTAGCTTTTCTTGTGTTGCAGGAGTTAATAAACAGTTGGAGAAAGTTAAGCTTTTCCTTACATTTCTCCCCCCAACTTAAACAATGTTAGAGAGAGGACAGGACAAATAATTTGTGAGCTATGCACCACATTTCCTTAGTGGAAGGATGCTGCTAGTTTCCAAAACACTAAAACCAAAAAAATTAATTATAGCATACTGGGAATCTGTTTCTGTCCTATACTTTTCCAAATCCTGGTATATTGGTAAATAATATACCACTTCTGGGGTAGGACAATGGGCTTGTCTCCCTGCAGCATTTAGAGTGGATTTATTCCATAACTGTATCATCACTGTATGCAGCAGAGTGCACCATAATTGTAGCATCAGTTACACCAGTTTTTGGACTTTCCTTTGTCAAATTGTATTATCATGCAATAAAGATAGCTACATGAATACTAAAAGAGGCAAGTCTCAAAAGTTTCAGAGCATTTCAGCACGCCTGGTAGTGAAATAAACATATTGGTACACTTATAGGTTCAACTTGAAGATCTCAAATAATAAAATTGATTCAGCTACCTTGCTGTCATCTTTTTGAGATGGTAAATCTCTGAAAACCTCTCCCAGACTGCACTGTGTGTTTAACTATAATTTTTGGTGAAACAGGTTGCTGTCACAATTCAGCTGCTTACTATTTCCAGTGCCTGCAGATAGCTATTTATGTACAGTCATTTCTGTGGATGGAAGAGAGATAAGCCAATACAACCCTTTATATTACCCTTGTAATAGCATAGCCTTGAACTGCAAGTTTCATTCAAGACTTCACAAAATGCATCCTCTGATTTCATAGTTCCTCCTCTGCCCCTGAACACTGATTTTCTGGCCTCTGTAAAGACCCATCTGTCTCAGAACTGTGCAGAAACAACCTTCAAAGTAAATAAGAAAAATAGTTGATAAAGGAAACTAAAACTGCCTTTTTTCAATCTTTACTAAAAAAAAAAATCCGATTTTTTTCCACTTAAGTTATATCAAAGCCTTATTACTGCTTTATAGGAAAGAAAAGAGCTGCTTGTACTGTGATCTCAGGCTTCAGTCAATGTTGGTATTTTGGTATGGGAGAGATTTAAGTCAATGAAAAATAGTTTTGTAAGGACAGCAAGTCAAAGAATAGCAGAGAATAAATTCTGCAGGAGCTGACAGTTATGTTGCCTCTACTGAGAAAAAAATATTTTCTCCTCAGTAGCCCATGCTTCCATGGCACTCAATCTTGTGCTGTAGGCTGTTGAATACTACAAAAAAGAAAAAAAAAAAAAAGAAAGAAAAAAGAGAAAACAGCACAGTAGGTTGTTGTCTGTCTTCCCTACATACCATCTATCAAGGACTGCCTACAAAATTTTCTAATAAAGGATATTGTGCACGTAAACTTGACAGATAGATTTTCATGAAGCTGAGCTCTGTTCAGAGTATTTCCATGCTCTTCATTTTCTGATTTGGTTTTGGTTTTATTGGAGGGGTGGGTTAGGGATTTTTTTTTGTTTGTTTTTGTGAAAGTACTGGGTTTTTTTGTTTTAAACCAACTATTTTTAGCACTCATCTAGCAGGTAACAACTTTCTGCTTGTTGCTACAGCAGATCTGGTAAAATAACCAAGCTGTTATCCCACAGCTCATTAGCCAGTGGGAATACTCTCATGGAAGGAATGACAGCCTTAGCACTGAGGCCCAGCTTGCTTAAAGTAACTCAGCTAGGACAGTGGGTTCATGCCTTGCAGTTAGAGGCCATGGCTGAAGCCACAGAGAGCAGAATTGCCCTGGTCCTCCCTTTTTCCAGCTCTATGTCAGCAGCTTAGAACACATGCCAAAGGCACAAAAACCACCCATCACATTTTGCAAATAAACAGAGACTACATAATCCATTGCACCTTTCCCTCCCCTTCTCCCCCCGTGTCTGGATTTTGAAGAACTTTATTCACTTTGCCCTTCTTGCAAAAGCTGACCCAGTCAAAGCAGGATGAGAGTTCTGCTTCAGCTTGTGAGATTCACAGCCATGGTTCAGTTGGGGGATAAAGAACAAAGAGGCTTGTCTGCAGCCATTGAGTACTGCTCCAGGTCTGAGAGAAAGGGCAGACTGCATTTCTGTGTTCCCTCAGCAAAGTGCTCTGAAAACCAGGAAAGTTTCCAAGCTGTAACCACGTTAGTCTGTGGCAGCAAAATCTTGCCCCTTTCTGCAATTACTTTTGAGATCATCATGAAAAAATCACAACATGGTAAATCCTTTTTCTCCCTAGATAAAACAACTCTTAAACATATCTATTTTAAAATACTGATGCCAGACATCTGTGAGGATTCAAGAGGGCCTGAGTGTTCTGAATTATTGTGATACAGAGACCTAATCATCATCTTAAGCCTTCAAGAATACCCTTACCTATAAAAGAAGTAGTCTGACCCTGGCCTGATTGTTAAATAAAGACTTAAATAAGGAGAACCAGGGTTGACTTGCAGCATCAAGGCTACTTCAATATTGTGAGTTGTCATCCCCAGAAGTAAGAATCTGATGGGAACTGCAACTTCATTATCGTGTTCTTGTTTTATAAAGACCCTCTCAGTTTTCTCTTAGAAAATATGCAACCTGCCAACACAGAGGACTGGGGAGGGGAAAGCCTATTTTAAATGATAGCTTATACTCTAGTGTTTTAGTTTGAATGTATATTAGAGAATAAATTATAAACTCTCATACCCCAAGGTACCGAGTTTGGAAGGGGAAGCCGCTGAGGTTTGGAATACACTGGAACAAAATTATCTCATGGATAATCATCCATCCCCCATGGCATTACCTCGTTGTTGAGAGACAATGGTTTTCCTTAAGTGATTTCTGTGGCAACCTGGATTCAATAGTTATAGCTTTGTAATGGTTTTTAAATAAGATCTCCTCCCCTACCTTTTGTGGGGGAGTAGTAGAATAAATGCATTTGAGAAGACGTTGATAGTATGCACATAGGTCTTACAGCTGCTTTAAAAATTAAAGTATGTTAAGGAGAGGATTCCTCCACAGTATTGTAGTGTGACCATACAGTCTCAACAGCCTTTTGCCTTAACATTTTAAATTGTCAACAGACTGATTATTTCCATACTGAGACATTTAACTGTTTGATCTTGCCTTAAAGCAAAGCTTTCCAATTAAAAGGCACTGTAAGGAATAAAAATACGAGAAACTTGAAAGTTGCTAATCTAATCTTACAGACCTAAAAAAAGCCAAAATGAGTGTTTAAGAACAGTTTCTTTGCATACATGTACACTGTACTTATTCTGTCTTTATCCTCTCTGCCTTCCAAGAGGCTTTAAGAATCACAGATTGAATGGGGTATTTTTTTGTGACTTCTCTCATAAACCATACTCCTGCAGATCCTAAAATTTGAAAAATTCAGATGCTTTTCTACAAAAAGAAAAATGGGCATGTATTGGCTAAGTTGTGTGTAAAATCATACTAAACTGTTCCAAAAAAGGTGCAAGATATCTGCATTTTATGACATAGTAAATTTTTTTCAGTTTCCTGCTCTTCACCTCAGAGAAGAGTTTCACCAAGAAGCCAAAGCTTGATCTCTGTTTTAAAATGGACAGTGGGAAGAATTTGCCTGTATTCTAAGCATTAATATCAAGCAGTAGGCACAATAAACAACCTTTTAAGCATTTTGCATATGCAGTACTAATTGCATCTTCATTTATAAAAGATCATTATTTTGAAACAATTCCAGTTAGCTGCAGTGCAAGTGATGCACAGATTGCTAAGAGATAGAAGCATATTTGCTGTGAGAGGGCGTGCAGGCATTCCTGTGGATCAGGAAATAAGGTATACGCTGTCAAGCATCAGTGTGCTATATCACTAACACCAGATCTTATTTCCTGGTGCTTCTCACATGATCCCAGACTGCTTTTGGATATGGCACTAGACAGAAGAAACCACTTTTTTTGTACATTAATTATCTACAAGAAGGCAGTCATCATCCTCTGACTCCAAAGAGACATGATACTCCCCGATAAAATGTTTTTTTCTGAATGATTTTGCCTGGTGCATCCAGTGCTGCAAAACTGGCGAGGTGGGGGAGAGGGGGAAGCATTTTTCCTCACTTCATCAGCTGCATACTGCTCTTGTTTTTCCTCCTTCTTCACTCCCACATTTTTATTCTGAAGACCATGGAAGTTTTTCTAGCACTTCCTTTTTTACGTCATTTTTTAAATATTCTGTCCCACAAAAGAAATGAAATTGTTCCTAAGGGCTTCAAAAGAAATTCTGAAATATTCATATCATATTCATATACTCTGTTACATGTATTTTTTTCTCTGCAAGCTGGAACCAGCCCTGGAAGTCTCCTCTATCAAGTACATGATCCTGCCAACCCACTGAAAGTCTTACTTAGTGAGAAATCTTTGAAGACGCTGTCCTACAGGTGTGCAAACACTGGGGCATCAAATGACTTGCTGCTTACAAGCACCAGACTATTTCAAAGAAAGAGAGGAAATAGTTCTTCCCTGCAGCATTCTTACACTTCAAGCCATGTTACCTCAAATGCATTTTTGTACCCTTTTTCATATCTTCCTTACAATTCAGTCACACGCATTCATTTTACTGTAAGTGCTTTATCTATTTATGGTGTGGTGCTACCTCAAACACTTTGCCACTGAGCCCTAATTTTGCACACCCAAAAGTGGAAATTTAGGCATCAATTATAGTGTGTGTCTATTACAAAGCTCTCACTTGAGGCATGGAGACAGCAGCTGACAGCATCCATGGCAGAGTTCATTACAACCTGCCTGGATTAGCCAGATGTTCTTCCAACCACAGGAAGCCGTTCTTATCCTTTTGAAAGGTTCTTGTTGCAGGTGAGGAAGATCATCTCTGTAATCTTTAGTTGCTTACCTACTCACAAGAGAAGGCTGTACATTGTCTAATCCACAATATTGCATAAAGGCAAATTGTGTTTTCCCTTAAACTAAAAACAGATCAGCACTCTGGAAGAAAACAAAGGGAACATGTTTGGTGGAGTGGAGAGCTTGTAAATGCCAGTTCCACCAACTTGATCCTGACTTGCAGCAAAGAGAACAAGACTAATGAAATGCAGATTTTCTGGCATAAAGAACAAGTGCTACATATTAAAGCTTGTTCTTGCATAAGCTTAAGGAAAATTTATTAGTCTTCTAATTGGAACTGATTAAGCAATTCTGCTCATATGCAAAACAAAACCCACACTTCATCATACTCATTGTCAGCAGCATAACCCTGCAGAAGTCACAGGAGGCAAGACTTTAGGCTCTTACAAAACAACAGGAAAATCCTATTCTTCAGTCAAACAGGTTGGAGTCCACATAAGGTTCACAAGGTGGAAGCACCAAGCAGCTTGTAGTGTTGTATCCTTACACTGTCTTTTCAGAAATGCATGTTTTCAAAACAAACTGAAAGAGTGATTTTTGATTTTTCACTCTCAGAGACTTAGAGGTTTCACCTGAAGCCATTCCTGAAGCTCTGTAACAGCTTTCCATGGCCACTGAAGAATGGCTCACTAGACAAAGGGGTGAGTTTTTGCTTAGACACATTCCAAGCTATGCAAAACCACACAGAAAATGCCTGGGTAGCCTGCCCACAGAGAATCTGTGTATTTGATCTCTCTGTACTGCAACATGTATAAAATGTAAACATAATACAATATCCAAATGTGACAGTATTAAAATAATAGAATAGTTCAAAAATACACATGCCCTTCAGCAAATTTATCAAGTATGTGGCATATCTTTTCTTTCACTAACAGCTTGCAATGAAAAACTGTGGAATGGATTTCCTGGACTCAAATCCCATCTTCTTAATTTAAATTGTATTGGATAAACCAAAATAAGGGAAAACAGAAAGAATCTGTCAGTTGCAGTGTCAACTAGAGTCATCCCTTCTCCCTGGTTTTTGCATACTGTAAACTCAAAAAACCACTTGATACATACATTTTATCAGGATCACTGATCGGTGTTTATCCTTTAATCTTTTTAAATTTTAACTGGCTGCATAAGAGTCTTATAACACTCAATCAAGTCCAAACTGCTCTTAACACCACTTGCTTTTACAAGTATTTCTGCTAAAGTTCACTATTATATCTTATCTTGTATTAGCACTTCTGATCCTGATAACTGAGCTTTAAAGTTGCTGAACTCAGTGCATGAATGAGGAATGATGTGCTTTGTTTCTCAGAACTAACACACAGATATGCATACACAGGGCCTGCAAGGATAATTCTGTTTTTCAGTTGTACTTCAGGAAAAATGTATTTCCAGGAAGAGCAATAAATAAGTAAATAGAATCTAGTACCTTTAGCAAACATTTTGCCTGTAACATGCAGGTTTGCATCACCGGCTTGAAGAAATTAAAGTTATGTGAAACCCAACAAAATATGTCTTCATGAGACAAAGGAAAAGTTTAAAAACCCCACCTTTTTATCCAGTATGTTGAAATCCACTCTAAACAATTTGGAGTTTAACTATTACTGCACTGTCAAACTACTTATTTTAACATACATTAGGCAAAAAAGCACTAAAAAAGCCTCGCTACTCCTTTTCTCATTAAATAAGTGTTTCAGTTTTACACTGTGAGGAGGTGCATGACTGCTCTTCTAGAGCTGCAAATGCTGGAGGCACAATGGTCTCCAAATGAGCTAGTGCTCTCAAACAAGTAGTTTTTTATCTGTGCATTTTTGTGTGACAAAATTGCAAAGATCCTCTATGCTCTCATTTTTAGAGTCAGCTTTGCTAGTACACACAATGTCAGCACTAGAAGAGCCCTGCCAAGTTGCCATAAATGGGAAGTATCCTGTCTCCTGGGGCTGAACCAGAATAAGTCTTGTTTCTGGCAAGGTGTAAACTCATTTTTAGATTGCCTTTCCACACTCTTCACCATTTTATCAGCACAACTTGTAGGTTGCATAGCAAACCTGCCCAAGTTTGATTCTTACTGGCAAAATCCAGACCAAAGTGGAAGTAGTACCAGTCAAAGAACAAAGTACTTTGTTTGGGTTGCAATGATCTGTTACACAAATACTCAAAGTAAGGGTGAAGAGCAGCAGGGGAAAAAAGAAACAAACACCAAACCATACAACCAAGACACCTGGCAGAGGTTTTATCCATTTTTACAGATTTGGACAGGAAA
Source organism: Urocynchramus pylzowi (assembly GCA_013397555.1). NCBI lineage: Eukaryota > Metazoa > Chordata > Aves > Passeriformes > Fringillidae > Urocynchramus > Urocynchramus pylzowi. The sequence goes on along the minus strand of VZRH01003317.1, from coordinate 765,908 downwards.
TACCTACAGATTCTTCCCTTCTCAAGATTCCCTCCATATTTTATCTCTCCCAGTCAGAAAGATCAAGTAGCAGAGAGCAATTTCTTTCCCATGAAGCTCCTTGTGATAGCCACATCCCTGCAGCTCCAAACACAGAACTTGTGCAAGATGCCAATGAAAGTGCCGACTGTGAATTTGTGCCAGTACATGTGACCCATGGTAATGCTCCATCAGGACAGTAAAATTGAAGGGATGCAAAGTACAGACCAAACTACAGAGCAATTGTAATAAAGATGTCCTTTTACCATCTGAGGTACCCACATATTTATGTGTTGTCATACCAGCCTGGTGAGATCACCTGCAGAGATAATATAACCTAGAGGCTGCAAGATGGGTGAAAGGGCTGGGATTTAGATTTCCCACTTGTTTCTTGTGATGAGGCCAGAGCATTTAGTAAAAGCACTCTTTATATATGGCAGACTCACAATCTACCACCTATCAAACACTATTACAATGACCAAAAAGTTTGGGGTTTTTTTACTTTTTAATTTGAAAAGAGTTATCAAATTTTTCACTGAATACCACATACTTTATAGACCCATGATGCTGATTTGACTCTCCCTACAAGGACAAATATGCTTTGCCTGAATCTAGTTCTACCATTTTGTGCTAATTTTGTTTTTCAGACTTGAAATAAAAAGTACAAGAGTGGTATGAAAAATCTACTTTTGCTCAGTAGTGCAGAGTGAGCAAGAACTAGTCTTGTATAATTAAGATGGAAAGTTCCTCACAGTAATTTTATAATGTATTTCTATAGATACAAGAACCTTGGAGATTTAATGTTATATTTTTATATAATGCCATTCACAATTTCTGATTTTGATTTAAGTACTTTTGATTTACTCACAGCATTAATTCCAGTACACCCACCTCTGTGTCTGAAGCCAAATAGTCCATGTGAATCTTGGCTGGAGTTTCACCTGAGAGATACATGAAAGAGGCACAGAAACCAATGTAGAAGTAACGGTGTATTTGCTATAATGCTTTTGCAACAAAGAATAATTTATGGCCAGGCACTGGAATTAGTCTTGAGTACATGTAATGCATATCTTAGGTTCACTCTGAAAGCACCTTTATCTCATACAAGGTCAGTTATCTGTTGTAAGATAAAGCAGCATTTTTTAGTTAGTGCCATCACTAACAACTACAAGCAACTTCAGAGCTGTGTTTGTGGAGAGCAGCTGGGTTCTGTGAGCCAGAGGAGTCCATTGGATCTGGCAGCTTGAATGGCCGTGGAGCATCATCTTATTACGATAAATTTTATTTTTGTAGAATTTATAACAAGCTCTATTATTACTTGCAACATCTCTATTTGTAGAATAGCAAATTAGTCCTTTATTTGTAGCTATTTGTATCATTTTGGTTACAAATCAAATGTGATTTACTCTATTAATCCTTAATTAATAACATTTTCTTAAAAATTAACTATGGGATTTTTATTTCAATCCTGTAACAAAAGGTTTGAAATCTATTTCATTACTTGCACAAGCGGAATTAGGGGAAGAAAAAAAGGTGTGGTTCTCATTTTATCTGCTGCAATTGTTATATCTGCTCAAAGTAAATTTAGGATAATGACATTTTAATTCAATGGCCCTCTAGGGGTAAGAAAAATTCTGGGGCATTTCTATTTCAAGTTGCTCTTAAAGGAGTCCATTTGCTTTGAAACAAAATGTACTAATCTCAGGTCATCTAACCTTGAGAAGTCGTCAACTTTAGAACAAAAAGTACACAATGTTTCTGAACCTTTAAATGACAGCCCATATCCCCTCACCCCCTCAAAAACCAACCCACCAAACAAAACAACAACAAGAAAAAGCCCCCACCCCCCAAAAAAACACAGGAGGAACCCCAAACCCACTCTAGAATTTCTGGGATAAAACCATTGTACAGAAGCACATGCCCAGTTTCTTATAGGTCTCTTCAGAGTGTTCACTGAATTTAAGCCAAGATTGTATCATTTGTGTTCCATGGGAACTGACTGCCTCGAGAGAAGGTTTTTAAGAAAACAAAATAAAACTAAATTCATCTGGCTCCTACTGTAAATGGCTTGATGGTGTTCTAATAAGCACATTTACCTTTCACAGAGATGAGTGAGCAGAGTTAGCACCCTAGAATAGAATCTACAATACAAAAAAAAAATAAAGGGACATCAGGATAGAGACTAATTTTAAGGCTGATTAAGGATAATGATGACTGAAAAAAAGTACAGAGGAAAAAATCTGAATGAGGTTTTACAGTGAACTGTTATAGATTTTAATGAATTTAGACCAGTACACATGACATGAAACCTGAGTCTGTAAAAGCAAAACTTGAAATGGCATCCAAAGGACAGGAATTATATAAATTATGACACTGAATTTCCCTGCAGTGTTTCCCTAGAAAGTCCAAACTTCTATGCAAAGTCAATATCCAAAGTTTTAATTTTCACCATTGCATGAGGGCTAACTACTTTTCCAAGGGAGATGTTGCTCTAGGAGTGGACAGGAGAAGGCAGACCTTCCATTACAGACCATTGAGAGCTCTGCCTGAGCAAAGCTTATTCTTCTCAGAAGGCAACAAGGGTAGTCAGACATCTCAGTAAAGAATTTGTTTACAAGTGTTTCTCAGACAAATATATGCTAAGAACATAAGCATCAACATGAAGAGGTCTGGAGATGAACACTTGAAAATTATTTAATTTCTACCGCTTAGTGGAACTTTGATGTTACAAAACACTCCAGAGTTTAATAACATGACATAAAGCATTGCTTTCTGTCTGGTGCTTAAAACTCAATTATTAATTAAAGTGACTATACTGCTTCTTCTAGCTGGAATGATTTGAAAACTATTTCTGATTCATTGACCTTTGTGTTTAACCCCAGATATTGAATTTGGATGGTGCAATGTTTCATGTAAATATACTTCTCTTTTCCTTGATGATGACCTATTCTTTTCCTTCCCAAAAATATGGAGAACTTAAGATAATCATATCTTCAAAATATCTTAACTTGATTTTGACAAGTGCCCAAAACTGGTGCAGCATAAGATTATGCCAAAACTGACCCCCACTTTGAAAGGAACACATGGCATTGGGAAAAACACATTTCTGAGCACCCAAAGGTGACCTGAGGCTGTAAGAACAAGCAGAAATCAAAATCTGTTTTGTACAGGGGTTTATGAAAGGGAAACAAGAATGGCTGTTGAGAGGGAGTACTCTCCTTGGCTTTCTGCTGTGCAAACATTTTCATTTCTGTAAGAGGAACTTTGCTGAGAATCTGCAATATTTTATTTCACTATGAGCTGATGTTTTTCCCTAAACTAAAATTCTATTATTGCAAAACCAGGACAGAGCCCTAGCATCCCTAGCCAACTCTTAGGGTTTTTGTCCCAGGGAAGAACTGTGGCTCTTATTAGAATATGAGCACTTGCAGTTTAGCTTTGCAAAGGGGACAGAAAACATTCAGCACTTGCCAGGGTTGCAGCATGGTGGCCACCACAATTACATTGCCCAAGGCTGACCTTGGGAATTTTTCTTGTTAGTGAAACATGGAGGGAGGAGAGGAAATAAGCTCAATGCCTGTTTTGAACAGGCAGAATGCAAAAGTTAGGGACCATCTGTGGAAGATGGACCTTTGAACAACAATGCTTTGATCTTCAAACTGTAGGAATGGATTTTGTTTCAACACACAGTTGTATGGATGTTGATTACCTGTCTTAGGATCTCACTGGTCACAGTGGTGAGTTTTGCCAGGGTTATTTTTGTCAAAATCAAATCCATGTTACATATTTGAATAAATCTTTTTTAAGTAGCTACTTAGGAGTAGATACTTCCAGCTAAAACTGAGAGGACCCTCCACATTCATGGGAAGTGTGAAAGGATGCAGGTAAGACTAAAGATAAACTCCTGTGTGCAGCAGGACAGTTCATGCCTGCTCTCCTGTGGTATGTACACTTGTTCTGTCAATCCTCCTTCCTTCCCTTCAAGGTAACACTTGTCCTGGATCCTCTTTAATATTTTAATCAGGTAACAGACAACATAGAAATAATCTGGCACTACCAACAGTCTGACAGACAAGATTACAGGTGGCAATTTAGCCCCAACAAATCACAAACAGCAGGTGCATTCAGCTGCTTTTTCTGACACTAAGAGCACAAATCTCTCAGCTTCCTATTCTGTCAAAGCATCAGTTTGAAGATGTTTCCAGAAATTTAATTTTCTATATTGTGAAGGAGATCAACAACACACATTAAACCATTATTAGAAAGGGATCTATAGACAGAGAGTAGATTAAATCACATATTGCATAACTGACCTCTATGTTTCAGTAAACCTTATTCCTCGATAAGTAAACCAGAGCTGAAGATGAGTCCTTTGGCCAAAGCAAAGGAGAGAAATTTCACTGCATCAGACACTAATACCCTGCAGGAGTGAAAGGGTAGCTTAGGATGGCCCATAGGGCCCAAACCCCATGGCCAAGCTGGTTTGAGATCATGACTGTCCTCTTTGAGGTGCTCTGACTGCATCACTGCCCTCATCTGTCAGAGCACTGTGATTCAGCTGCACCTATCACCAGGCACAGCAGTACTACAAGGCCTGCATTCTTTTTTTTAAATGAGGCATTGTGGTCAATCTGAAATTCTATATTGCTCTGAAAATGTGCATTCTGATAATAATATCAAATGCATATCTGAAAAGAAGAAAACCTACAAATGTGAAAATCAGTATTTGCCCTAGGCAAATATGGAAATCCTGAATTACAAGTAGCATAAAAGGGAGGAAGAAATGAACTTTTCCATAAATTCTTTTCTGGTAAGCTCCATCTTTTTAAGCAAAGCTACAAGGAGGTGCACAATTTCTTAAGATATGTAGCAATTTAGTGGCACATAATTGTCAGAACATTGGAAAACCTTACTCACTGAATGCTACTACACCTGGAGCACTGTCATCAGCAACCAATATCAAAAACAGTCATGCTGCAGTAAAATGCAGTTTAATAAGCCACTTAATCAGGACAAGTAATGTGAACAAACACTGCAAATTGCATCCAAATTTGCGGGTCATCAAAGAGTTTTTGTGATCAATAAAATAATAAAAAGATTTAGCAAGTTGCCAACATGCCTTAGGCATATCCTACCACACAGAATTCACCATGTGTCAGGCAGCACCATTCCCTAGCAACATCAAGTGTTATTATTAGCTTCATGAGACCCAAGGTTATTAGTGAGCTCTGAACTCACAATCCTCAGAAGATAAAAACCTCTAATACTTTTATTGCTCTCATTCACCAGTTGGTGTTTTAATCATAATATGTTGTCTCATTAAAAATCATTACATTAATTCTGTGCATGATTAGAATCCACAAAGCCTCTTGCACACTGCCTTTAAAATAAGGAAAGGTCAGCTTCCTGTAGTCTCAGAGTGCTTTTGGGTTTATGTTAAAACCTGTTTTAAGGAAAGGGTAGAAAGGAATAGTGGTACATATGAGTGTTTCCCCCTAAGGTAGAAACAAAGCCTGAGAAAACAAAGGTCTAAGCTATTAAAGTGGGTTGTATGCTGAAACTGGCTCTGTACAGTTGCAGATGGAAGGCAGGCACACTGTCTAAGTTTCAGCTTTAGCCACCAGGCTCTGAGCTCCCAGCTCAGTGAAGCATTTTTGCCCCATTTCCCCCAGCACAGCAGTGTCTCAGCCTTATTCTCAGAAATGCTTCATGCTTGGCTGGTATTTGCTATGTTGGACCACACGCCCACTAGGAAGTTTTTAAAAGTTCATTAATTAGATTAAAAAGAAAAAAAAAAAAGTAAGAACATTGCTGTAGAGTAAAATCCTCCAGTTACTGGAAAAGCAATTGGGAACTGCACCCATCTGCTCCACAAGCACATGGGGCAAGGGGACACCTTGTGCTCTACCTTTTGCTGCATCAGATAAAATGTGGATGGACTGACAATTGATACTGGGTCCTTCAGCCTCCAAAAGGAAGCACCACAGCTTCCTCCCAAGACCCTGAACAGAATTATGAGGCAAATAAGAGTGCTTCAAGTCTCAGGTCAGGCAGGCAGTGGAGGCAACCTTGACTCAACCCATCTCAGAACTTTTTGCTTTGAGAGACCAGTAAGTGCACAATGAGTCTCAGCCCTGCTGTCCCACCACCTGTGCATGGTTCTGCTCCAATGACAAGCAATAGCTGTCAGACTGACATGTGGCCAGGCTCAGACATCCACACAAACTCCCCCTTGCTGACATAGACCAAATAGCTGGAATTCTACATCACAGTTTTGCCAGATCCCTGCCAAAACAATCTCATCAGCAGCATGGATGGTATTTGTTTGCATTTAGAGACATTCTGAATCTTTTCAGCCCAAACCACAGCATTTCTCACTACCAAGTCTTCCTCTCCACTCCTGATGTTTAATGTTTTAATTTTGTCTTCTTGGTGTAGCAAAAGTATTCAGACCAAGATTTCTTTGGTTTTGCAGTTTTTCTTTCAGAGGCTTGAATTCACAGAGCCCACAGTATGTGGTTCACTGTCAATCTCTCAACACAAACTACAGGGTTATAAATTTCCCTACTAATGGAGAATGTTGTCCCCTGGGACCAAGGGAGTTCCTAGAGCCAGGGCAACAAGTTGGTCTCAATGCAATTCAGACCAATCCTGTGTTTGCAAATCGTCTGAAAAAGAAGGTTTTGGCTCACCCTCAATACCAGTCTCACCCTTGCATCCCTTGCTCTCTGTCATTGAGCCTTCAGCAGAAATCTTCTGGGGATGTTTCTAAATTAGCTCACCAGTCAACCTCCTATTCAGCATGCAGCAGCAACTTCCCAATTAGCAGCTATTCTTCCACTGTAGTCTATACTCTGAGAGTCATTATTCTAAATTCACCTACAAATTAAACAGTCCTCTTTCCATCTGTAATCAGGCCAGGTACCAACATGTTCTAAACCCTCCCTCATCTGATTACATTATTGCTCATTAATTTTCTTCTTTATTGTTGTTATTATTCCAGCTTCACAGTGCTGGATTGATGTTGGCTATTGACACAAACAAACTTCAGCTGTACAGCTCAACTCCATATGTCTAGTCTACAGTATCAGTAAAACAGGCACATTTATATTCACATTTATTTGCAATGCTTAGTCATGTTCACAAAAGTATTATGTACCACTATGTGAGAACATCTGCAGAGAAGACTGTACAAACATTTGCAGCTGAATTCCAGTTCTTAGTAACCTTTTCTTTTGTATTTTTCTAGCTGGAACATAACAAATTTCTATCTGAGGCTACGTTTAAGAAATAGGAACACCAGATATCCAAGACAAGAACTAAAGACAAAAGAAGAAAACACATCTTCTCACAGGAGAATATTAAAATGACAAAACCCCTACAAAGTCCAAAAATATTCCAGCATAAAATATGATTTGATATATGAAAAGAGACAGGCACCCAGTGGAGTAAATCTCTTGACTACGTGATGAAAACATGTAATTTCTGAAATTTAAAGAAACTCTACCCTGGAATGTAAGAAACATTCATATCCACAATTCACAGAATCTAGATCTGCAGCCAACCTGGTTTTCTCTTTCCTAGTCCACCTTTTTTTCCTTTTTGTTTTAAGATCATTTGCACACCCCCTTTGTGAACAGTTTGTGACTCCCCTCACTTCTCGTGTTTCTGCACCAGAGCCCTGGCTGAGCAGAGGCACATGGATATAGCCAGAAGCAGCAACTCCATTGGCTTTGGACACATCTTTCCCTCATGGCATCTCCATATCACCCTTCCTACATAAACAGCAAGGTGCAGAAAAATCCAAAAGCAGTGATGAAAGGCAGCATGAGCTGCACAGCTACCCCAGGAATTATCCCAGTTAACACCAATCTGTGGCTTCACCTCACCTTGCCGAGCATTTTTCACTCCCTCATACTCTGTTTAAGATCCAAACTTTGAATCTAAGCCTTTTGTTCAGCAAAGCCCTATCATCTGCACAAAGTCACCTCATGAAACAGAAGGTGGGTCCTTGCTCTGTTCCTTGCCCAGCTGCCCCCTGGACTACAGTGAGAACAGACACTGTAACACTCCAGGGTTTCCTCTGGCTGACAATTTTAAATACTGCTTCCTTCAATCTTCATGGACTTCAAATTGAACACTTGTTTACACTTCCAGTGAAGTACCATTATTTAATCTGCATTAAAATGCTTCTTCTGGTTGTCATACTAAAATTTCCAGCTCTTGTACTCTGAACTATGTAATCTATTATAGCCTTTATCTTCACACTAGCCGTGTCAGGAGCAATCTGTGGATATCCTAATCTTTCCCTTTCTAACACCATAATCTCCTGATCATTAATCAAAAGAGAAAAAAGAGAGAAAGACTTGCAAAGCTGTTCTGTGCTTCCTGTTGCATGTTAGCAGTTGCTAAGTCACTTGGCAAACCTAATAAGCAGCCAAGCTTTTCTGTTTTATTTGAAGTTTTCTTTTAACTGTGCTCCCTCTGTTAATCTTCCTCTGTTGCTTTATTATGCATCACAAGCTTCTTCACTTCCTAGATTAGATCCAGTTCTTTATTACTCCTTGGCATAGCTTGCAACACCTTACCTCAGTGCCCCATTTGTGACTGGCATATGATGCTTTATTGAACTAGACCAATGTAATGTGAATGCAAATGATTCCTTTTCTAGCACTTCCTAAGATTCATGCTTTGCTTTTGGAAATGAGAGCAGTTTAGAAGAAGTCTCATTATACCAGATGGGACACTTACATGGATCAACCTTTTCTAACTAAAGTAAGCCCTGTTCAGACAACGAAGCTACACTTTGTGAGATTCAGAAGTGCCTTCCAATGTACAGTTTTCTGTGACTCTTATTCCAAATGAGCCTTTTTTGGCTCATTCTCGTGCCTTAACACTATGTCTTTCTTTTGCTACATGCATGAAGTCTTAATGGGAGTATGTGCCCACATATTGTTGAAGGGCTACATTCACAGCACAGCAATTCGTGTTCAGATTTTCCTGCCTGCAACCTGTTCTCTCCTGTTCCACAGAAATGCTTGAAATATCTGCCAGAGATTACTCAGTGGCTTGCTTTCTCCTCCTTGATGCACTTTCACTTTGCACAGAGTACACATCAGCAGCTAAGACAGAGGTCTACTTTCTCCCACTTGAGTGTCCTCCTCGCCACCTTGTGCACCATGTCCTGACTCTCTGGTTTGCTCTTTATCCTCTCCCAGGGGAATACTCAACTACTTCAATGTAGTATATAATAGATTGCAGGGGAAGAGATTGTGCTGTTATCCTTTCTTTGTTTTTAATGAGTTACCTTAACTGTTTCATTTGAACGGTGCGTGCACACACACTGCGGTCTCTGTTTAAAGGGAAGAAAGAGCAAAAGTCAAGAACAAAAAATTCCTCCCTCCCATGTCTTCCTTCTAGATTTACAGAGGAAACCAAAAACTTGTTTTCACAGCCCTAGCAGACTACAGACTGCTCAGTTCTCTTGCATGGTTCTAAGCCAGTGAAACAACACTGATAACGGGTTCTAAATCTCATTAATGCACATTAATGGGGGTTATTTGCCACGTAAAAATTAGCTATAAAGAATAACCTCTGCATGCAAACAGGAAAAGTTGCCACTAATGCAAAGAGGCATTTTTCCATCTATCAGAACATGCCACATAGGAATAGAAATTTCTTCTATCTAGATACTTCCTCATGGTCTTCTGGGCGGAGAGAGAGGTGTTGTGTGCTTCTGTCCTGCTTATTGGGTCAAGTACAAACACCAGCAAACATGGGGAATGAAGGAGATTGTGCAAGCTTGTGGCTTCCACTGCATCATGAGATTCCCAGCTTCCAGCAGCTCAAGAGGAGCTCAAGAGTGTCACCTCTCTGCATCTGCAGATCCCAACACTTATTCCAGCACATCCTTCAGAAGAAGGGCTGTTCTGTGCACAGGGTGAGACAACCATCTCCTTCGCAGCCTTTGGACACTACTGCCAAAGTTGACAACTGAGGTCATGGTGAGAAATAAAGCTGTGGCCCAAAAGCTTCATAGAAATATCTGAAACAAGTATTAAACACCCTTTTTTTTTTTTTTTTTGGTAGATTAATTTCTTCAGTACAAACAACCAGATGAAGAATTCGAAGGAATGTGCAAGAACATAAGTGGGAAGCAAATGAGTGAACAGGGTGGTATTACCATGCCCCAAAGTAAGTGTCATCTCTGCACTATGAAAGAAGTTAAAAATGATACCTGTCAACTATGGAACATTTGCTGTTTGAAGAAATAAGAGATTAAATAGCTTCATGAAATGCCAGAAGAGATGAGTAATTATTCAGTGAGGCACCTAGACCAGATTAATTACAGCTTGGGAAGAGAAATCTTGATAAGGATGTTTCTATAAGGTGGCAGCACTGAAGGAAAGCCTTTATGTTCCAGTAACCAACAGAATAATAACAACAATGATATAAATAAGAAAACCCATCACAGTAAAAACAACAAAACAATAAAGCAAGCAAACTCTCCCCAAACCACATAAGACAGGAAGCATTACTTCATGAAGAAGGATCCAAAAGCTATTTATCAGTGTCTGTCTTTCTGCTCTAAGCCAAAACATCAAGCTCATATATTTTAGGGTAATTTTGAGGTAGTATTTTTTATTAAAATATTAAATATTAATCTTGCCCTTAAAATAGTGTAACAAAATATATAAATAACTATGCAGAGTCTGTTACAAAAAGCTTAAATACAGAAACCATGAGGGGAAGAACCTTGTGTGTCATCAAGGAGATATGAAGTATACAATTCCCTTGAAGTTTTAGAAGAAAAGTATTTTTATTCCTCACTCCATCGTCTCCTTTCCATAAGGTATAAAATGATGTTAAAAAAAGTGATTTTTTTTCTGTTAGGGGAAATCCATTGTTCATAGATATCTCTCTCCCTGGAGGTATAAAGATTATTTGGAGAAAATTACACTAATCTCAGTTGCACTGACTGACACTTGCAGTCAGAGAAGCCCTATGTCACCTAGTATTTTATCAAAGAAAATACCATACACTTCAAGAACAGAAGCTTATCAGACTTCTGTACTCAAAATTAAGCATCCAGTTTCCACAAGATTTTTGGTCTTATACAAACAATATCAAACTATGCCATGACAATTTCTTTAAGAATAACCCCAACAGCCTTTTGCTTCTAATGAAAATAAATACTAAATTCAAGTAGCACCCCAATTTACTGTCAATTTAACTTTTCAGCAGTCCTATATCACACAGTACGAACATCTTAAAGGTAATGCAGTTTTAATACCTCTGCTTGTAGATACAGAAAATTTGCTTTGGCTCATCCAAAAAATCTTTCCCTATGCTCAGTCTGCAGACAAAATTAATCTTTTCAGTTCTCCAAGTCTAGTTGCAGTTGACTAAGAAACGGCACATGTTTCACTGTGATGCCTTCAGAATTGCTTGGATCTGATCCCACTTGGATGTCGTGCCCTACCTTAGCAGGATAGTTTAAAACCCTTTAGTTTTAAACTCTCCAGTTTTAAACTCTCTCTCCTGGGTGAGACCTGGCAGGCCCAGGTCCTGGGATCCCATCCTGCAGCCACATTCAGATGATGGGCTCCTCTTGTGCTTTCAGGATCTGAGGTGGAGCTGGTCACCACCATCAGCCCATGGAAACCACCAAACCCAACTCAGAAGGTCTTCACGTACCTCTAAAAATATACAAGCACCTCCAGCACTGCTGTTCCTGGAATGAGGAAGGACTTTCAGCAGGGAAACAAACCAGGAAATATTTCCTGCAGGAGCAAGGGAAGAGCAGCACCAGCAGAACCAGCCCCCGAGCAGCCAATGAGGTCAACACCCAGCTGATACTCCCCAGCACCTGCTGATTGGGCATTAATTGCCTTCCTCTCTTACTCAGGCTGATGTAATTGCCTCTGCCCAGCACTGCTCTGAGCATCCTTCCACTCTTCTTCCTCCTCCTCCTCTTCTTCTTCTTTGGGAGAAAATCCTTGAAGTCTTACCCCAATAACCGGAGGGAAAAAAAAAATCCCTCTGAAAGCCCAGTGAAATCCTCCTTTTAAAATGAAAGAAAAAAGTAATTCATTATCAGAAGAACAAGCTTATCCCTCCTGCAGTCACACTGATTCCTTTATCTTTATTCCTTTATCATGTTATGCATGCTTTTCAATCCTTCCCACTCCAAGTTTTCATTGTTTGGAAGGAAAAGAATTTGTAATTACTCTGTATTTGCAAAATTTTTGGTACATGTGGGCTTGGTTCCTATTTGATCCTTAATTCCATCCTTTTATAATAATAAAAGTTGAACATTCAGAAATAATACAAAAATAACTATTAGACAGAAGACTGATTATCAGGAAACAAACCCCAAAAAAATAGTTGTCTTAAGGACTGTGCTGTTTCAAAAACTTCCTTCCCTAGCAGTCGAACTGTGAAAATTAGACTTTGCAGTTCAATTTTAGGTGTGAGAATTGCCAATGTTGCTGAGAACAGTCTGGCAGATAACTTAGGATGCAGCACACCTGTGTTTACAAGAACAAGTTAAGTGAGCCTAATTTTCTTCCTTTGGCCTGAGAAAATTTTTTACTGCTTAGAGATCTGTAAAGAAATTCAACTGTCACAGTTGAACATTTTCCATCTTTTCTTCGAGTTAAAAGTCTAACCATTGGTCCACATAAAGATTTTTGCAGAAAATGTTTGACCTCCTTAGATACTGTTGTAATTCTCTTAGGGAGAAAAATCATTAATGGTTAAAAACACACAACAACAGACTGTAACCTCTTTTCCAAGCAGTTCTCTTTTTATAACATTAAAAAAAAAAAAAAACTTTTAAAAATATTGTATCATTATATTATATTATGTTATATTATTTATATTATAACATTAACTCCCCCCATATTTATAATAATCTTTTTCTTTTAATTTGGTTTTTTCTTCAATGATTTTCTTATTAAAAAACATCTATTCATTTGCCATTTCAAAATCATACTTATGGGAATGCACCATATTTTGAAGTTCTCATTCCAAGACAATTCACAAAGAAGGTCTCCTTGTGGTTTTATGCCCTGTTTTGGCAGCTTTTTCTGCCTTTCTATGCTTATGCAGGTAGGCGGATTTTTGCCTTCAGCCAATTCTGCCTAGTGACAGGATGAGGAGGGTTCACAGCTCTGTCAGTGAATTTGACATTGAAAAAGGGACAAGGTCAAAGCTTTTTCACCACTCACACTAATATTTTCATTAGATTAAAGAAAATTCTCATTTATAGGAATTATTAGGACAATTTTAGGAAGAAATAAAAATCTTCAAAGCTATTGTACTGTGTTGTGAGAAGTTTCTTCAACTTTGGAGAATAGTACAGACAGTTTAATTGCTGGTTATAGCATCTAAATTTGTTTGTTACTCTCCAATTGCCACTTTCAGCTGAGCAGTCCAACAGGGATTTGCCAGTGCTAACCAGCCAGTATGTTTTTAATATGAAGTTGTGAGTAACACACTGAACAGCTCCAGATAGCTCAGGCTGTGTCCTGCCTGAGGTGCTGTGCTGCAAACCTTCCTTTCCTCAGCCAAGAATATTTACAAGAATTAGCAATGACTAATAACATCATACAACACTTCACATTCAAGCAATGGCTGATTGACTCAGCCAGCAGGAACTGTTTGTCTTTGTTATCCTGTGCAGCTGCCTGGCCACGTTGCTCTCCTGAAGTGTTGATGCTGTGTAGGCAGGTGCTGACAAACAGGAATCTACTGCAATTTCCTTTGAGTAAACTGAAAATTATTAAATGAATACAATAAGAATGAGAAATGTAAGTGTTACTGGAACAGCTATATTTGGCAATAAATCTACCCTTGATTACCTGATATTTGCTAGTGTTCACTGGCTTGAGACAGTGAGCTGTCTCTACTTTGTGTTTCTAGAAAATTTCTGCCCTGGTGAGGCTTCTCAATGGTACAGATTTTATTAGGGCATCTTGTCAATCAGTTGTAATTCTGGTACCAAGCCCAGTTCAGAAATCTATCAGACCCAAGAAGTCTGTCTTCTAATCAGAACTTCTGATGAAAGAGTCTGGCTCATTTAGTCCTATATGATTATTTTTGTGTAAAGAAAATCTCTTTGCAGTCAAAAAACTCCTGCAAGCACAAATATAGCCTAGGTGTGAGCACATACTCCAAAGCCATACTTGAATTACTAGAACTGCACTGGGTCTGTGCTGCTTCTGTTGCCAGAATCTCTAGAGAAATATCTTGCTGTTACTGGTATTGTTCTAAATCACTTTGAGAGTGCTTTGTTAAAAAGACAAAAGTTCAAATCTGCCTCTGGGAGACTGCGGCCAAAGCCATCTCCATTTTCATGTTTTTCAGCACTCCATGAGATAGAATTTAATCCATTATTTAAATTTCTCTTTAAAGTAAGGTTTGGTTTTGGTTTGGTTTTTTTTTTTCCTGATGATTTTCTGAAGGGTAAATGTCCCCTAGAAGAAATATCATCAATGTTCTCTTTGCGGTACTAATCGGGTCCTTTTTAGTAATTTTATTTCCTTTTCTTATAAATTAAATTTATTTGCAGAGACAGAACTCTTCAAAGATATTCCCAGAAGATCTCTGGTTAGATTATACCACTACTTCAAATGATAATGAATCTGTTTCTGAAAAACAAATGTTTGTCTCTTCCAAATTGTGCCTTGAGTTCCCTTGAGCTTTACAATTCAGTGAGCATTAATGTTACATAGCACAAATATTGGGACTTTTTCTGAGAAGACAGGATGCAGCTGCTGATGCTTAATTAAAACTTATAAGATTTGTTGTGCTTTGATCTGTTGCTTTTTTTGTTTCTCCACCTTTTGAGCAAAGGCTCTGTCAAAGTCTAAATGTATGCTGTGTGTTCATCTCAGTGAATGTCATGCATAGGACCTGTCTCTGAAACTTTTGAAAGAAAAGGACAATTCCTTCCAAGGTGAAAACATTGATGTGTTTAACTGTGTTTACATTCTATTTTTAGATCCATGTTAACAACATACACAGCTTATATATTCAGATGATTTCAAACAGGTGACAGTGGCATAGTTTGTGCACACAAGTAAACATACCTGGAAGAGTTCAAAAAACATGTGGAGATGGCACTTGAAGACATGGTTTGGTGTTGAACCCAGCTGTGATCAGACTTGATAATCTTAGAGGTCTTCTCCAACCTCAACGATTCCATATGTGCCATAAGCCATAGAACAGGTACATATACCTCATTTTAATGAACATCATTTATGCAGGAAGCCTATACCACACCATATACAATACCACACCATATACAATATGCAGCACCCTGCAGAGTAATGATATTGGGCAAGACAAGAATTAGTCAGAGGCAGCATAAGATGCTGCTGGAAGGGGTCAGAGTCGATACTGCTGCATGATCTATAGCAACAAGGACATCCTTGGTTTCATATCTGCACAGGAAGTGTGACAGGACAAAGATTTTTTTGGCATAGTTTGAGGAAAAGAGGTTATGTTGAACCAAACCAAATCAGAAGAAAAGCAGAGAAACCTGTAGTTCTCCCTCTCCTTTCTGTCTTTTGCAGAAGATGCAGATGTTATGTGCATTTGAGCTGGGGCAGAACACCTCAGCTAACCAAGACCAGGGGCAGGCTGACATGAATGAACTGGGGGCAGTTAGAACCAGCTTTACCTTGCCTTTGTACCTAATGGAAACTACTATATAACCATTTATCTTTCAAGATTTATATGGATTATTGCCACTTAATTCAAGTACCAAATAATTACTTTTCTCCCTGTCAGATTAAAAATATTTAGGGTGACACCATAAGAAGAGGACTGAAGAGTAATAGAGGAAGCTTAACCATACATACAGTGGTGTCAGTGATATGTACTGCTTAAAGCTCTTAGGATAAAAAAACAAAAGTCACTTTTTGTCCACAATCATGCCAGTGAAGGTAGGGAGCATCCAGGTACTGAATGAGTGCCACTTGTACTTAATTTACCTGTGGATAATAAGACTTTTGGTGTTAGGTTCCCAGCTCACTATTATGGATTCTTAAAAGCAGTCCTTTTGTTCTCCTGAAAGAAAAATATGATGTATAAAACCAGAATTTGTGCTGTTTTTGCTATCATCCAGAAAACAATGCCGTGGCATGCTGTAGGGAGGAGCATGCCCACGCTGCCTTTGCCACCTGGAAAGCCAATTTGGCTGCTGCTGTGCAAAGAGCTGGCTGGTCAGGGGAGGTGATGACTATTGCTAGAGGAGCACATGGGACAAACACAAATGGCTTTCCAGGATTCAGCTGTCCCTGACCTGCTGACAGCCACCTCCTCCCAGGGGTGGCAAGATTCAGCGTTACCTGTAGTACTGGCAAACCTTGAAACAGCAGCTATGAAATCAGGACAGAAATTAATTGCACCCTTTGCTCCATCTAAGCAGCTACAAGCTTCTAGAAGTTGGAAGGTCATTAGCAATAAATAATGCAGAGGATGGAATTTTTGAAGAGGATATAATGTGCCTGAGAGCTGCTACCATGCTCATTACTGATTTCTGCCAAAATTGTGTGTGTCTTCATAGATGAAAGTAGTCAAACACCAGATCTGAAGATCTTGATTTGAGCTGGCATCATTTTATGTGGTGTTTTCAGTCTGAAAACAGCACAGATATGTTACAAATTGATGCTTGTGACTGGCAGGTTTCAACAGGAGCAGAGGAACTCATCTACTCATCTCTCCATTTGGATTTATCTCAAACCTGCTATGGATTCTGACTCTCTTCTTCTGTGTTACTTGCCATACAACATAGATTTGATTTAACCTCCATTTCAGATAAACCTCAGAAAGATTTGAGAAATATAAATTTACCATGCCTTTCTCTAAGAAGGACATTGTCCTCTACACTCCTAATTCCTCTCTGCCCTAACATCCTGCTCAGAAATCAACTCTTTTGACTTAAAAAGGATAGTCCCTACTACTGTGTAATCCATGCCACAGAAAAAGAGCTGTTTGATTTATATTGAACCATTATAATTAAAAATTGTGTTAAAGGACATGTCCTCATTCTGACATACTTTAACTCCTTGTTTTAAATTCTCTACTTCTCTGACACATAATTTTCAGCAGATTTCTAATACACACTTTTTAAATGAAAGATTTTATTTTTAAAATTATGGCACAAACTTGACAATGTGAAAGGTGGCTGTGCAGTGAGGACAGCTGAACTGATGCATTAAGGTATTAACATGTATGTAGAAAGATTAATCATTCTGTAGGTCAAGCCTAGAGTTAGGATGCTAATTTGCTGGCAAGGTAAGCATTTTAATAAATGAAATAATTAGAATTATTTTCTAGCACAGATGTCCACCTGCAAAGTGTGTATATGACAATATAACAGTCTGGGCTTTTGACTGAGGGAAGTTTTCAGAGTTAAGCAACATCTAATATTTGGCTAGCAGTCTGAGCTGCTATGTCCTTTTTCAAAGTTACAGATAGAAAAAATAAAAGCCCTCTGACACCCAGATTTTTTTGAAACACAGAATTGAGAGACATTGAGAATGTATAGGCAAAAAATAGATTCAAGGGATTGCATTAATCAGGAAAAATCTGTCTTACTGCTGAATGAGGCAGACATGCTATCTAGCAAACCGTTTAAAAGTATTGCTTAGGGACTGCTTGTGCTATATGAAAGCTGTTCAACTTCCTCCTTCTGCCAAAACAACTTCTTTTTGATATTTTCACAGCCATGGTACTTGTTGTTTCAATTTGTTCCTTATTCTGAACCTCCTTCAGAACAAGGTGGCTACCTTTCAGATACCTGAAGAGACACCTTCACATTTTGAGTTTCACTTTGCTTACAGTGAACTGGGAAAAAAAACATATCAAAACAAGTGAGCACAAGTGTTTTGGGGGTTGTATTTAAAAGAACAGGAAAACATAAGCTCCTTTATGAGACAGCTCAACCTTTTACATTGAAATTCAGTTGTGTGTAACGAATTTAAACGCACACGCCAAGCCCCTCAGGAAGTTTCAAGGTGGTGTGTGTTGCTTGTGTAGGGATGGAAATGTGTGGGTAGATGTTGGCATTCCCTACTCAGCTTTTCAAGTTTCTGATTTAAATCAGACAACCAGACAAACAAGATGCAAACCAGAGGAGCACTCTGAAAGATTCAAGATAAGCTTCTGGAGGGCTGGTGGGCCAAGTGCACAATCTCAGAGGCTACAAATTGTGGTCAAAGAAACAAATCTGCTGCTGGTTTATTTGGCTGCATACAGTGAAATGAAACCTTGGACTTTCTTTTCAAAGAAATATGCTTTTATCAAAGAAATCTCTGCTTTGCTTCCCAGAAAGAATAAAAGCAATGTTTGCTTCATTCTTCTTGGTTAATGGTGGCAAGGGCAGCATTATTTGAGTCTTTACTAAATGTATTCCTATTTTAGTCCTCTTTAGGAAGCTCTTTATCAGAGAGTCAGTCATTGCACAAAAGAGAAAAAAACGACAAATGCTAGGTAGAAGAATACTCAATAATATTGATAAAATATTCAGTATTCCAATTATTAACTTTCAATTAATAGGATTCACTTACAACCATCCTTAAGAATGTATGCTCTGTAATGCTTCCTCATAATGAGGAAGGAGAAGTTCTATTTGTCTTGTGACTTTTGGACCTGGAATTACAGATGATGATGAAACCACAAGGTTTGCAATAAAAGGCTAAGAGCTGGCATCAGGTAATATCATCACTCCATACCAAAAATAAGCAGCTGAACCAGAACTTTTACAGACCAGATCCTCAAGATTTCAGGGCTCTGTATTCAGATGGTCAATGCTGCAATTAAATTTTAAGTTTTCCTGGCTATCTATGCTGCTAGGTGAGACCATGTTTCCTAACTGCACTCATCTGCTGATACTAACTGATCATACCTTCAAATGATTTTAGCATTCCATGTGGTGAGGTTTTTTGGAAATGTACCTTCTGTATTAATGCTGAAGTGGGAGCTGATGGCAGGTGTGTGTATATTAATATTTGGACAGCTTTTGCAGTAAATCTCCAATCCATGCCCATTTCTTAGGCTGTGTCTCACCCAGTGAAGCTGTCTCAGAGTGTGCAGACCTGGCTCTTCCCAGATCCATGCTGAGCTGAAAGATGGGACCAGAGGCTGGTCTGAGTTACCCTTTCCATCTCCATGAATACATGCAGTGTGGGTGTTGCACCCACAGCACCAACTGTTTTGTTCTGCAGATCTGCTCCTATTGCATTGTCCTATTTGCTAATATACAGGCATCTTTAGAAAAAATTGCCTCTGTACTCTTGGAAATTACTTTAGCCACTGTGCAGACAGAGGAATGGGACAGACACACAACTTGGAGTTGTTTCATCACTGAGGAAACTGGGAATAATGTGGCTAAAGGTTTCTCCTCCAGGAGATATAACCCTGTGCTTATCTCGTCTTGCAGCTTCCAGCATGACCCCCGTTTCAGCGCTGGCTGCTGCACCATGCCATGGGATGGTGGCACCAAGGTGTGGCTGAGGCTCAGAAGGCAGCTCTACATGCTGCTGCTCCTCTCTGTCCTGCCCTGTCCTTGCTTCTGTGGATGATGCAGGGCACAATAGCTTCCCAGGACCCAGCTCTGAGGTAGCCAGACAAACAACTCTTTTTGTCCCTGGTGCCTCCTGAAGTTACCAAAGTAGCAATCATCACAGGGATCTATTCTGGCTAAAAGAATGCTGGGGAATGTAGCATTCAAAGGGAAAGGTAGAATTTTCCAGTGGAGAAGGCAGGGGGGAATCAAGCAGAATGTAAAATGCAGAGAGAAATTAATTCAGCTTTCAGCATGCAGTATACAATGGTAGCAATTGCTACTTGTACAGTGAGCTCAGGGCAATATATCACAACATTCATTTCTCTGACCTTGTGCACATTTCTTTCTCATGAACTAAGTCTTTATGTTTGATTCATAAAAGCACAAGGGAAGTGCAGAATATTCAACTGTGTAAAAGCAATATGTAGGACAGACTTTGCTGTCAGATGAATGATGAAACATTTGCCCAAAGATGAATAAATTAGTTTTGTGCAAAACAGTGGTCTAATAGTTTGAGAAATGTATCTGGGAACTATGAAGTTTCTTATTTTGTGGCTATCACCATGCTATTTAGGCACTTTCTGTAGTAAATAGGACAATTTTGGGGCTCATAGTGGTTCTGATACTTATTCCTATGGAATCTGTGAAGTCTATAAGGAATGCACAGGCATATGTACAAAGGAATTATGAATCCTGCTTATTAGGGGTAAAACTGCAGCAGAGCTGATGTTTTACTACAAGCATCAACATTTAATCTTAATTATTTAATCTTAATGGCTTCCTTCCTTCCTGGGGAAATAATTATAATATGAATATAATTCAAAGCCAGAGGAAATCAGTGCTATTTGTCCAAATATATTAACTTTTGGCTAGATTGTGTGCCTGCAACCTCCTGTTTTGTGGAATTAAAGTATTTAACAGTTAGGGCAAGTTGGTTCTTAAAGCAATACCAGGTCAGGAGAAACTGGGACAACTTTTAACGCATCCTGTCATATATGGGATGGGTCCCTATCCACTAAGTCCTTTCCCTTTTTTATTATTATTATTTATTTATGCATTGCCAAAGCAACCTTGTGCATCAATGATCATATAGGTAGCCTAGATAGCTATATAATTCACTGTAGTTTTCTTTGTGACTGCATGTAGACAGATGGTTAAGGGCTTTGGAAATTCCACCTGGAACACTGTCTCTAGTCCTTTGCTTTGTTCTTTTTTAAATGAAATCAGAAAACCTATTAAAACTTGAAATGAGTACAACTTCTAAATGAAAAAAGCTGCCAAACAGCCAAGCAAGGCTCAAAATGAATTTTCCATTTTCATGCACAATGAATTAGCAAACACATACAGATAGGTATCTAGTATCTTATTTTTTTGACATCACAGACATCTAAATCATTCAAATCCTCACTAAGGTAGTTAATGTATTTAACCAACATATAGAAGAAGATTAAAAAAAACCCAAACAACAAACTCAGCCATCAAGTCATACATCAGAGGGGGAATGCTGCAGAAAATTTACTTGAAGACAAAAGACTTATAGATCCTTTTGCTATTTTTGATAATTTTTAAGAAGTACAATAAAGAATTTCCCTCCCTTTTCCTAATTATATCCAAACTAATGATAAAAAAGATGGCAAGTAGAATTGCCATTTTCAGGTATGATGACATAGGTTAACACCTATATTTTTTAATAAAAGCAGCTACAAAAAAATTGTCAAATTTAAAGGCTCAGGTGAAGAAAACCAAATCTCCAAAGATGTACATATGCAAAAACAAGCACAGCATCTAGATTAAACACTATCTTCTAAGAAAGTCTACAAAATGACTAAAGATTCAAAACAAGCAAGATGACACTTCTAGATGAGAAAGGAAAGAATTCTTTTGGGCTAGGAAGTGCATCCAACATTGCAAACTCTATTTAAAATCCATGCAAAGGGCTAACTCAGAACTGTTTGTTCAGCTGAGGTCCTGGAGCACTGGGACTGCTTTGCTGACACATTGCCCACTGTCAAACACAGTGCCAGATGCAAGACAGGTTAGGCTTGGCAACAATAATTCAACCTGTCAGCCCCAGGGCAGGGAATGCTGGTGGCTTTAGTGGCCATCCAGAATTTGTTCCTTTTATAGAATGGTTTGAGTTGGAAGGAACCTCAAAGATCCTCCAGTTACAACTCCCTGCCATAGGCAAGGATACCTTCTACTAGACTGGGTTGCTCAAAGCCCCATCCAGCCTGGCCTGGAACATTTCCAGGGATAGGAGCTTTCACCACTTCCCTGGACAAGCTGTTCCACTGCCTTCATATAATCTAGGTTCATTATATAATTTTTCAGTTTGTTGAATTTTGCTACTCCTTTGTATCTAGAAATACAGTAATTCCAGAAAAGACACGTGCGTAAGCTCACACATGGAGAATATGTTACTTTAGAAAGCTGAGGATATAGCTTAAGGAACTCTGAAGCTACCTGAAGTCATGTCAAGGGATGTGGCTGATCTGCTGGAACTAGGCTGCTGCCTACATCCAGCTGGGAAGTCTCCATCCAGCTTGGATATCCATGTGTGTTATACTTTGCACAGCTCAGTTCTTATAAGGCCAGTTTTCCCTTACCCTGCCAGGTCACATGAGAGGACTTGTTGGGGAACTTTCTTCCTACTCTTACTTGACCTTGTTTTTTTCCTTCATCTCAACCAGAAATTTCAACAGGAAAGACTTTATGGCAAAGGTGGTATTACACAGCAGAACTTGGAGGGAGAATAGAGCACTCAATGAAAATGGTTAAGGATTGAACTATGAAAGGTTTCCATTTACTGGCAGAGGGGGAAGTTTGTCCTGTAGCTTCACAGAAACTAGAAAGTTCAGATGATCCAGAAATAGGTGGCATACAAAAATCTAAAAAATAATCAGTTCCAACACCCATGGGGAAATGACCTCTTCTGTACTTTAAAGAGTCTCTAGATTAAATAGATGAAATGCAGTGCAGAGTTTCTAAAAGGTGTGCTTTTATTCTTTTTTATTTTTTGTCTAAGCAGACTTCTTCAAATAGCTTGTTTTCAATATATTCTTAAATGGGCACCCATGTGTGTTTGTCTGAGAAGGTGGAGGGCGTGTTTTGTGAGGGCCACACAACAATGGCACCAGTCAGGCACAATTCAGTTCCTCAAGAGAAATTTGCTCCAGCCTTTAATGCAGCTTCTTTTCAGCTCTGCTCTGGGAAGCACACACCATTATCCAGTAACAAAAGAGTAATAGATGTGTAATAATTATGTGGAGGAAAACTATAATGTTCAGAAAACTGTGCATTTTGATTTCTTGTTTTAAATGCATTTGAAGCGTTTTCAGCACAAGATAGACTAAGATAAGCAGGCAACTCTCATGCTTTCCCTTTGTGCCATACTCAAAATGAAGTTTCCTTTGCTTCTGTCAAGGCAAACTCCATTTGGCACAATGGTGCTGATTTGTATTGCTTAGGTCACCAGTAATGATATGCATTTCAAGCCCTACAAGTGTCTGGAACAAAGATCAACCTGTAAATCCCTGCCAAAGCTATACTCATATTTTCCCTAAGCACGTGCCTAAGCTAGATTTATTTATGTTTACTTCACTATTGGTTTTCATTTATTTATCCATCTTTCTTTGGAAGCATGGCTTCTTAAGGAGCTTAACATCTTTGCCCTGTACTTCTCCATGAGCTGCATGGATAGAAACCCAATGCAAAACCACTACAGTGGCTCTCCAATTTTACTCATGTAATTTACAGACAACTTTTCATTTACTCTACATCTGTTGCTAATGATTCATAGATTTGAACAGTATTAGTAACTTTCTGACACCTCATGTTCAACTTTCTTCCAACTTGTCTTAGACTTGTCATAGAACATGATGATGTTCCAAGCAAAGGACATTTTGTGCTTTATCAGATTTCATCACTTGAATTTTAGTACAACAATGAAAAAAACACCATGACATGTCTTCCTTATGAAAGCTATTATGCTGACATATTGAAGACCTTCTCCCCTTTCCTGATGCTAAAGAGCAAAAGCTTTAATTACTCCATCATTAGTTAACTAGACAGAGCAGAAATCATCCTACCATGCTTTTATTTTATTCTATTTTATTCCTAGCTCTAAAGGTTCTGCTGGCATTTCCAAAGCATAATTGGATTATTTCTTGAAGTCTTTTTATTTGTGATTTTTACATCTGACAAACATAGTGTTCCTTGTGTTAATGGCACATTATGCAACACCCTAATTTCTAGTATGTTTGAGGACTTCAAGATGGTGTGGGCTTTACCATCAGACACAGAAGCAACAATTTTTGTTAAAGAATAAAGCAAATAAGTCATTGTTCCCATTCTTTTGCCCCAGGCTCACTCTCACCTCCTAACAGTAAGTCACACAGGTTTCTGCTTTTGAATGAGAGCCAGAGCTGGTAATGAGCCACATGCATCAACTGTATTTACATTTTTCTTTCAGAGCAGTTGGTGGCTTACATAAAAATACAAAACATAAGTTTCATGTGGAAAAAAATTTCTCAATGAGATTTTCCCATTTTCTCATTCATAAATTAACAATTTCCTAATTCAGTTAATTATTTAGTCGAGTAGTCAATGATTCAATCAAGTACAACAGATCACGATTGTTCTGCCAAAGGCATATGAGCACTTCCAGAAGATGGAAGGCAGAGGGGTGAAATTGCTTCCAGAGAAGTTTGTCAATCTTGAAGATCAGTAATTACCAGAGAAAAAGAAGAGCTGAAGCTGAATGAAATTCCTAGTAAAGAATTTAATACAAAAGACTGTGTCTGTTGACAGCACATTTACTGTAAAATGTATAAATATGTAAGAGTGTAAATGTGCAAGAGAGCTGGGCCTGCAAGAACCTGGATTAGGGGCAGATAACTTTACTTATAACTTGACTTAGCTTGAATGAGGAGTGGCTCAGCTGGCTGTGGCATTCTGTATGTCTGGGCACAAAGAACAGACATATAGTTAGTTCTAGGCCATCCCATATAGTTCATCTTGAATTAAAACACTTGCAGCTGATGTGAGAACCAATTCTAAGCAGCAAAATGTCTTCCAGTGAACAGCATTTGGCAGGAAAGCCCTCTGGCATGCAGTGAAGAAGTAGGGAATATAAAAGTCCTAAGTGTTCTGCAACAGCATTTTTACTGGGGGGCTGACTTTTATGGGCCATCACCTGATGAAAACGAAGGATGAGTTTAATGGAATATTATATATTTTGGACTTTTTCCACAGAAAAATGATATATTTTCACATCCTCATTTGGGAATATGTACCAACCATAGAAATAAGCTATTACATAGTGGAAAGTTTATGTTAGGAGATACTTTATATCTTTACCCACCTTTTCCCACTTTTGAAAAAAAGAGATCTGATTGCTGACATGGTAAGTTATAAAAAAAAGTCTGAAAATCTCATGGAACTTGTTCTGATTTTTGGAGGACTTCAAGAACATTCACACCGTGGCTGTGTGATGATCAGTGTCCTTAGCTACCTTCTGCCAACAATGTAAAGGGGCTTTTTCTGTTAATTAAAACCTTGGTAATATGAATCATGAAGCTTACCCAGTCCTAATCTGAGTAACATAGGGGTATCCTCTCCCTACAAATGGAAGTTTAACCATTTTTTAATTACTGCTGTATCTGCAGATTGAATGGCACAGGTATTTCTTCCACTTTTTCCTCCGGGATGGAAATGGAGTGGCAGAGCAAAGGATGGACAAGAGAAAAAAAGATTTGAAAATTAATTTCCTTCTGTACCACCACAAGGAACAGTGAGCTAACAAAGTGATAGTTTTAAAAGTACTGGTTGAACCTTGAATGAACTTGTTAGGTAAATGTTCTGCTTGGCAATTTTAGAAGAGAAAATATTGGAAAATAATGTGTTTGACTAATCATTATTATTTACAATGGAACATGAAAAATTCAACCTAAAGTGTTCAAACATAAAATTTGTTACAGCCCTCATCATATTAGAAATAAATGAGCTGTGAAAGGTTCTGTAGTTTGTTTCTTTTTTAACTTCTAATTTTATTTTGCATGGTCCTGTTCTTGCATTCAGCTGCCCTCAGTCCTTTTACTGACATGCTTTGGCAGTCACAAACACCCTTGCTCTCCAACCATGCTTCCTTCTTCCCTCTAATGAATGTTCTTGTGTGTGAGGTGACTAAGCAATGTGCAACGTGTGTGTATGCTCACTGCTCTTATGGGTCCATATTCCTCATTCTTCTAAAAACTCATCAAAGGGCCATTAAGCAGCTCTTAGGTTTTGGTGATTAAGCCAGCAAGGGAAAAAGGTAAACACTGATGTTTAATTTATTGCCACTATTATAAATTCTCATGGAATGTGAAGGACTATATTACTCCACTGAGTTTTACACATGCACATTAAGAGAAACTTAAGAGAAACTGTCTACAAGCCAATTGCATTATCTTTACAGCCCAAATTTAGGCCATATTCCTTGCAAGAGATTCTAATGTGATTTACACAGCACATGGTTAAAACATTTCACTACCACTTATTTTATAAAAAAGGTATGCTGAAATGTGCATGCATTAGTAGGAAAGGCTTACAAAATTGACTTTAAAAACAATATAATTACCAGATATTGTTTTTTCCTTAATGTTTACTACTTCTTTTTCAAAGATTTGGATGTACATCATGGAGCTTTTCTACACAAACTGCAGATTCTTTTCTACACAAACTTTAGATTCTTTTCAAATATCTGGTTAATTTTTTTTTAGATGCTTTCAACTGCAAGTTCATCTGTGGTTAGAACTGTCAGAAAAATACACTAATGAAGTGATTCAAAAAAGACTTATGATAAAATCTCAAGAACTGGTAACATTGATATCTCAACAATGTATCCATTCAAAATACAAGTGATAAATAAACGTTTTAATAGGATTTTAAAGAAGTCCTTACAGATATATGTAGTGCAGTAAGGATGACTAAAGTTGGCCATGTTACATCTACAGATTTGAAACTGCCAGCCCATCTCCCACCCCAAAATAAAGAGTATATGGAATCAAAACCAGGCATACAGTGGTTTTGCCCATGGCAAATCCAACTAACATCTGAGAGTCAGAAGCTCAGGATCTTTGTGAGAGGGAGACTTCAAAGAGGCTGTTGTATTTAGTCAGTATCAACAGAACTATATTCCATCAATTCCATATAATTCTCTTTGGAGGCTATTTACACTTTTAACCTTTTGTGATAATGAGGGTATTAGAACATCTCTTACTCATTCTGATATGAGAAATGGGAATAGCAGCCCCTATTCCCCTTCTGCCTATCCTTAATGATATTGTATACTTTCAGTGTACATTATTCTAGCTGCCTCTTTTTCAGGCTGGAGTGTCCTCTTCTATTTCTGCTTTTGACTCTCTGATGTAGTCTCTTCTTGTGTGGAAGCTGTTCCATACTTCTAAAATTTTTTAAGACCAAGGGACTCTAGAATCTTAGAGGTTGGAAGACCATCAAGATAGGGTTAAAGAACATTTAATCCCAGCCATCACTGCCATGGGCAGGGAGACCTCCCACTAGACCAGGTTGCTAAAGGCCTTATCCAGCCTGGCCTTGAACACTGGGTTCAGGGTTGATGCCAGGGTTGGGGCATCCACAACCTCCTGTTCCAGTGTCTTACCAACATTTCTTAATATCTAGCCTAAATTTCCCCTCAAAGGGCAGTTTGTTCCCATTACCCCCTGTCCTATCACTGCAGCTCCTGATGGAGAGTCCCCTTCCAACTTTGCTGCAGGCCCCCTTCCAGCAGACACTGGAAGACTGCTGTGAGGTCTCCACATAAACTTCTCTTCTCAAGGCTAAACAGCCCCAGCTGTCTCAGCCTTTGTAGGGGAGATGCTCCAGTCCTCTTATCTGCTTCAAAGTTCCATGTCCTTCTTACATTGTGTACGTTGTGGGCCAGAGGGTAATGCTGTTCCTATCAGCCAACAGAGGGCTTGATCCAAACCATCCTCCTATAATCTCCTAAGTGTTGCACTCATGTGCACAATATTTCTTTTAAATTTAATTCTTTTAATTGCTTCAAACATTTAGTTTAACTTTTCTACCACTGATAATATTTCTGGAGAGCAAGTGCCAAGGTCACAGTGACTCCAGGATCTTTCCCAGACAGCAAAGAACTAACACAGAGCCGATTACTGTGTCTGTTTATTTCAACTCAGGTGCACTAATTTGCACTTATCAATATTGAAACCTAACTGCAGTTCCTCAGGCTGCTCTGCTTTGGCTGTCCCAATTATGCCTGGGGCAATTGCAGGCAGTGGCACCCTGTGACCACTGCTCTCACTGCCCATGTGCTGGCTGTGCCCAGTGGCACCAGTCCTGAGCCATCTCTCAGAAACCCCCCCTCCTCATCCTGCTCTCCCCTGTCAGAAGGGACTGCTCAGCTCCTGCTCCCTGCCTTTTAAAGACATGCTCTTCCCTAAATCCTGACCAAATTTGGAATGGGTCTGAAAAACACTGCTATAGAAATATCTTGTCCACTAGGGGGAAGTACCTCCATAATTAGGATTTGATGAGTGACCGTAGGGATCAAGGAAAATAACGATCTGTGTTTCTAAATTGCAAGACAGCGCTTGTTTTGAACTTTAATAGTAATAATTTAATGCATGAAAACAAAAATCTACTTTTAGTGAAGACATTGACACATTAGGTACTAAATAACCTTTTCAATTGAATTGTGTTTGGCTTGCTTTAATGCAGACTTCTGTTCAATAAAAGCTGTCTTATGACTTAATAGTTTCACAGGAAGCTACTGCAGAAGAACAATTAAAGAAAATGAAAGAATTGTATTTCTAGCGAAACCTATGTGGTATTCAACTCTCATAAAATAGAAATACCATTAACCTTTAAAGAAGCGACATCAAATTACTTTCAAGTAGTTGTCACTCTAATACTGAGTCATAAAGAGAAATAACCTGAACAATGTTCTGTTTATCTCTACAGTGACATATGTAAACCACCCTTTTTTCAATCTTCTGCTATTTATGTGGCACCATCAAAGAAACACTGGTTAAGGTAGAGGTGCACATCTACTGAAACATTTAAACTTATCAGTTGTTTCATAAGAAGAGAGCATGCTAGACAATTGGTCTGCCACAACCTGAATAGTTTATTTCCCACAAAGTTTAGAAATTTATGTATGAAATGACTAGGTTTTATACAGATATAGTATGACCACTTTACATTCTGATTTTATTCTTTTCTTACTCAGCCCTAATAGAGACCCTACCATTTTTAGAACATTTTAGAAAGACACCCACGAAAGCAGTCCTGCAATGTCTTCAAAGACTGATCACTAAAAGTCTCCAACCAACTTAGCAGCTTATAAGATTTCCAGTATTAAACCCTTGTGCAGTATTCTACTGACATTGAATGAGGCTTGGGCTCCTACTTAACTGTAACTCTTTTCTGTCTCTATTTTGAACGTTCATGAACAAATAACAGTCTAAGAGAAATTTAGTGGGAAACCAAGTGTAACACTGATGTAAAATCACTGTGTTAAGGCATTATTGCAGATATCTCACCCAAATTCCTGACACTGCCATTTAAATGCCTCCTGAGTACAGGGATCCTCTTTTAATTTTATCATAAAATTACTGTTCTATTATAAAGGGGAAAAAAAAAAAACCAAAACAACCCAAACCAAACAACAAACCAGAAACAGGTGACAAGATGCCATGACAGTGGCTTTTGTTCTTGTCTGCCAGAGTTCTGCAGTCAGTTTCACACAGAATCAGCCCACTAAATTTCTCATGGCTTCAGTACTCTGGATTTCACTTGAATCTTTCATTCTCTTCAGCAAATCTTCCTATTATTTGCTCCTATCAGTTAAAACACTTCAATATATTGCTAAGAAAGGACAACTTCTGCTATCTTGAATCATTTGTGGTTTAGGATAACGCTACATGGAAGTTATCAGTAAAAAAGAACAACAACAATAACAATAATAAAGGCTTCAAGACTGTCCTAGAAATTGTCACTTCAGCTTCCCTGAGGAGAAAGCAGGGCTGCATTATCTTTTCCTTCCCTTGTGGTTGCCTCGTGCCCTAGGAGGAGTCAAGGTGAGAGGCAGCTGCAGACAGCGCTGCATCCTTGTCCGTGCAAACCAGAGCCTCCCTGACGCTCCCCAAGCTGCCCCAGGAGCTGTTCTGGTCGGGGCAGCAGCGGGAAGGACTTTCCCTGCCCAAACACACCCGGCCAAGGGGACCCCTCCTGCCTGCAAACACAGCCCCCTGCACAGAGAGAGCTCTGGAGGCAGGATGGGTGGCAGGGCAGTGCACTCTGCCTGCCTCCCTCCCCGGGGGGATCGCGATCCCCTGGGTGCAAGCGGGAGCACCGGGGCCTTGGCCGCTGCATTCAAAGCACACCGCAAGAAGATAAACCTGCAGCATCAAGGTTTTTACAGATCAATTCCTTGAACTACTCGGTAGAAATGGTTTTTAAAAAGCAACACATTGCACTTGTGGTTTTCTTTTTTTTTTTTTTAAGCTTAACACAAAGTGACAGTTGACTAAACAGTTTTACATAAAATTTCCATTTCCATTTGAAAAGCTTACATTTGCAATAAACATCCCTTGCTGGCTCTGATCCCAAACTCAAGCTTTGCTCTGGAAAAACCCTCAAACACTGAAATAAACATTATTTCTAAACTGACTCCGCCACCTCACTTTCTCCTTCACAGCTCCATCTCTTAGATAACATAAAGAGCTTCAACTTTACAAGGTGTTTTCCACTTCACACCAACATACTGTGAAACAAATCACTCGTCTGCAGAGTGAACTCTGCTTCATGAGGTTTTTACTTTAGGTTCTGTTCTGAGCACAAACTGAAAAAGAAGATGTTCACTTACCACAGAAGAGTCGCTGCTGAGTTTTGAGCAGCAGAACTGTGAATGAGTGGTGCACAGAAGAGAGCATTTAAATGACATAGCTTTCCACTGAAAAATGGAGAATTTTGACCCAGCTTACTGAAGTCTAAAACCTATAATTAACAATGACTAGGCTGCGTAAGGCTAATGGATTTGCCTATGTAGACAGCCTATCATTTTATTTTAAATATAATGGAAGCAAAATGCTCCTTCTGCAATCAGCAGGTTGTAGCAGCAGAGCAGAAATGAACACAGAGAATAGGTGGGTGTTCTTTCTCTGGGTATCAAAACCTTGTTGAAGAAAACACATTTCTTTTGTAAGACTACAATGGAGATGTGAAGAGAACAAGGATTTCAGAAATAGAGAGTGTGAACAAAGTTGCACACTGAACAGGTCAGAAAGGGGTCCCTGCTGTCTGAAGACACACAGAGCTATGCCTGGCTTATATTTTTTTTTTTTTTCCTTTTTT
>VZRH01003317.1:714567-734868 GCA_013397555.1 Urocynchramus pylzowi | reverse complement strand
TATATTTTTTTTTTTTTCCTTTTTTTTCTGCATGCAGCTTTCAGACACATGCACAGGCTACCTGGTGGAGAGTGGGGTGAGTGATGTCTTAGACTGCTCAGGGCTGGCTCACCCTTTAACCCTCTGCTGTCTTGACGAGCATCCTCCTACCAAAAGGCAAAATTTTGATGAGTCCCCACTAATTTGGTGCATTTCAAGGGCTTTTGTGCCTGCATCTGGAAAACCTAAGTGACAAAGGGAGATGTCTAAAAATTTGGTTCACCATTTTCCAGGGGAGACTTCCCATTCCTGCAGAGTTTGGAACAGCATGATATCAAACAAATCTGACTTCTCTTTTTGTTTTGGTAACGTCATGCTTCACAACCTTTCTAAATCCTGGTTTCTGCACCTATTGTATCTGTAGTAAAACCATACCTATAGTAATATCATTAGTAATCTAATCCATATAGATATTTATGTATAAAGACAAATATTATTAAAAAAATCACTAAATACAAAGAGTTAAGGTCAACTGCTAAACAGCTTTTTTTAATGGTCCATTATTGGCAAACCTGTTCCTTGACCTTTGAAGAAAACAAAAGGCTGCATATTCAGTCTGTCTCAGGTGACTAGACATATGCAGAATGGACATCTGCTACCACTGCAGTAATTCAGGCTACAACATTATTTCCATTATGACTGTATTTCCCTGTTATTTTTCAGGCATTCATAACTTCCTGAAATATTAATAAGTGCTGAGATTTATTATGAACCTAGGGCTCAGTCTTGTGCTGTATGTACCTCTATGGCCCTAAGCTGGCACTAGAGCTTGTATTGACATTGCTCTTCTAGAATGAAATCAAAACAGCAGAAAATAAGGCTGGAAGGCACCTTGAGGGTTCATTGAACATCCCCTGGCATTCCCACCCTGTGGATGGATAAGCATACATTTTTCTAATTTATTCTTAGCAACCTCCAATGACAGAGAAGGGTGCCTACATTCCCCCTCTCAAACCTCTCTGAACTCATTACTGGGACTTCTGCTGAAGCTGAGCCTTTCACTGCCAACCTATTTGAGGATTTTTTACAGTCTTATGTATCTTGGATGGAGAGAACAGCTCTCTTGGATGAAGAGGATTGATGCTTGAACAGGACTTAACAGCAACCTTTGAATACCTATGGGGAACTTCTAGAGAAGATGGAGACAGGCTCTTTACTGAGGTGCTTGGCAGGAGGCAATGGTCATAAACCAAAGACAGACAAGGACTGGGGAGGTTCTGGCTGTCCAGAAGGACAATATTTTTACTATGAGGATCATTGTGGACTGAGTGAGACTCTCTCTCCTTGAAGGCTTTTGAGATCTGACTGTTCAAAATCCTGAGCAACTTAGTCTGAATTCACTGCCCCTGCTTTGAGGAAAAGGTTGGATTAGAAACCTCTGGAGGGCCCTCTTAACCTGAATTATTCTGTATCTCTAATTCTATTTCTCTTTACAGAAGACCCTTGCAATTAAACTGCTTTTACTTTCACCTAGTTTAAAAATGTATTCATCCCCCCTTCAGAAGGTGTGTTTTCCATGAACCTGGCTGTCATTTCTCCCCTCTGGTCTGTCTCTGCATTTGTCCTGTGTCTCCTGAAGGGCCCTGAGCCTCTGGTTTTATATGATGAGAGCACTTCTCCAAACTGAGGCCAGAGATATTATCCGAGGCAGCACAGAGACTCTCAATTGCTTCATAAAAGCTGAAGCATCATTTGAGATAGTTACATAAAAGACAACACAGCATGGAACATTATATACACAATAGTATTTTGAAGCATGTATTCTCTGTAGGAAATCAGTTTGGAACTACTCCAAGTGTTCTTTACACATCATCAGCCATGCAAGCCTTCAAAGGGAAGACTAGTGTTACCCTGAAATTCAGCTTTGCATCCATCTCCTTCTCCAAACTATGAGATAATTTTTCTCCCTTGGAGTTTTTGGGCTTTTTTTCCAGAGTAGTTTTGAATACAACATTTTCCTCCAGAAACCTTCAGATTGGCACCAAACGTTAATGTTGTGCCCAAAGATGAATTAACTCAGACTATGACTCCAGAACAGAAGTGCATTTGCAGCTTTAAATAATGGGTAGTGCTTTGACAGCAGTATCTTTTATTTTTAATTTTTGCAAACAACCGCATCCTGATAGAACTTAAAAATGCCTTGTAATAAGTCCTCTTCAAGAAAATATGGAGCAAACTGTGTCTTTGCTGTTTATGTGAAACAAACAGCCCAAACAGTCAATTTTCTTCCTCACTCTTTTCTTTTGAAGACTCAGAAAACCCATAAAACTACATTTGAACAATAATAACCAGAACACACATAGTATTTACCAGGAACCATCTAAAACTATTTCTGCAGTCTGTGTCATGCTTTTCTTCCCATAGCCCTACACAGCCTCAAAGCCCAAAGCAATTCCTTGCAGTCCCTATTTTTTCCTGCTTCCCTGTGCTCTCCCCACAGACACACCCAACTTTGTCACAGTCTGCAAGGATGTTCTTTTATGCAGGGAGTTTTCCCCAGGGTTTTTCTCAATGCCCTTAGTGATTTTAGGACACTTAAATGTTTCTGCAGCACCATGGCTCACTTCTTCCCAGTCTGGAAGAGTACCTGCTGACCTTGGCAGAATGGTAGTGAATTTAAATAGACAGACAAATGTAATTTTTACTTTTTTTCTTGAGCGTATTCTTTCCCCCTTTCAAGGAACTAGTATAGTCAAAAGAACAGCTTGATGACATGAAGTATGCTGGTTATTTCTTTCCTTTCAAATTATGCAAAGTATCATCTTTACAAAAGCCCATATCAATATAAGATTGAAAAATGGCTATTTACAAGTGGTGGCCTTGTGAGAACCTTTATCTTGGCACCCACCCTTTTGATTACTTAGACACAGTTACAAGTCGTCAGACCTCAGGCAATTTGATGTGGTGCTTGGATCTTAATAATTTCATTTATCAATTTTTCCTTATGGTTTTTGAGAGGTGATAAACTGGCAAAATGCATATTTAATCTGTATTTGCTACAAGTAAAACTGCCTCTGAAGTACTGGACATTTATTTTTACAGCTGGTTCTGAATTCAAATACACTGGTTATAAATAATTTCTGAATGTTATGCAGTATTTATGCTGGAAATCTGAAACTCCATGTCATTTTTGGAGAAATGAAACACAGGGAGAAGAGGCTACATTTTCACTGAACCAGTGCAGGCTGTAGTGTCTGACACAGTACTACCAGTGCCCCTAGAAGAGCCTGAGAGCAGTAGCTGTTGTCCTGCCATTGCTGAGGAATCTGAAATTCCCCCTTGACCTGCATAAGGAATGGGCTGTAACATCTTCTCAGCCATCCCCCTCCTTCCTGCCCTTTGCAAGGCTGCTTTATGTAAAAATAAATTGTATTTTCTCTGCTCTATCCCAGTGTTTGCCTCCACGTGACAGAGTGTAGAACATCAGCTGACTTTGATGTGCTGCTCTTTTGCTGACTGATTGTTTTTTTGGACGGAATGCTCAGGCACATATTTATTACATCGACTTGTTCAGCTACAACCATGCTCCTGTTACTCCTGTGTGTGTTAAATTTACCTGTCCATCTTTCAGGTGAGAGCTGCCTTACCTGATTTTAGGAATCTCCAATTGAACAGCTATGGCTGAGCTGCCTGCCCTTATAGCCAACAGGAAGAAATAGAAACAAAATGGATAACAAACCTGTAGATGACAAAGCCTGGAAGGAAGAACATTATTGTTTTCAACTACAATTTTGAAGACCTGGGATGAATGCAAGCTTTTGTGCTGAAATGGATTTGACTGGTTGCAAACCAGCTAGGCAGGATAGACTGCCTATGAGTGACCCCAGGTCACAAACTGAACATGAGCCCACATTCAGGTCAACGTGGTCAAGTTGTCAATGAAAGGCCTGGCAGTATTAACCTAAGAGATCCTTTCCACCACTGTGTCCTGTCACAGGAACAGAAATGCCTACTACAGTCAAGGGTAGAGTGTGTGGGGGGGTTAAATATCCCAAAGATGATGAGAAAACACAACCTAAAAGAAGTAGGATCATTTCTTCTAAAGAAAAGACTGGGTCTTTTCAGAATCTCCAGTCTTCAGACATTCTAACACACTTCAAAATGGAAAGGAGTGGCCCTATTGTCCTTATTTCTACCAGGGAAGACAAGAAATTATTCACTTGCAATGAATGAAGATCTAGTTGAACATTCAAAAGACTTCTTCATACTATGAATACTAAAGAACTGGAATAAATGACTTTGAAATGATCTCCATCACAGGAAGTCTTTAAGAGACAGTCAGGAATGTTGTGGGAGAGAAGCAGCCTCTGTAACTTGCCAAACCCTTTTTCAGCTTTATTTTCCTGCAGTTTTGTGCGTAAGCAGCTGATGCAGAAGGAAATAAATGCTTGTGTGGCATACCACAAGCAGCAGGTGATCCAAGCACCAACTGGTTTGCAGTTTCGTGGAGCTCAGGTTTATCCAGACAGCTAGAACATCCCACAGCACTAAAAGCATAAGCAGCAGGCTATGTTAAATTAAGCAAGGATTTCAGGTGGTCTTATTGCAGTACTCCAAAAAGCAGCTGAAATGTCAAAATTAGGCTCCAGTGAACAGAGTGTTATACAATAACCATTCCTCATAACTCAGAAGCACAAAGCTCCTCAC
This sequence comes from Urocynchramus pylzowi, assembly GCA_013397555.1. Lineage (NCBI taxonomy): Eukaryota > Metazoa > Chordata > Aves > Passeriformes > Fringillidae > Urocynchramus > Urocynchramus pylzowi. The sequence continues at coordinate 730,182 of VZRH01003317.1, read as the reverse complement.
ATCATTAAAACTTGCACTCAGGTCATTTTAGAGAAGATTGTGGCCAGAAACCCTGAAAGTGTTTATAGAGAAAAAATAATATGGCAGTGAAAATGGCTATTTTGATTCAGCACCATAAAACTGCCCCAGATGAACACTTAGGAGCAAATAATATTGCTTACGTCATGAAGTCAGAACAGAAAAAGCAGGAAAGGAAACATAATATATCATTTTAAATAAGACAGGGAGCATTTTTAGTCTCTCCCACCCCTACCTTTTCTTTTTTTTTACACAGCCTCCATTATAGTCACCCTTTGCCCAAGCCTGATTACCTTGGAAGACTAATAGTACTGCTAAGGCAGGTCAACCTCAATTGAGCAACTTGGAGGTAGGAGTACGACATAAAGAAAGACAAGCTAAACAAATGGATCTCTTGGAAAAGGTGCAGGGTTGGAGCTGAATGTTTAGTGCAACAATAAATAAAGTCTCATTAAGACAAACCAGAAACTGAAAAGATGGAGAAGGAAAGTGGATTAAGGCTTTGGCTAATGCAAGGAAAACAGTTACAGAAAGCAAGGACTTCAAAGTGTTGACATGGAAAAGGGAGAGGATCACAAATCAAAACTTGACAAGTGAAAATTATGCTACCTGGCAAGGAGGGTGAATGAAAAGATTCAAAGTATGTATCTTTTTGATGCAGGCATTTTCTGATGGCAAGATTAGGAGAAGGAAAGTCCTTTGACAATATTTGGAAGCTTCTGGGGCAGCCTGTATTTAATATACTAACCACTTAAGAATCAATGAGCTCCTTTTCTGCAAAAAGGAATTTAGAAATGTTAATGTTAGAAATTCTGATCTTTCAGGAATTAATTTTTTGAAGTGCACTTTAACACAAAGAAAATTCTTGTAAAAGAAAAGATAATTCTAATTCTGGCTAGCAAAGCAAAGACATGAAAGCAGGAATATACCAAGAGGGGGAATTACAAGCCAGGGCTTAGTTAAGTGTCCAGAAACCATGCAATGCCTATGTAAAAAAACCTCTATGTAACAGCTATACCCATAAGCTAATAAGCTAATAATTAACCCATAAGCTAATAATAAGCTAATAACTTAATTAAAAGACCTAAAAACTTCAAAGCTGAACTGTACTGAGTAGTATCTCAAGGGAATTCTAAATCCCTAGCTGGACACCTAGCATTCCTGTATAAGACAAGAGAAACAGGAATTCTCCAAAAGTTGGGGATACAAAAAAAACCACTGAGCAGAAAACTCAGTGAAGCTAGCCAACAGCCAATATAAGGAAGACAGGACTGCATATGAGTTTCTTCCCTCTTCAGAGGTTTCATATTCAACCAAAACACTCCTTTTCCTAGCAAAAACTTCCAGCAAGCTCTTTGGGAAAAGTGATCATCATTCCTGTTCAATCTCAGCTGAGGCAAAGCCATAATTCATTTTTTTACAACAAAATTATGGAAAAGCCATAATTAATTTCTTTACATTTTAATCACATTTTTTTACAGTTGTCTCTGCTTTTACAAAGCAGAGACAACTGGGACTTTAAGCCAAACCCCAAAGGACTTTTTTAACCTCCTCCAACAGAATCAAATTGCTTCTTACTTATCTTTAAGCCCTGAATTTTATGTACTTGCCTATATGGTCACAGCTTTAAGAATAAATACGAAGTACAAAAATCATTAGGAGCAAAAGTTAGCCCTGTATTAGGGTATATCTGTAGGAACAGAATATCAAGAGACTGATGGAAGGGAACTCAACTCTCCCCTATACACAGACAAGTGTTCTTAGTAGCCACTGGGCTGCCATGAAGGATTAAGACATAGTCCACAACCGCTCCTGCTCAAACGTTGAGCAGAAAATGTTCAACTGCTCTTTGAGAGGATCCAAATACCAATTTCTATACAGTTAATCAGAGCAGTTCTGAAACCTTTTTGGTGCCGTAAAGTCAAGTGCACTATTTGGTTTGTATGCACTAAATCCTGTCCAGGGCCAAGCTAAGAGCCTCTGAGAAGTTTCTGACACATGCTATCCCCCATGCTACCCTCTCTGTGTCTTTGAGAAGCAGCAGACTATCAGCAGCCAAAACTGAGTTTCAAAATGTCAACCTTTAAACAAGGTGTACAATTCTGATCTGAAAATCCTTTTGGGAAGTCAGGGATGCCTCTCTGCCTGCTTTACAGAGTCTAGCTTTTCAGGCAGAGGCCACTGAGGATATTTGTACCGCCCACAGCATTCCTGGAACTGCAGACAGAATGGAGAGGCCCTCAGTGAATTTAGGTGGTGCCAGGACCAGGCTGCTGCTGGGAGGCAACAGGCAAAAGATTTGGATCACAGCTGCTGACCCGAGCGCGTTAATCCTGTGAATCCAGCTGCTCGGAGTGCTGGTTAAATGAGGCCATTATCTCCCACCCACTTCCTCGGGCTGTTCCAGGGCTAACTGCAATCAGATACTTCAGAGAGCTGCTATCGGCACCCCTGGGGACCTTCTGCCTCTCCTAAGTAGAAATCCTGGAGGAGCTGCCAACATGCAGAGCCCTTCCTCAGGCTTCCTCTAGCAGGCTGTGCTCAGCCACAGCCCAGGCTGGCCAGGCTGCGGGGCTGAGGTGTCAGCGCGCGGTTGACCCGGGCCGGCACGCGCCAGGCCTACAAATGTCCACCTGTAATTGCCGCTCTCTTGTGACCAACACCAGCCCGTGCTCCGTGCCCAGCTACACCAGGAGATTGTCACAGCCTGGAGTAGTCCTCCCTGCTCCCTGTCAGATCAAAAATTAGCTGATCTTGTGACGGTGTTTCAATGACTGTTTTTTGTAGGAAGAAGTGAAGCGTTGAGTTACTGTGCCAACACCGTGCTTTAAATGATATTTACTCGCAAGCAGAGTGTGCCCTGTGGACTGGGGCAGTATGCCCAATACTCTTGTTGCAGGAATATAAAACTGAGTATTTTTCCCTGCAGTTTTCACAGTTCTGAAAAATATATTTCTTCAAGTGAAGAACAGGAGAGCCCTCGTGTGGCTAATTTAACATCTGTGATAACACACAGATGCTATGGATGGTAGTAAAAAACTACATTATGTGTCAGTTTTCTTTTGTTGTTATTTCTGATCTCATCCCCTTTAAATATAATTGATTTAACGAACCTCAAATTTATTTTCCAGCCAGTTGTATCTCAGATTGTTTTTCCTTCCAGTGAAGTGAACAAGCCATTCCTCATACTATATCTGTGCTTCATTTCCCAGTTTTGACAAAAGGAATGTAAATTATAAAGTAACCCTTTCTGAAATGTTTCTCTTGTGGGCTGTAGGGAAGAAGAGAAGCATATGGGGGGATTTAATATGCACAATGACCTCATTCTTTCCAAGTTTCCTCATTCTCAGGAGACATATTTGCAATTCACACACACAGTTCAAAAGTGGAGTAGGCTATACATCTGCTGTACATACACACATACACACACAGGGTGTCTTACACTCCCAGAAGACAACAGATGACAAAAAAGTGTGAGTGTTCACGTTATTTTTGCACTAGGGCTCTCCTTGCAGATCAATGATGCAATAAGCACCTCAAGTAACCCCCAGTTTCTGTGTGAGTTACTCAAAGGCACTGCAAACATTAGACAATCAGATCATTCAGAGCCCCTTTTTAAGAAAAAAAACTTACTCATGCCTTACACATTTTTGTCATCAAATGGATAAGTTGGAAATAAAAAAAACAAAAAAAAAGGAAGGGGGGAGATTAACTGGGCACTCATATCTAATTCAGGGATAATTTATTCTAAGCCTTGTATGAGTCTCTTGCGTGTTTTTTGACCCTGTGCTTAACCCTTAGGAGGCACTCATTACTACTCAGGTGATGTGACACAGATTAAATCACATCTCAGAGGAAGAAGTCCTCAAGCCTCTCAAAGCATCTCTCTTCTGTTCTGTTGGAAATATACACATCTTGTCCATTTCCTCTTCCTCCATATCTATGCAATGTTTATTTTGTTCTCTTCCACATTATTCCTTTCCAAACCAGCTTCAGTAAATGCAGGGCAGATGCTGCTGGCCCAGGGGGTGGAGGATTCTGAATCCTGAGAAAGATTAGGGCAGAAAATAAATGTTTTCTCATTTGGTTACTACACTCGTCTTTTTCTGTGCCTGAATTCTTTTTTGCATAACATAAATGTGTTATACTTGAGAAAGCAACTTGCCAAAAGTCCAGTCAGGAAAGCAGGTTTTGGTGCTCCTAGCTGGCCAGTCAGTCTGATAATATTGCAGAAAATTTTATGAATGAAGGCTCAATAGTTCAGGAAACTTCTGATGGAGGTACAATGTATTAGCAAGCAATAACAGTGTAGGAGCACAGCCCACTGGGTGTGTGTGTCTGACTTACAGGTAGCACAAATTTTACTCTGAAGCAGAACAAAAAAATCCTGAAATAATGGATCTAGTGGTTCCATCTGCAGAAACTGTCTGAACCAGCTCAGATAAACCATCATGAAAGCTTGACCAAACTGAGGTGAAAAGGTCCTACTCTGAGTTTTCAGAAGATGAGACTTTCCCCAAAATTACAAGGAAATGTTATGGACACTAGATTGCCTTCTAAAGAGGGGGCATAGACTAATTATGTTTAACAACATTGGATTTTCATATTCACCTAGAAGTAAAATAACTGGCTTAGGTACCTGGTTTTCAGTTCTAACCTTACATTCTCTCCTTTATGACCTGAATTTAATACCATAAATGGAGACTGTTCTTAACTCAGATAAGAGTATAAATCACAATATAAATAATCACTTTATATTAAATATAAAGTTTAATAAGTGTTTTAAACCAATTAAGGCTGAGGCAGATGTCTGGGCACAATTAATAACCCCCCTAAAAGACCTGGCACCAGTCTGACCACATTCAGCCTTTTTTAATAATAAAGGCAGATATGGACCAAATTGGTGCCTTCTGAAGTTGTGGCATGTGCTCCATGGCCTGCCTGCTAAATCAATGCTTGGACTACTGAATAATTTTTCTTTTTGAAAAATAAGTTATATTTGCTTCTTAATTTGTCTAACAAAGATATATTATTTTGCTAGATGTCAAAGACATTTGAAGTCAGACTACCTTCAAAATTTTTTGTTATATATTTCTTCATCAGTTCACTTGGGCAGAGGTGACAGGTAAGGCACAAGTCAAACTTCTTTGAGAAAGACCACCAGTTCATTTGAATGCCTGGAGACCTAAGGGCTGGGAAAATTCAGTTAATCTGTTTTTGAAAATAAAATATATAAAGAAATGTTTTCACCTTAAACAGCTAACCTGCTCAAAAGGCAGAAGCTTGCCATTTAACTCAGATACTGCACCATGACATTCTATAGAAGTGTTTTGTTTGTTGTTGTTGTTTTCTATGACAGGTTTTTTCCACAGCGAAGAGCCAGACTTATTTATAAATATGACATTCTTTTTCTGGTCTCTGGTTAGATGGCATGAACAAGATCTCATTGTGTTCTGGCTACAGGACTCAGGCATAGACCCATATATACAAGTATATATACAAAAATATATATATATATTAAAGCTGTTTGGGAACATAACTTGCCTTTGAAGAATAGAAACAATTATTTTAATAGGCTATCCCTGAGTGTAAACCTATAGTCAAAATGAGAAGTAAAGAAATATCTGTACTTTGTTTGATGAACAAATGCTTGAGAATTTAAAGCCATGAAGTCTAGAGGTAAAAAATTTAGACTGAAAGTGTTTTTCAGGATAAAATACAATTAATCTCAGGGACTTAGGAATAGAAAGATTTTTTCCATTTATTTATAGGGATCACTGTTAATAATAGAGAGTTATTTTGCTTCCTCAGGTTGTAAGAGCAGAACCTGGACCTTCAGGAATTTCTGTTTTACTCATTTTATGCCACCAAGCATAATTACAAAAGGTTTAATATTCAGATATTTTTAAACACCAATAGCTTTTTCCAGTTGCTTACAAAATCTATACCTCTTCACTTTAATTCAACCATTTAATCTTTAAAAATCAATTTAACTTTGATGTTTTTATTACTTTGCTGTTATTCCAGTAATTCAGATCTTCAAAGGTAAGAACACGTTAGCCATTCAAAGCTAAAAATCAAATAAAGCTACACTCCCTGTCCCCCAATCAGAGCTTTCATCTGCACATTTATGATTTCAGGAAGAAACCAAATTAGTCCTAATTGCCTCTAATTTAACTTGGCCACTCAAATAGGATATGAGATCACATTTCATCATTCTGTAGATAGTTTAATCACTAGTGTACACAGACTGGCGAGTTTGCTGTACACTGAAACAAAGCCTACCTTATCACATAGAAGTTCAGCCATGTAGAAGCAGACCTGATTTCATTCTCTTTTAGAAGTACAGACTTTAGACAAAGTGGGTTCTCTGTTTGATGTGCATTTGGTGTTTTAGCTCAACTTTTGACTGACTGTGTGCTTGGAATAATTTTTTAACATTTAGTAGTTTTTAAGCCTCAAGTGGCATAAAGTCATTTAAATTACTTCAGTATCATGCAGGATTATATGAGAAGTCCTTCTGCCTAAATTCTTGAAGAAAAGGCAGCTGCTGAGGGATGAGGCACCTGGGAGCAGCTCAGTCCAGCCATGGATGCTCCTGGCTGGACTGGGGGTGCAGCTCCTGCAGCCTGCACAGCAGCAGCTGCGAGACAGGGCAGTGGTGCCTTCAGCTCCCACTTCAGCAGCTGCTGCAATTCTGTAGGAAAACTTGGAGATCCCTGAGGAACTTTGAAATACAGTCAAAGGGCAGAAGCAAAGGTGACCCATCAATGTGCTGGGTCAGCAGGAATCAGAAATTCTCTAATTTCACTTAGCATATGTTAATTTTTGTTTTTCTATTCCAAGTGGAACAGCTGATTATCACTTCAGCGTTCTTTGCCCCTTGCTCAGTTATATATCAGCTTATATGTGATAATATCCTTCATTTGAAGCCAGGTGATCAAATGTAGTTAAACACATTTTAAGAATAATCTTTCAGAATGTTTAAAGCTGTCTGCTCAGCAATGTTGGTCCTCCTCAGAGATCCCACAAAGGCAGTGGCAGACTGGCAATGTTCCTGACCACAAACTAGAGAGGGAGCAAATGTTACACATTTACTTTCAAGCAGAATAGAGGGGCACGATAGGTTTTGTAATCAGAAACCTTAGAAATGGCAGCCTATTTCTAAAAGTTATGTGAAACTAGAGAGAGAATGTGAATGCCATGCAACCTCTGTATTTAATAAGGGCTAAAAATTGAGTGATTTTATTACTGGAAGTGATTGGAAAAATCTACAGACCAAGCATTATTCATATCAGTTATTTGGCAAGTAAATTTGGATAATGGAAACATTGAGAAGCAAAGGAATCACAGTTGTTAGTTATTGGCTATAAGTCACTCTCCTCCCCTACACAGAGGGGCTCAGGCGATTTCACTGGCTTTTTTTAAGGAGGATGTTTTCAGCAATACAGCACCACGGTTCAGAACCCTGCTCTGTGGAAACCAAACTCCCTCCAATCCTTGGAGCAGTGCCTCTAAATCAAACACATATCTACTGGGCAGACAAACTGCTTTGGGACTTGGAACTGGAGTGGCTCAGGCAAGCATAAGGAGAAAACTCTTTTCCATCAGTCACCTGGATTGATGACTGGTAATTCACCTCCCCAGTAAGATGGAAACCTGAGCACATGGGCATGCCAGGTGATTTTCTTTAAATAAATCAGGGAAATTTCTTCCCTCTGTACAGAGCAGAGAAATCACCCAGAGAAAAACAGCTTTTACTTTTGCTTTTTTCACAGGGGAAAAAAAATGGCTCTCCAAGCATGGAAACAGCTCCCATCTCAGGGCTGTGTTTCAAGGTTGACAAATGCATGTGGCACCAGGGGTGATTTTCCCAAGGTACAAACACAGCATTTCAGCACTTCAATCTCACACCTTCATTTATGCTGTCTCAACTTTTATTTTGAGCATCAGCATTCTAGGACAGAGCAAAACACCCCAAACTCATAATAGGAGTAATAAATAAGACGATCCAGCATTGTAAAAGCCATTCTTTCAGAAAATTGTGAGCACAGCTCAAGAGTCAAGGCTCACTGTCTCATCTGGCCAGCATTTCCATGGGCATCCTGAGGAAATGAGGCCATGGAGCCACTCTTCTGCAGCAGCCAAGTTAATTTGATGGGAGAACATTAGATAAGTATTTGGGAGAACTTCTGAGACACCAGGTGAGATATGGTCACAGCATTCAGTCCCTAGTTGGGGGACTAGTTTGGTCAGACTATCTGGACCAATATTTTGCATGTGTGATCTATCACAGTATTTTTAAAATATCAGTATTTGTTATATAATATTTCGATCCCTTATTCATGTCCACTTGGAGTGAACTGGCTGTGGCTTTGCTAGCATAAGAGATTTTTCAGTTACAGACAGCAAATCCAGGAAGGATCAGGAAAGGAAAATCTTTAATGAAGACAAATAAAATTACTAGGGAAATAGATAAAAGTGTTCTGTGTTACAGCCTTGGAAGGGCAGAGTAGGAGATTTAGTTGTGGATTGATAACTCTGGGATGAAGTTAAATCAGCTTAGTCAAATTAGCCTTTTGATGGTCACATCTGTCAGAGCAAGTATGTCACAAGAGGAAGATGTGTCCAAGATGGAGAACAACATAGTGAGCAAATGGATTCTCCCTCCCCCAGCACTGAAGTGAATAGCCAGGTACAGGTTTCCACTCAGAGGATTCTTGGCTTGCAAAAAAAAGGAGATCTGAAGATGATTAACTAACAGTTTCCCTGAAGAGTTCAATGCTGAGGAGAAGGCTGAAAGAAATAGCAGTCACAAGGCTCATGGCTCAGCTTCCCCCACTTGGAGCCTACTGGATTGCCAATGGGAAGCAAAAGCAGTTGTCAGAACACTTTCCAACTACTGCTTCTCATCTGGTGGAATAAGCCAAAAATATTCAGTGCCACTAAGGTCTGCTAGCACGAAGGACAAACTAAGCATCTTAGCTTTCCAGATTTTAAAGAAATGCGAATTCTTGTTTTCAAAAGCAAATTACTAAGAAAAGTTTGGATGTTTCTTTATAGCTAAGGGAAAAATATGACCTTCTGATTCCAATTTTTCCTGAGAATGTTGGGTATTCTGGAAGCAGAAAATCTTCTTGCTGAACTCTATCCGAAAAGTGCCTTTGCATCAGATTTAACTCCAAGGTTCCCAGACTTCTCATAACCAGGAAGAGTTAAGATGCAACATTTCTTCTAATGAAAGAAAGCATAGGTTTACCTTGTTGTATAATGTCCATTGTATATATTGGCCTTTTGGATGTATGAAACAACATTTAGATACAGCTCTGTATCACATTTTTTACAGTCCTTGCTGTGTCATGTCACCATAATTACTGCATTGCAGAGGATGTTATTGCAAGTCTGAGACAGTTTATTTTCCACTTATTTTGTTTACTGCTTTGGATGGGAAGACAATAAAGAACTAAATACAGAGACACATGAAGGAATAGCAGAGAATAGGAGCAAGAAGAGCTACTGTCTCCCTAGTCACAAGTGTCTCTCTTCTCTACTTGAGATTACAGCAGGCTTAAATGTTTTTTTTCAGGTGGAGTTTGATGAGACTCTCCACCACACATTTAATTTCCTAGTTGCTAGTTTCTGACTGAAGGCATTACACCTGAGTCTGCAGTAATTTGGCAAATTTCACCTTCTTACTGCTCAGAGCACCAATGAAACAATTATTGACAGTGATTAGTCGTTTGCATTCTGTTTCATAGGTCTTAGTGGAAAAGTTCTTCCTGCCCTGCAGCTGACTCTCTGCATGTGAGTGACACCAACAAGGTGCCACCACTGGTACCCCTGCTCTGCTCATAGGCATCCCAGCCAAGGACATGAAGGGAACCAAGTAAAATCCTGCCAGCTGAAAAACCTCAGACTTCTGATTGTGTTTTTTAAGCTGAGGCCCTAAGCCCTCACTTACAGGTGCCCAGTAAAACTGACTGAAATGTTATCACAACAGTTATATCATCTGAAGGTTTATCAACGATAATTCACACAGATGTTTGGTTTTGAAGTTATTCAGAAAGAATGTACAGAAGAGCAAACAATACTGAAACAGAACTGCCACACTGAAGCATGAAAACCACCATTTCAAAAGCTTTGCTTCATTCCAAAATAAGCGTTTTTATCCTAGTGAAAGAGCTGACTCCCCATACTAAATCCTCAAGTGCTCTTCTTTCTGCCAGGATGGCTTTTGTAAACGATCTGCTAAGCTGACTCAGGTAGCTGAACCTGCTGAAAAATGAATGGGGTTTGTTAACTTGTTTTTATTTGGGTTTGGGAGAAGAATCGTGCGACTAACAAGATTTCTGCTGCACAAGAAAGTCAACAGAAAAACGTTTTCTGGTAATCCATAGATAGGGACAGGAGCAGAGCTAATCCTTAGCCTCCTGCACAAATTTCAGTCAGATTATTCAATTTTGTAACCCCAAAACAATACAACCTAGCAGCTTTTGGAGTACAGGAATTCTTCAGTTCTGCCTGCAGACTCTGCTGGCTTGATAGGTGATTTTCAAAAGCTTTTGACATCCTAGCAGAGGAAAGGCTTAAGAAGCCTTGCCTAAAGTGTTGGCCTCACATGGCTTTTATGAGATCTTGTATGCAGCCTAAGTCTGCCACAGCCAAGAGCAAAAACATTTCCTGTGGTCAAAAACAACACATAATACCTGTGCCAAGAAAAAACATGACTGCACAGGGCCAACAGCCAGGGCAGAAGGCAGTGTCTTTGCTATAAAGAGTAGATCACTGAAAGGAGTACCTTTCTTCTACTGCTGTAACCGTGCAGTGCTAAGCTTTCCACCTTAAAAGGCCCTGGTGAAACTGTGGCTGCTTGATGGTGTAAAGCTACACATATTAGTACCTCAACTGAGCTATGGAACTGAAAATGAAATGTGTCTATTTTCCACTAGCACCATTGCATTAATCAAATAATTCCTACCATCCATGAATGTTTGGCAAAAGAGGGGAAAAATATTAATTAAAAAATTGCATGAAACCTAAAAATTAACTCTTCCGTGGTTGAGGTTTAAAGAGGAGTGATAAAAGTGTAAATCAGTCTTTGAAATAAGCCCAGTGTATAATAAAGTAAATGAAATAGCTTTCTGTTCCAAGTGTGTTCTCTTTTCACAAAGGTCAAAAGAAAAACTTTTAAAAAAATCACAGGTTTAGAGACAGAAGGTTCCAGGTTAAGATCCTCAGGTCTAAGCTGCTATTTGCATTGTTGTTTTCTGGTTAGAACACATCAAAATCATGCACGTGGCTACACACTTGATGTCTCCTCTTTATCCTTTAAAAGAATCAATTTCACTGATTGGATCCTAGAAGAAATAGCCCTATATAACTGCTGTGTTTTTAATTTTCTGCTTTGGGAATGTATAATAGAACTGACTGTAGCCTTTTGCAATTGCTTTCCCAAAACAAGAATTGCTTAGCTAAGGAAGAATACATGATGAAAATATTTCATTTAAAAAAAATATTTAAACCTCATTTGATGATTAAATATCTTATTACAGGATCTGAATTCTTCTAGATTCCCTAGGAACTACACATGGAACATTTTATGCAGAGTTGTATTCATTTTCATTCTGAATTGCTTGAATTTTTTTTTCTTTGCAAATTTTTGATTAATTGTTCCATCACTTACAATCACCCTTAGGGGAACTTGGCCAGCAAACTCAGTAGAAAGCTCAGACTGGGACTTCAAGCTGACAGCTACTGAAATTGTAAGAGCTGTGAAGTAAAAGTAAACTGAGCTGGAGCCAGTAAGCTCTGAAATTTAGTTCTGGGGAAGGTTTTGGCTCTATATAGTTTGAAATATGCTGAGAAGAGCCATTTAATTGTATTAAAAAAATACAATTTCCTTGTTCTTTTAGCAAGTGTCACTTTACAAATTGTGTTAGGAGAGACAAGGGTCTAGACAGGAGAGACAGACAATCTTGTAAGAGAGGTAGGAACCCAGAAGTCAGGACTTCAAAGGAATGTACATTTAACAGCAGCATTTTGGAAGAGAGCATTTTTACAAGAGGCTAAAGGGGTATAGAAGTCATGGGGGAGAAGTGGAACTAAGGCATGTGCCAGGAAAATTATCCCAGCCCTGAGAATAATTATTATAAAAACAGGAAAAAAAAAAAAAACAGGTAGAAATATTGATGTGTTTCTGACAGAAAAGCTAAAGCTAAACCACAGTGGTACTGACACAGAGGACAGTTTCAGAGTGGTAGCCCTCCAGGTAATTCCTGCTTGAATGGATAGAAATCCTTAACTGACTTGTCATTTGGGTTTTTTTTATCCCTAGTTCCTTTCCATCATTGGAAAGTCTTAGGTGGGGTGCCATGTTTCTCCAGCTCTGCTATTCCCTGAGAAACAGCTGATGCCTACAGCTAGACAGTGGGAATTCCTAACAGAAATATCAACTGGAAAAAGAACAAGTGGAAATGTGAGTGTGAAAATGATACACATTAGTTGCTACAGAGCACTGTCTGTGTGATTTCATTTGAATGACCAGATACAAGTAACAAGGCAGCCTAATGGTTAGAGGACAAGATGATGAAGGCAAAAAGAACGAAGAAACACAAAAATTTTGCCTGAGGCTGAAAAGGTCTGAAGCAAAATAATGAGCTGAAAGAAATCATTCACACCTATGGGGCATAAACATTCAAAATGTGGTTGATTGCTGCTAGTCACAAAAGAAACAGGAGGGAGGAGGATGCAATACTCAGCACTCCTTGTCCAGGCCAAGCCCCGTGGGTATACGTCTTGGCAAAGGATGAAATCCAAGTGCAAGGGAGTGAGTCTGGTTTTGTTTAAAGTAGCTATCACATTCTCCTTCCATAGTGTCTCACACTGACTTTTTTTGTGCTAATTCCCTACAATATTAATCACATCACTGCTATACACCGTGGGATTTGCAGAGCAGAGGTCCAACCATAAGTTGTAATAATGCCAAACTGATTTTTGCTTTTATATTTTCTTCTTATATATTTGTAGCTTTGTAGACTATTATTGTATAGCTATATAGTTCCTAGATAAGTTCAGTACTGATAGACAGAAACTAAACACATTCCAAGAGCCCCAGTCTCATCTTGCTTCTTCCTCTGGGAACGCAGGATGAGCTGCTCTCTCAAGACACAGTCTCATAAACAGAGTATAGCTGGTAGCAAGAAAGGAGGGCTCCAGAAGAGGTGGAACCAAGAAGGGGAATTAACTCATTACTTGTGCTTCTAATTGGGAATTCTTGTTAATTATGCTAATTTGCTAAACTTACAAAACTGTATTCACCCTATGTGAGCTGGGCATTTTTCCATACCTGTTTCTGGAGACATCCAATTAAAGACCAGCTTTTACATTACTCCCTATATTAGCATTGTTCCCCAAAGTGTGTTGTTTTACATCTAGATCTTGAAGGTGTCACTAAGTGTCTGCAGCTCCTTGATGGCTGATGGGGAACTTGGCACCATATACTTAATGCAGAACTAGTTCCTGACAGCATCAGTAATAAGAGCAAAAGAATACTTTTGCATCAGCTGTCCAATGGCATTTTTTTCATTGTTTTGTTCTTCTCTACCACCAATCAATAGTGATTTTGTTAAAAGCAATAGACTCAGAGACTGCTATGCCTTTGAAACTACAAGGAGCCATAAGGAGCAGAACTATAAAAGCAAAGGCTTCACATTGTTGGAAAGGAGCACAATTAATGTGAGTGCAGTGTTTTATATGACAGTAGAGCCACCATCTTACACCACTGCTGCAATTCCAAAGTTTTATCTACTTTCAGTTGTGATCCAAAAAAAAGTCTGTGCTGTTTCTCAAGTAATAAAGGCAATTGGCAAAGAGTCACATAACTTAATTATCAACCAGGTGCTATTGTAAGGGGATTTTCAAATCTATGTAAATCCCATCACACCTAACAATACATTGAAGTGAATTTTACAGGCCAGCCTGAAGCTGTGATAGGGAAAGGAATTAAAAGTGGGAAATAAAACTCCTGCATGCAGCACAGTTATGGAACATTTTTATGCCAGTTGGTGTTCACAGAGAAATAATTGGCTGAAACTCTTGGCTGTAACAGACCAAGCTCTTAAACCCTGCTTGTATGAAAGGTATTGCTGGTTACTCTGTTTTGGTTTTTTAAAGTGAAACAATGCCCCATCTGCACTAAGCATGTTGCAAGTACTTTATTTCATATGTTCCAAAGAGAGGTCAAAATCAAGCAAATTCTGCAGACAGAGGTGCCATCTCACATCAAGCTCTTTGTTTTCTTTTATGCAGATTCATCAAACTTTATCCCTTGAAAAAAACCCTACTTTATTTTTGAACACTCTTGCTAGAGTTTTGGAATTAAAAATGAAACAGAATTGTTTTCTATATTTGTCTCAGCTGAACTTCTTTGTGTTAATTTTTAATGTACATGCTCTGTTTTAAAGCCTTTAAGCATATTGAGCAACAGGTCTTAGCATAATTAATAACAGTACAACATAACACTGTTTTATTTACATTTGCTCCTTGGTACAAGATTATTGTATGGCAAAATCTGTATTCCTTCACTCTAATGTGTCACAGTTGCAAAGTATGGCATCTCTCTAAGCTTGACATTAATGTCACTCAACAGTTTAATTTTTTGGGGCTTTTTTGATCTAAATGGATAGCCCAGTTTTGAGGGTCTTGGGTCCATTAGGAGGAAAAAAGAACAAAGACTTTTTCCCCTACTGTATTCAGGACAACAAAAAGTAACAGAAGTTTATTACCTTTCTAGGCATAGAGCTGCCATAGAGAGGCAAAAGAGAGGCTTTGAACTTCTTTCTGAGTCCTCTTGAGCTCAATTACTGACCACCCCACAGCTCTCCCCTCCTGTCTGGATATCTCATTAACAGTGCAGCTTTCACTGACCAGCAGTGGCTTCACCTTTAACTCACTGCATCATTGCTTTGATCAGTTACATGTGCTCTAGACCAGGTTTCAGAAGGGAGAAGGTGACCTTTAAAAAGTTGACATTGTGTTCAAGTGAGAAAAATAAAGGAGAATGAGCTCTGGCAGGTTAAAAACACAAGGCAGGCCAAAGAGTTTAAAGAACAAAGTTATAAAAGCTAAAAAAAAGTAATAATAAAACCTTTTACAGAGCCATCAAAAGCCTTCTAGAAAGGCTATGCAACAATAAATGGTAAAGGCACAAAAGAGGCATTCAGAAGATAAGACCAGATAAAGAGATAAGATAAAGATAAGATAAGATAAGATAAGAGCAGATAAATTAAATGAATTTTTATACACAGTGAATGTAGAGGAGTTCAGAAAATTCTCTCATCAGAAATGTGCTTTCTCCCCACCACACAAACACACTTTTTTTTTTTTTAATAAATGGTATCTCAATGGTCCTTCATTCAACTGAAGTTCAGAAACAGTTTACCAAGAGGTTCATCATGACCAGAGAATATTTATCCAAGTTTTAAGAAGGAATTGAAGCAGGAAATAACCTAAATAACAAGTGCAGTGTATGATTTCTTGTTTAAAAATGCCTAGGATGGAAACCAGATGGTAAATGGGACAGAATTAAACAAAAAAAAA
>VZRH01003317.1:669254-714520 GCA_013397555.1 Urocynchramus pylzowi | reverse complement strand
CAACAAAAAAAAACCAAACAAAAAAAAAAATAAAAAAAAACCAACCACCAAGAAACCCCCCTACACACACACTGGTTCTTTGTACTGTGGTTTTAACTACAAGAACAGCGTTTGTGGACATGTTTTTGTTTGTTTAAGCATTCATTCCTTTTGTGTTTGAAAATGTTTGCAATCTCACTACTAGTACTTACCAGCAAGTGTCCCAAAAACTGTGTGCCTCTACTAAAAATTTTACATTTTTTCCAGCCTGCTGTCTCTATAAAGAGACACATGTAGTGGCCATAAAATCCTCTAGAAGTTAGTGGGGTTTTTTTCTTTATGGAATTTTAATTCCATTCTCATCTCCCCTTCACCTCAGCACGGCCAAATCTCCCTTGCCTGTCAGATGAGGTATCTGCAGTGCTTGCAGTTTGGCCTCAGATTTGCCTGCCTCTGGCCTTTTTTCTCTTTACTATTTGTTTAACTCTAAAACTCCTAACAGGACTGCCTCTCAGGGGCTCCTAAGGAGAGACAGACCTACACAGGAGCAGTAGAGGCAGATGCAGCCACAGCACAGATGAATGACTTGGCAGTACCAGCAGGGAAAGGAGGGGGAACTCTGGTTTGAATCCACTTAGGTGCCACAAGGACTTCAGCATGACTTTGAGCCTCTGCTTCAGGCTAGGTCAGTTTTTGCAGGAGTGATGTGCTCAGGGAATTTGGGCATTCCTGAAGTTCAACAGCTGATGTTAGAGGATGCCAAAGTCATCTGAAGGGTAGAGTTTTCAGTAGGAGCACAAATACTGTTGAGAATCTGGGACCCTTAGGCTGGGTTTCCTTTTCAGAGGAGCTTTTAGACGAGATTCTAACACTTAGAGCCCAAAGCAGCCCAACTTGTGCAGTGATTAGCTCTCTAACATGCCAGCCTGATTTGTGACGCAGTATGTTTGCACTGTCAGAAAAGCAGCAATGTTCCTCATAACAGAGACAGAAGACACTGCAAATCAATGACAGACCTTTATCTTGGAAGCTCAAATAAAGAAAAAGCACACAACCAGAGGAAATCTCTTCACAGGTCCACATGATTCATAACCCTACTGCTTTACTGCGATGATGTTATCACAGCTGTACTTTTCTCTATAAGGCAATTGAGAAGAACTATAATTTAAGCAAGAGACTACAAGATTTGTGTTGCATGCACATCCAAGCAGGAGCTTCTAAAAGCATGTCCTTGTGCCTGCTGCATGAACCTCCACATCAGCTTGCACTCAGCATCTCCCCTGGGACGCACTTGCTTGGAGCAAGGATAGGAGCACATCTGCCACAGACACTGGCAGGGCTGTACATGAAGATGCCCCCTCCACCAAGGACTAAAATTTACTGGTGTCATCTGGCTTAGGGAAAAATATCTGCAGCTCATGAATAATTTCATCATCACATGAAGATTTACTTTCACCAGACTGTAAAAAGAACATTTCTAGAGAGAGGGGCAACCTGTAGGATAATCAACCCAGTTGTATCCTTCTATTCCAGAGGCTAAGACTATTTGTTTTACATCACATTTGACAGTATCCAAGTTGTTACTGGCCTAATAACAGACTAGAGAATATAGGAAAGCATTGATTTCTCTTTTGCCCTTCCAAATATTTGTTCTGGTGAACAGATTTAATTTTTTTTATAAAGAAGAGTGCTGTAGATCAGATTTTTGTTACTGACATTAACTAAGTTATTAAAGTGAACTGAATACTGACATGCAACACCAACATGTACAGAGTAACACACAACAGAAATGAGCAGCAGCCTTAGAACTGGCAGTTTTAATGCTCACTTTTTGAACACTAGGGAAATCTTGCATAGTAAAGGGGAGACAACATCCCTGGGATAGTACATAGAAATACTGCATTAACAAAACATTTTTACAACATGTAAATTCTTGCCTAGAATATAAAAATCACCAGTAGAAATCAGTTCAGAAACAGACTAAGTACTTCTACTGAATTTTTAAAAAATACTCAGTTACGTTAAATCAAATTAAGTACGTGAAGGTAGTTTGATGTCTGTTATGTGATCACAAAAGTTGTGAAGTGGTTTAAATTACTTTGGTCTTGTATACATAACATAAAATACAAATGTGCAAGTTGACCCCTCAGCAGATTTAGTGAACAAAGTCAGTGTTCTAAATAGGTAATTAAAAACATAGATAAAAACTCAACATGGGGTAGATTATAGAAGCCTGCCATGAATAGTAAATTATTTCCACCTTTTGATAAAAGAAATAGTGAAGATTATAGAAGGGAAAAGAGTATTCTCAAGATTGAAAAAACCACAAAACATTCATGATAGTAAATGAAGGCTGGCAAAAACTCAGAAGACTTTTTGGGAGTGGTAAATTCATAGAACAGGTCCTAGGAAGGGCATTATGATCAGCAGACTCCTCTGCCTTCAAATTCCCAAAAACCCACAAGACATTTTTATGCAACATAACAAGATGTCTATGAGAATTACTGTACCATATAATAAAAAGTCAGTTATCCTGAGATAACTTTTCTAAATAGGATCATAGGATCTAGAAATAATAAATTCTGTAATAATTAATCATTGGGTTGCCTGGTGATTTCCATTATAAATTATTCCAAGGAAATAACTATTTAAAACATGTATGTATCTATTATGTGTTAGCTGCTGACTCTATTAAGTAGTGACTAAGACAATTTTTGGTTGTTTGTAGCAATCAAATAGTGCTGAAGAAATATTGAAGGGCTTTGCTATTTTTAAACTGTAACTTTCAAAAAAGGGAACAGTGACATTGCAGAGGTGTTAAAAACAGAGTGCTACTGGAAGTGTAGCCCCAGGCATTGGGAACAACTGCAATTCAAGGTTAAAGTATCTTTACAGAATGCTAAAAGACCATCAGAAGAAATCTTTTAAAAATAACTTGTATAATCAATCTCTGTTAATTGTGAGACAGAAAATCTTTAACTCACAGTAACCAAATTTATCAATATAACATTTAGTACTTTGACTTTTAAAATCTCTGTTTCAGTTTTATTTCTGTTTACTCTAAGATACTACCTAATATTTATGTATTTAGAGAGTCATGGATGCAAGATAGAGCTAAGATAATTGCATTGGAGTACAACATCTGGAAAAAGTCATAGTATTGCCAACAGTTGTAACAAACTTCTTAAAACTTCTCACAGATACAGCAATGTGCATGCACCTCCTGCTTTCAAGATGAATTTTTTAACCAGAATATTCTCCTTGGTGTAGCAGGGATGAGAATATATTCACCCCAGTGTGAGGCAGACTCATTCTTTGATCAGAGCATGCCAATGTGCTAGCACAGGCAGCATGAGCCCACAACACCATTTCTTGTAAAATGATTTATGCAAAAATGTAATAGTGCCAGGAAGTAAATCAAAATGAATAAACATCTACTCCCACTGAGTATAGTATAGGGAAAGAGTGAGGATGTCTTAACAGTTCATGAACCCCATGAAAAAAATGCTTTAAAGCCCCAAATAAACTCTTCCAGTTTGGCAAAACTAGATGTCCCAAGTCACAGCATTTCAGGTTATGGTTGTTTTTAAATTAGTTTGAGTCTCTCTCCCTTAGTAATTTCCATAACATTATTCATAATTCTGTTTGTGCTTCTATACCCTGTGCTGCATTATTTATAACAGCACATTAAGAATTGTGAACAGCTACACTTAACTTTTAAGTAGTGTACTTTTAAGACTTGGTACTCACAATCTACTTTGGATGCAGCAAAAATGACAATTTCCAGAGAAGCAAAATGTATTCTGAGAGTAATTAAAACTATTTTTAGCTCTCATTCAGTGAGGAATCACTTTTCAGAGACAACCCCTGGAACCTCTTCCTGCTGGTGCCTGGATTTGTGCTGGTGTTGTGTTGCTGTACAGAATTACTCACTTTTTGCTGATTTCAACAAGGTCTGATCAGCAGGCAGTAACCCACCATTTCCAAGCATAGGACACACAACTCACTCCCAAGACAACTGCATTCCTAGCTCACAAATGGGTCACTCCTAGTTGTAATTTTATTCAAGGGAGGAGGAAAGCAGCTGAGAGGCTGATAGTGAAGAAGATGTCCTCCACCTGCTGTATTTGTGTTTTTCTCTAAAAAGGAGAGGAAACTAATGGAAAAACAGAAATGTGACTCATGTGTGTTATATAGTGCCAATTTCACAGTAAGGACTTGAAGGTCTTGCATGTTTATTTCTGAAAATTTTTAAGATGACCTTTAAAATGATTGTGAGAGACAAAGCAGCACTGCAAGGAAGTTCTTATAAATAGTTCTTATAAAATTTGGCATATGTTTTTCTTATAAACTACCTGAAAGCCTGTAGGTCAAACCTTCATCCCCTGTAAGACACAATCAATTGGGGGACCAGCAGAAACCCCAAGCTATCATCAAACCCCCCCACCATCCTTAGGCTACAACAGAAACCCTGCTGCTCTTTGTCATTAAAGACAATGGCCAAACTCCCATTCCCTGGGCTTTTTGCCCTTCCCCTATCTCTCCACCAGCTGCCCTTCTGCATACTACTGTAATAATTTTTCTCATACTTGGCAACACTGACTCATAAAAACACCTCCCTGCACCCTTCCAGGAGGTGAGTTACTGTCCTGTTTATACACTCACCAGGAGGGTCTCCCCTAACACAGGGGCATGTGTTCATCATACCCAACATTAACTACTTGAAATAGTTAAAAGATGTATTTTCCCACCAGCACTGAGGGATTTCAATGCTTTACTGTGTCACAGCATCACAAGATGCCATGTCCATTCACTTTCCTTACTCCAGTGGGTAAGTTGCAGTGTTCATCTCATATTGTACAAACACTTTGTATTTTACAGCAGTCTGAGAAGGCAAGATTTATTCTTCTGTGTATATGTCTTGGAGACAAACTACTGCAAAGTTGGGAAATATGCACATAACTTAGAGACATTGAAATAATTTTTTGTTATAACAAGCTGAAGCTAAAATGTATGAACTGCCACATGGCAGAACAGAGGCAGAATTGCAGTCAGTGACAGCTCTCCCCAGCCCACGCCATTCACATCATCTCACCCTTCCACGCTCCTCTAGCAAAAGGAGCTTCCTTTATGCCATTGATCTTTATTAAGATTTTTATTCTGAATATTCTGAATGTACTCCACAGCTGTATACACCTGTAGCTGTGGAAGCAAGATAGAGACAGCAGCCTTTGGGATAATTACCCTCTATTCAAAATTTATGGTTCGTGGCTTAAATAAGCATCTCTTCAGAAGACCTCTCAAACAATTGCAGATTATTTGGTTATAAATGAAGGCTTCAATCTTTAGAAACTCTTACATAAAACCAACATTGAGCATTTTGTTCTGTCAGATGTCTGAATTTATTTTTAGCAATTTTCACTTTTATCTAGTCATTGAATCAAGAAAACATGTAGGCAGGATAATTACTTTTCAGGAAGTAACAATATTCAAAAGTAATGCAAAGGCAATGGTAAAAGAAAGTAAAAAACATTACTGAATCAAGCCAAGCTGGTTTTCATGGTGAAAGTAATCAGCTGTTAATGCATCTTGGTTTTAATTCTCTGCTTTTTAATCTAATCCTTTTCTTGTCAACTGCAAACTGACGCAAGTGCTCACAGAGCAGAACTGGAACTGTCAGCATCATTCAGACACAAAGCCAAAACCCCAGAGATTTTGGTGGGAGATTTTTGGGGGGGAGGGGGGTTGTTGATTGGTTTTTGGGGGATTTCTTACTGTTCTATGACTGTAACTTGCCATTCAGCTTAGATGAAAGAGTATAGAATCTTTATGTTTCCCATTAGCAGTGGGAAACTGACCTTCAAATAATGTGAAAGTTCCTTTGTTAAAATTGTGTTCAGTAGTCCACAGTTATTTTCTGTGTGTTCTTCTCTGTGGCAATAAAACTGTAAAACCAAATGTGTGACTTCTGTGCACTTCTTACCTGCCACAACAAAATTTTCAAGATCCCAGACTTTTCTGAAGGCCACAGGCTTCCCATAGAGGGTTGCCAGGAAGGTCTCAGAGGAGCAGAGGATCTCCTCTGTCCACTTCCCTGAGAAAAGGCCCATTTTAGGATGCCAGCAGGACATTCAAAGTTCCTTAGCCCTGTCAGATGGGTGACACTGGGCAACGTTCACAGCCATTTATGGATTTTAAATTTCTGTCAGTAGCAGGCAGATGATCAGCTGGAAGAGATGTTATATCCATTCTGGACTGGGCATCTTATTCTGCTTCTGTCACATTAAGCAAAGTATATCTTAAAATATAAGTTTCCTAAATATTTTGTGTACCTCAGTTTATTTCAACTAAAAGCTCAGAAGAATTTGTGTCAGACTAACTTAAAGTGATTCAATCCCTTTACTTTAAATGCATTTATTCTGCATAAAGCAATGGAAGGACCATCAGGGTATAAAATTACATGCTCAGACAAATGATTGTAATAGTAGGTCTGAAAAAAGCCTGTGATTTGAAAAAGAGCATAGTTTATGCTGCAATTACATGAGATTACTGCATGCTTCATTGTCTCTACAATCAAAATGATTAATTGTTGCACACTTTGGAGATCTATTTGAATAAGGAACCCAATGGTGTTATAAATTTATCTTCGTGGTCAGCAAATAATTTTATACTTACTGTCACACTAAAATTACATCCTCTATAAGATGTTAACTCTAAGGTGCAGGGGTGTTGCTGTTTCTCATATTCCATGCTGACCAATTAACAGGATTGATAGCAGTTATAAATTAATTTAACTGAAACTATAAACTGATTTTATAGTTCAGATGATAGATCATTGCATTCCTTACTGAGTGCTCTGTATAACAGTCATCAACTGCAGCAGATATTCCCAGGCCATTATACAATCCTTATTTTCTTGTTTATGTATTTCTGCTACTGGCTGTATTTTAAGGTTCTCAGTCACCTTTTAGCTCTGTTAGAAGCAATGATGGTTTATGTGGTATGGTTTTCTCCCAAAAAATACAGGAAAGGCTCCCCCACAGGACTTCAATTGGCATTTAATTTAATTTAATGAGGAGTGGTAAGGAGGGGTTACTGTGATGAGAAAGCTTTACTGAAATGGTTCAAATAAGCTTCTTTGGCCCATTAGTTGTAACATGACATTGAATTTGCAGTGTATCAACAGGGTAGTACAAACTGTTGTTTGTATCTCCTCTGCCTTGATGGGAGGATATATGGACTTTGACACTTTTTTAAAAATTGTTTAAATTTTTTGTTTTTTCAACAGACCAACTCCACTTGTCACAGGAGAAGCTAAACCCAGAAAAATCTATATCAGATTACCAATCATAACACTATAATTTAAAATTCTAGTGGAGCCTAGAATTTTCTTGAGATTGATTGAGAAATTGCTGAATATATTGCATTGTTGCATTACACATATCATAACAACAGTGTCAGCTTCATTCCAGGTTTGGATAGTTAGCAGAAACCTTTTTCTGAACTGAACAGTAAATACTCTTTATTGTGATTGAGTTTGCTTTCTTTTGTTGTGCAGTTTTCTTTTCATGGTATTATTTGCATTGAGAAGCCACAGAGTTTCTGTCAATGAATACTGGCAGACCAAATAATTATTTTTTTTTTTTGCAATTCTTGGTAGCTGATACAGGCTCTTAGAATTAATTGCTTGCTCTGAAGGCCCAATACAAAACCATCTGAACTGGCACAAGCTCTCAAGCATTTGCTAACCTTGAGGCGCTTTTGCTTATGTACTGCTGTTTACATTCAAGACATTACAATTAATTTACTAGACTGTCATAAAACATGAAAACACCCATCTATTTAATGGTATCTCCACTCAGAACTAAAACCAGAAAAAATTGCTTGATCATTCCAGCCTCTTTAAAAAAATAAGCCATGAGGCAATTCCCTTGAGCCTTCTCTCTTTACTGCAACTATTTAAAAACAGCTCCTATTAGCTTTTCATTTTCACAGTAAAAACATCTTGGAAAAGCTCCCTGTGAGAAAGAAATGCTTTCAGCAGGATGCAATACTGATCCATACCCCTAAGAACCCCTATTTAGCCAACTACTGATCCTACTTCTGAGCCCAGTACTCTGCAATAATGATCACAGAAACACAGAACCATAGCGCTGTCAAGGTTGGAAAAGACATTTCATATCATCTAATCCAGCCAGTAAGTTAATTCTGCCACATCCACTGCCAAACCACGTCCCTAAGTGCCACATCTAAACAGCTTTTAAATTACCTCCAGGGATGATGGCTTGCCCCTTTCCCTGGGCAAGCCTGTTCCGGTGCTTGACAACCCCTTTTGTGAAGAAGCTTTTCCTAAAATCTAATCTGAACTGGTCTTAGCACAACTTGAGGCCATTTCCTCTCATCGTTTCCCTTGTTATTTAGGGGAAGAGACCAACCCTCTTCAGGACAGCCACACTCTCCTTTCAGGGGCTTGTAGAGAGAAATGAGTTCTGCTCTGAGCCCATCAGGCTGAACACCCCCTGCTCCCTGTGGGGCTTGTGCTCCTGGCTCTCCACCAGCTCTATTGCCCTTCTTGGACTCACTCCAGCACCTCAGTGTCTTTTTTGTAGTGAGGGGCCCAGAAGTGAGCACAGCACTCGAGGTGTGGCCACAACATTGTTGAGCACAGGGGGACAATCCCTGCCTTGGTCCTGCTGGCCACTCCATCGCTGGTACAAGCCTGGATGCCACTGGCCTTCTTGGCCACCTGGGCACACACTGGGCCATATTCACTCACTGTCACCAGCACTCCCAGATTCCATGTGCAGTTTCCAGCCACTCTTCCTCAAGCCAGTAGTGCTGCCTGTTTGTGGTGACACAAGGGCAGGATCTGACACTTGGCCTTGTTGAACCCCATACCTTTGGCCTTGGCCCATCCATCCAGCCTGTCCAGGTCCGTCTGTAGACTGTTCCTGCTCTCCAGCAGATTGACATTCCTGCCCAGCTTTGTGTCCTCTGCAAATAAACTGAAGGGCCCTGGCAGACAGTGAAGTATGTAGAGGCACAATTTATCTTCACATCTGATTACCAGATTACCATTCTGGTACTCAGGGCCTGAATCCTTACCCACCTGAAGAAGAAACATCTATTAGACACACCATAAATCGTGTTGTGTGTGCCGCAGGTGGTGTGAACCTCTCCGTTTATGAGGTGCTGAACTTAGAATTTTAGGATGAAAGATTTGATTAAGAGTTATTTGCTTATTTAAAATTGGATTAAGTAGAAAAAAAAGTAATTTTCCGGGGACTTTATTTGTCATGTTGTCATATTATTCTTTCGTTTAATAATTTAAATGTTTAGTAAAATAATAGCCTGTGTCAAAAGTGTAAGCCTGACAACAATAGATGGTAACCTCAAGTCTGCCTTGGTAATGAATCAGAATGGCTTCTATGCATATAAATAAGAATAATGTCTGCATGTGTTGCAAACACTGATTAAACCCATAATTAAACCTAGCTGGAAAAGCTGAGGTGGACTAATTTTAATCTTGAGATAGCATGGACACATCATAATAATAAAACAGGGGGGAAAAAGGATGAGGAAGAGAGCAGGACAAAGAAAATCACCTTCTCCTTCCTCCTTTTGTTAACACAAAAGGAAAGAGAGGGTCTCCTAGTCTTTAAAGACTTCTCCCAAACTTCATGAAGACATATTTAGGAAAAATCCTCACAGTGAGAATAAAGACAGAACAGATTGAAAATACAGATGACTTTTTCTTAGGTGAACACTGCTAGACTTGAGAGCCACCCCCAAGGTATGCTTGGCCTGTCTGTCCTTCTGCAGGGCTTCACAGCCATCACAATGGTAGGCAGCAAGGACAAGCTGAGGAGCTGATCTCTGCAGGTCCTCTCAGGAAATAGCATGGGAGAGTTTTGACCTCCCCTCAGATGACAGAAGACATTTTGGAAGTCTGACTTCTAACTCATCTGCAGATTCTGGCAGGCATCACTGCCTGCTGTGGTGTAAAGGGAATTTTTTCATCTTACCTTCTGCTTTTTTATCTTGACTCCCCTAAGACCAGATGACCCATTTTTGATAAGTAAAAAGCTGAAAATCTGTGGTACAACATAAAGAAAATAGAGGCAAAAGTACTAATGCAAAGAATTACAAGTCATTCAGTAGAACATTCTCTAAATGTGAGTCAAGACCTGTCTTTGCACCTAAATCCTGTGCATCCCATCTTCAGTCCCTCAAGATTCTAAGGATTAGCAGTCAGTGCCTACTCACAGTATTTCTTAGAAATCCAGTGACCTTCGAGGGAGTGGATTGAAAGAAACAACCCCACACTCAGCAACTGCTGGCATGAGCTTTATATATGTGCTGAAAAAGGAGAAAACTTGCAACCTTCCCAGTAAGTTTGGTGAGACAAAAGCCTCTGTGGAGGAGGCAAGTTCAGTGTTGCTTAGGGAGCACAGCAGCTCTGCTTTCAGTCTCTGGTTTCAGTGAGTGTCTGAGGAGAAGAGTGTCTGACCTGAGCCTGGCAGTGTCTTTCAGGGAGAGAGGAAGTGTGGCTTCTGGCTCTTGCTTTGATTATATTTCTGTTGTTATAAGGAGGAAATTTGAAAGCTAATTATTTGAAAGCAATCCCTGCTGTAATTGAGTCTTTGTGAAAGTAAGGAGCTAAAGACATGCCTAGCTCAGGCAGAATGTGGCACCACTCCTCACCTCTGCCTGCCAGCCTGCACAGGGTGAGGAGCAGCTGCATGCCAAGGGCAGCCACTTGGTCACTGCCACCCAGCCCCTGTGCCTGGCCAAACACTCACATCTCGTGGCAGAGCAGTTCCCACCAAAAGCCACCTCACTGCATCCACCTGGCCAGGGGAAAGCCAATAGCACTGTCCTGTGCTGTGCCACTGGACACTCTCCAGAAGCTGGTAAAAGAACCTTCAGGGACTTCTGGTTTGTACAGTTGAGATAGCCATTGGTAAAATATTTCCTGCAGATGACTAACATCAAGGAGAACAGAAGTAGGAAGTAGGAAGCAGCTTTACTTCCTTGGGAACACATAAAAATTACTAGAAAAACACTCCATCATGTTATGTCATTTTATGAGGCCACAAATTTCAGTAAACACAGAGACACTTGAGTGATACCTTTGATCTTTGAGCATCTTGGCACACAGGGATATCTTTTTTTCCCAGAGATGAAGATTTTGCATCAATTGCCTTTGCACAGAACAAGATGAACCTTGAAGTGACTTTCCACACTGTAGCATGCAGATATTTATGCAGATAGTTGTCATCTCATTTTTACCTCTTCAGGGACACATCCACTTTAATAAGAAAAATAATGCAAACTGAAATATGTGGGAGCTATAGTGAGTAGAGTAATAGTAGTTCTTTGACAATCACAGCTATTATCTTGGAGAAAAAGGATGACTGAATAGGACTCTGAAGGACAATGCATGGTTTAAGCTATGATGTTTTTTAACTCTATATAAAGCCTCTCATAAAGAATCCTTCCTAGTATTTTTACTCCAACATTAAGCACATTAAACCAGTTTTTCCTTAATAGTGTTCACCTGTAAAAGCACACAAGAATGTGGTCTAACATTGAGTATCTGTTGTGTTCTTCTGAATTTGAACTTAGAGCTTGGAGCACACACCAAAGCTTTATACACTTATGCAAAAACCACAGAATATTCTTCTGGCTTTTTACACTGTGACTATTTTATTAATCCCACCTTCTCATATTTTAGACATCTAGGTCATATTTTTTATTATTAATCTAAACTGGATCTAGGTTATTTTATTCACATCTCAGATTCTTGAATACCATGGTTTAGCTAAGACTTTTAACCTAATAAGTAGATGGGTTACAAGGTTGGTAGTGGGAATCACTACAGTTGACTGAT
Source organism: Urocynchramus pylzowi (assembly GCA_013397555.1). Classification (NCBI taxonomy): domain Eukaryota; kingdom Metazoa; phylum Chordata; class Aves; order Passeriformes; family Fringillidae; genus Urocynchramus; species Urocynchramus pylzowi. The sequence goes on along the minus strand of VZRH01003317.1, from coordinate 702,648 downwards.
ATCAAAAAAGATGCTATGTTCAGTAGTGTATGTTTAGAGCATTTCATCTGAAAACATCCCTTATTTAAGAACTTCCATTTCTTGTCTTCCTAAGTAACTGAATATGAGATAAATATGTTCATCCCATAAAATGTGAGCCATGCACTGAGGCTGGCTCCTGGTCAGTTGAGCTGTTGTAAAGTGATGCTGAAGCCAACACTGTGCTGGCAGAAAGCAGCAGTCTTCACCAGGCTACAGAGATCAGTTTTTACTACTCATGATTTGAATAAGTGCTGGTTTTGTCATCATTCACCACTGAAAACTAAGAGACAATGAAGTAATTTCTGCAATAGATTGGATGTCTATGAAGTACGAAAATTGTCTCAGAGTCTAATGACTGACAAAGACCCTCCTCCTAGAATGATTGTAGCACCACACCAGCCAATTCCCATGCTCAGATCAAAATTAGAGCCAACATTAATGTGTTAAGCATGCTTATGAAAGCCATTTTAGGAAGAAATACTGTGCATGCAGAACAGTTAGTTGTAGCTTGGTACTTTTTCTGATTTTTTGCTTATTTTTAGTTGTCTGGGAGGATTGGAGGTTTAAAGGTTTTTTAGTAGTAGGAATTACCACACAGATTTATTCTTTTTGACAAGGTTCATTTTTTTAAAACAAAATTTGTTTTAATGACAAAATAATAAAAGCTTCAGTATGAAGTCATCCTGCTCTTTCCTGGGTCAAAAATGTCTGTCTGACATCTTCAGATTATGAGTGTCCAGAGATGTATGGTGGTACACAATGGTTTAACTATCTGACCTCAAGTTCATAAAAGATTTTCCAAACACATTTTAAACTCTCTTTATAAAGAAATCCCAGGATTAAATAATGCAAGAACACTTTGCTAAGATAGAGAAGAGAAATTACATGTTACCACATTACTGGTAGAACTTGAACTCCCCAAGATTGCACAAATTTCTCTGAAATATGGCAGAGCAAAATTCATGAGGACAGGTCACTTTATCAACACTTACTTAAAATTGTTTTCCCAAAAAAACAATGCCCTTGATACCTATGAATAATGTGAATATTCCTCACCAACAACAATAAAATCTTTGTCTAATAATGTATAATGAGCTTTCATCAGGTTGTTAATATTATGAAGCCGTTACGTGAAGTGCAGACTTAAAGACACAAAGGTGATAGCAAAAAACGTCCAATTACATTTTTTTGGGGTCAAACTCCAGGGAAACAGAACTTCAAAAAGACTAGTATATCATTAATATTTCTGGGAGACATCTGCCAGCTTCTGCAAAACCCAAGACTTGCAAATCTCAGAGAAGTCTTATGAAGACCTTCAATTCACTTATGAGGAGACAGAAGTCTCCTAATAAATGTGCACATGTTGTCATGGCAAAGCCACATCCATCTGCCCTTTCCACCTCCCTGTCCACCCAGCTCCCATATGCTCTGTCCTTTTTCCCTATTTTCAGACTAGTTTCCTTGCTAGATTACTCTCTACCGATTTTGTTTCAATCATCTAGCCCCTTTTCTTTAATTTTCCATGCACCTCTTTTCCTTTCCCTGAATTACTTCTTATTTTTCCATTTGAATTTTATTTCTCAAGACTCAGAGAAACTGTCTTCTGAAGTCCTTCTTGTGGTCTACTGGATCTTAGCTCTCTTCTTCAAACTGTTCTTCCCTTTTCAATTTATATCCTGTCCCTTCTCTTTGTTTTTCTCCCCTCTTTTCCCTGTCATCCTCTGAGCTTGGTTATCTTCATGTATTTCCTAATGGGAAAGAATTTTGATACATTACCACTGGACATTCATTTATTTTTCAGGAGGCACATTTATCTCCTATGCAGGAAAGGTTAGAGAAAGGAAATATTTCTGTTTCAGAAAGGCTGTTTCTCAAGCTTGTCCTGCAGACCTGGACACTTTTGAGAAGACCACTGACTCATAAGAACAGTGGCAGAGGATCTGGTCAGCCTGATGGACAAACATACAAATTGCTGTACCACCTCAGCTGAAAGACTGCAAATAATTCATTCTTAAGTTCCCTTTTTTGTCTACCTGTCTCAGTTCAGTTGAGCAGCTAGCATCTTTATCAGGAAGTAATCCCAAGGTCCATGGAAAGAAGGTGGTTCTCACCCTTACATTCCACCTTTCCCTTTTCCCTGTGGTGGGACCTGCCAGATTGGTGGGTAACCCCATGCATGCAGACACACATCCTTTCCCTCTCTGAACATGTCTAAGATTTTATAATCTCACTCTGTGTGATAACTCTGTCTTGCAGCTCAGCAAGATTGATCCCAATTATTCACTGCTGGATTTCCAATTGCTAGAAGAAAGGTATAAATTAAACTATAGGAGTGTTATATATGGTTCCCACCAAAAAGTGGAAAAATTTAAACAGCCTCTACAGTCTCTTTATGGAGGTGGAGGTTGTTAGAAATTTCAAAATGACATCTGGTGTAGATGAAAAGAGACTATAAAAATGCAAACAGAAGAAAAATAATATTTTATCTAGACAGATGCTACAATGACTATGAATTATTAGATTACTCTTGGAGGGTGTTTTTTGGCACTCAATACAATTTTCACTGTGAGTCTTGCTCCATCCACTCAGTGGTAAACTGTCATAAGAAAAATAACTTGTTTAATTTTTATGAAAAGAAGACATTTAAAGATGTCCATCATGGACAATTGCCCCTTATAGAAGGCCACAAATATGTTCAAACATTTTTTTCTTGTAACTTCCAGTGTCTCATCTTGTCTCATGATTAGTCTACTCTCTTAGGAGAACTTTTAGGTTATCCTGTGCTTTTCCATGGGATAGCCATGAAGGGGAGTAGCCGCTCCATGGAAACACTTGGCATCAATCATTGCTTTTGAGAACCAGATCTTCCTCCTAAGGAGACCTTCCAGGTAAAATCTATTACAAAAATATCTGCTTATATGTAGAAAGATTTTTAAATAGTATCTGCACTTAAAGCAGCAAGTGTTCCCTTCAGCAGTTTTCCTCCTCTTATCTAAATAAAATACTTATCACTATCAATTAAAGAATAAAACTCTGGCTGTTTTACAAAGTTCCCATTGTTCATATTCACTGTCATGGAAGATGACAATTCCTGCAGAAAATAAATTTTTAAACACCTATAAATTTTCACCTGTTTTTATATTCTTTACAGTGTTAACAGACTTTAGGAAATATTTGTACTTTCACTCTAGGCACATAACAATAAATTAAAAACTCTACCCATTTCATGCTTTTATTCTACTAACATGGAATAGAATAAAAAAATATGAGCAGTAGGGTTTTAGAAGCAAGATATAGAATTCAATTAGAAATTCAAACCCAGCAAGAGGTGTCTATGGGTAATTAAATATTAAAAAAAAATATAACTCCATACTCTGCAGGAATAGGTCTGTTTCAGCTTCAGGTCCTTGTGGAAGATATTTACACTTCATGTTCACCCAAAAAATGTGTGCATTGGATAGTTTTCTGTTCTGGTTTCAATCACCAACTTTCCCTTGCAGCAAAACATTGTTGAAACACTGTCCCTGTCACAAATTGCACAGCACCAAAGCAAATGATTTATGAGTATCCAACAGTGATCTGATACTTCTAATTTGTCAGTCAAATATGCAAGCTGTGACAAAAATCAGACACCTCTTGGAAACTGGAAACACACCTGGAGAAGCTCAGTTGTATTTAGTTACTTTGCATAACCATTGATACATGTAAAAAAATTGTAAGGAGAGTAGAAAGATTCTTTCCTGACAGCCTATAAGTTTATCTGAAGTCCCTGCTCCAGGGAAATTTCACAGAACTGGAGCTCCTCATTCCCAACCTCAGGCTGAGAAGTTTAACTCTGGTACCTCTTTACAAAGCAAAAAAATTGTTACCTTCTTCAGTCAAGAAATCTATGTGCTAATTTTCTTTTGCATATGTAGAAAATTCTTTTTCTTCTCCATCCTATTTTCAGAAAGAGCAAGGAAGATGTTAAAACTGATTCTTTGCCTTCACCCTCTGTTTTTCAGCCCTTTTCCTGTCCTCCATGTGACTTTGTGCCAGTATAGTAGCAATATGGCACATGGCTTAAGCCAGACTTTATTGATTTTTGAATAATTTCTTTCACTTAATGAGAGAAATTAAGCCTTTGTTGATCACAAGTCAAGCCTTATTATTATGTGGTAATGTTTGCTCAGTGTCCCCTAAAACTACCAGCAGTAATAACACATATTCTTGGGGTAATCACGGTGCCTTGCTATTAAAGAAAATGCCATTTTTCTGAAGTACTCTTATTTACAAGGTAATTTCTTCTCAGCATGTTGTCTATACTATGGCAAAATACCAAGGAAGGTTCAAAATCCACTCAACTCCCCATTCATTCACAACTCCAAAAATTAAGAGAAGAAAAACAAAAGAAAAGTCACATGGAAAACAATGTCTTTAAAGATTCTCCACCCTGGAGCAATCATAGTTTAACCAAGAAAATAAGTTCTGAAGCAGCACCAGGAAAGGAATGACTAGCCTGATGGCCTTCCCCATTTTCTGAAAAGTCTGGCTCCTTGATAATTCTGACAGGGAACTTCCACAGAGACAGGGAGCATGACTTGGTCCTCTCCTGACAGCCGTCTCTACACTGAGCATGGAAATCTCTTTGTGCTCGTGCAAACTTATTGCTCCATGTGTTCAAAATAACCTGTGTCTGAAGATTCCATCTCTGTATCTGCAGAAGAGTTTATTTTCTAGAGGTGTTCCAATGGCAGAGGGTACTCAGTCTAAAAGTTAGACGTTAGAATTTCATAAGCAAATTGGATTTTCTACATCCAAATAAATGTGGAATTAACACCTCTGCACTTGATGCCCAGTAGGAAGTCATGAAGAACCCATTAGAAAAATGGGTTTCTGATATGCAATCCTAATGACCATTCACATTTTGCATGGGATTTTTATCTCAAACAGGGAGGTAATTTCACAAAGCACTTAGTGATACCTAACCACATTGCTGAGGCAAACTGTTGCAAATGGTACTTAAATTATAGTTCTATAATTTACAGTGGGAAAGGAGAACAGATACTAAAGCTGGTTTACAGTCTCTGAAGACAAAATTATGGCTAATTTCTAGTATTTTGACTAGCCAGAGTCAGCATAATCACAGTCTTGCTTAAACCCCAAAACTAAGTAGATTTTTCCTTGGCACTTCCCAAGTCATGGGCTCACTAATATGCAGAAATGTGCATAAAGCAGTACTCAATCCAATTTACTTTCAGACCAGCCTATTGTAGAGATACAAATGCATACAATGAATTTTCACCACTGCAGAATCAATTTGACTTTAAGCCAGGTTGACTAAAGTTTTGTAAGAAAAAATATTTAGGTTCCTAATTCTTTTATTTCATAGACTTTAACTTTTGTACTCTAAGCTTGTATTACTATCATAGTCTTATGATGGAAAGAGCCCTTTAAGAAAAACTATCCCTTCTTTTTTTTTTTTTTTCAGTTTTATGATTTGGAAGATGACAAGTCAGAGTTATTTTCTGAAGAGCAGCAACTCTTCCATTGCAATAGGTTACAAGGGAGACCATTGAAACCTTCAGATAAGCAAAGAACTCCTTCAGTACCTGGATTCCAAGTCTAATAACAGTAATTCTACATTTCTTTTTTTTCTTTTAAAAAAGCAGAAACATGCCAACTACTTAGCACTGGCTTGTGCAGGGCTTCAAGTTTTTAGAGGAATAACTGGATCAAGAAGAGACAAAGTTGCAAGGACACATTGGTTCAAACACTCAGCAGAAGGCAGGCTCCTCTTGAAAGGTAAGTACCAGAAGGTTTCTTGACACCTTCTGTGGGCACACACACACATGCTGCTGATAATATCTCTGTAAATCTGTCATCAGATCTTGCACTTTCTGATCCAAGATCTTGCCTTAGGTTTATATATGTTCAGAATGCTGCCACCACCTCCACTAGTCCTTCCCACTACTTGGGCCAGAATCTCTAGCCCTGAGGGATCATCCTGTGCTTGCCTCTTCCCCACGCCAGGGAACCTCACACCTGCCCTCTTCTGTTCTCTGGACCTTTTCTATGTTAGTTCAAGAGTCTTTACAAGTTCTCCTTTATAGCAGCACACCCACAGCAGCTTTCCACTTGCTGCTTTTTTTCCCATTGCTGAGCCTCTTCCCCTCAGCCCAGCTTCTTAAAGCTTTTCAACACTTTCTCCCCAAAAAATTTACTAGGGCATGTATATACTCTTTTGGGACATATAAGTCTGATTTCAGCTTAAAATAACTGTATTATCCCTAGCACCCTACTTGCAGCAATATAGAGTCCTCCACATAGAATAATTATTCTATTAATTAACTATATTAACTAACTTCCCAGGCATCTGCTCATGCTGTGCAATGTTTTCTGTGGGGCCATGCTACACAACATGTACTGGAGGCAGCTCACTGTGAGCAGTGCTACCAAATCCACACGGGCTGGGGTGAGGGAAGGTGGCATAGCAGTAACCACAGTGCAGGCAGAGCTTCAGGACTTGATTATAATTTCACTGCCCAATAATCATATAATTGTAAAACACTGCAGTCATCAGATCCTGCATTGGTTCTCATGGCTAATGAGCCAAGGAGTGCAGCTGAGGTCAGCCTGCAAGCGTGAGCCAAACCCAGCCATTGCTCAGTCCTTGCCATATGGGAGCCAAAAACTGGAGTCTTTCACCAGTGGAAATTGCAGACACTCTTTTTTACTTTCTGCATATTCCCCCTCTCTCCACACATTACTCCAGACAGCACTGCATGGATTCTGAAGTGCTTCTCCTATTTTTAACAGTGTGAAGCACTTGGCTGGGAATTCTCCATGCTCTAATATCTGTTTGATCAAAAATTTAACTACTTCCTAGCATTTAATTGTAAAATGAACACTTCCTGCTTCCACAAATGATATTTCTATGGAAACTGCTAAGTACTGTTGCTGCAAAATGAAAGGGGGCTTACTAATGGGGCTTTTTATTTTTTTCTGAATTAAAAAGAATATAACTCAGAAAAACACATTTGGAGAATGAGGTGTACAAACCAATCCATAGTACTACAATTTAGTAGCCTAAATTCTTGGCTCCATAGAGATTAATTTGAGAAGAGGTAGCTGAGGTGATTTTTTTAATTGTTTATATAGACTGATAAAAGATATCTATTATGGGATGATGTATTTGTGATTTCAGAAGATAATTGCAGGCTGTGCCAATTTGGAACATTTTGAATACAGCTGGAGGCTCCTGAAAAACCAAGTGCTTTATTTCAATATCATGAATATAATCCTTATTGTAGAAAAAGTTACTCTGGACCCACCTCAGAGGCTGTATCATCATGAGGGAAGCATCCAAGATAGCATCCCAGCCTTCTGATTTAGACAATAAACTGGTGTGCTTGATGCTGCCAGGAACTGGTGGGAACTAGGTAGCAGATAGACCCTTTCCAGCTTTCCCTGAGGCAAGAGATTTGGCATTTGGTCTCCAATTAGCAACATTCTAAAGCATCTGGTAACATGTGAAGAATTGTTGTGGTGTTGCTCAGGGCAGTTCAGAGCCAAGAAGCCTGACATGTCTCCTCTGTCCACTGATTTCTCCTACATAAAGGAGACTTTATCAATCACCTGAAAGCCCCACTCTCTCAGATCCACACAAGGTGGTTTCAGCTGGGGGTACTGCTCTGCACCTGAAGGTCACCTGCAGGGGAAGGTGACAAGTAAGCATATGCTTATCCTTAAAACTAGTCTAAGGTTGTTTTTCTTCAACTAAAGACATGTTTTCTTTAGTTGGAATGCCATGAGAGGGCAAAAGTTATACAATGCCCATGATCACCTTGAAATCTACATAGACATCTAGTCAGTAGGTCCTGGATGATGAGTAAAGAAAACCACATGTGAAACTAGTTTTGTTGATATAATTTCAGATCCAAAGGAGAGAGAGCAAGGCTTCACCCAGAAGTTAAACAAGGATTTAAACCAGAACTTTATCTATGTCACTGAATGCAGACATGACAAGTTTACTTACTTCTCTCTTACTGAATGCAAAAGTCTCCCACTTCTTTTGCATTTTTGCTGCTAATTAGCAAGCTTAGAGAAGAGAGAGCATATTCAAAGGAGTCAAAAGTGGGCAACTTTCTGATTATATAAAAAGATGCCATGGCAGTTGTTAAAGAAATCCCAACACAACTCGGCTAATTATATCTAGAGGTCTCAATTTGTTACTTTTGATCTAGGATTATATAGCTTGTTTTCCTCTTGTTAATTGACTAGTACAGTATTTTTCTGAACATTATATCATCTTTGATGTTCCTGCCCTTGTTCCTTTTCATCTATTGGCAGAACTCCATTTAACAATACTAGCAATAGTTGATGATATCTGAAGTCCCAATAGTTGTGAGTGAGTGTCAAAGTCTTCTTTGACACTGGCTTTCAGTCACAGCAGCTTCTGCTAGAGATAAGGCTTCCTAAGTTGGTCTTTATTTCAGAAAATGCTGGGGATAAGGTATGTCATGTTTTCTTAATCCTGATATCTGAATTTTACCAGGTAGCAAATGGCTCACAGTGAAAAAACAACCCACAGTGTGCTGTCAGGATGAGTCTAAGGTTGTTAATACAGTGGTCTATACAAATTACTGGTGTCACCCAAATTAGATGGCATGGAAAGAGCACCTTTAGATGCCTTTGTTCTTATCTTGCAGTATGTTATCATCACCTTTTCCTAGGCCTTTCCTCTTAGTTTCTCTCCTGCATGATGACACCAGTATTTGCCATGCAACCCAGTTTTGGGTAAATTTGGATTCTGAGAATCTTGAGGTTTATAGCACCTGTATAGTTTGCTGCTTATGAGGAAGTGTTGTTTGACTACTGGCAAACAGTGTCAAAAAGTATTGCAAAATTTCAGGCAAGAGTTCTTTTTACTTTCTTGCAATGATTTCATTTTATGGGACAGTTATTTCAGCTTACCCTGCTGATTTAGAAATGAGGAGAGTTAGCAGCACTTTGCCAATATCCCAGACTTTATTAATACACTTGCTAGATGAGGAGTTCAAATAGCTTTCCTTTGTGTTCTGACTTTTACAGCTTTCATGCCTGAAGAAAAACCCACACCTGTCTGAAAAAGCTATTTCTGTAACCCTGTTCAACCCATGTGGAGGAACTAGGATTTATAGCCCAGCAAGGAGAGAATTAAAGCTGGCCTCCCCTGCTGCTCAGATATTCACTTCTACTTCAATAAAGCTCTACTCCTCTTGCCATACAATCCCTCCCCCGGCAGGATGTAAAGACAGAACTTGTTTTCATCATCACCAGGTATTGCCAGTCACCTGTTAAATTAAAAATTCTCAGACAGTAAGTATGTCCTAAATGCACTCCCTTTTCATTGTCCATTCCCATACTTCTCCCTCTGTGGTGGTAGTGAAGAAAAGATTAAATACTCAGGTAGGTCTGGTGCTGAAAATGAACCTTTATCTCCACCAGACATGGTTTGATGGACCACCTGCCAGCTATGGCACCACAGGGGCTCCTTTCTGTGACCACTTACTACAAAACAAAAAAACAAGTCCACTACTACCAGTGCATAGAAAATAATATTCAGAGACAGGTACAAGGATTTGATGGATGTCTCCTTAATTTAGGACCTCCAATTATTCTAGGAGTCTTTTGGGGAATCAGTCTGCAAGACACATGCTTTTATGTGTTGTTTCTCTTGTTATCTAAATGTAAAATGTTATAACTTAGAGACTGACTAAAAGCAATTTCATAATGAACAAAAGAAAGAAAGGTCTGTAATTCTATTTTACCTTATCTGGACAACAAAACTCAATTAATTCTTAGTTTCAGAATTTGTGCATACTATCATTGACCCATACATCTCAGCTTGGTTCTTTTCACTCTTAAAGGACATTAAAAACTGCCCTCCTCACACTCCCTGCACCAATTCCACTACAGACTGCAAATATAATATCAAAATAAACAAACAGTTAATGCTTTCAGAGCATATTAGGGTGCTCTGGCTCATTGCACAGATTTCAGTGGCAATCTGTGTCCAAGACATTGGCAATGCCAAAGAGGTAATTGTGAGAAGCCAGGAACAAAGGGTCAACTCCTCCTGAGGCTGCACAAGCAGCTCCTGTGCTATTCCTTTGAGATCAGGACAAAAGCAAACAACTTTTTGTTTGAATCTCTGACTCTGTTAATCCTTTTTACTCCTGCAGAATGACTGTTTTGTTCAGTCTTTTATTGCCCTTTCCTTTAGTAATTATCCTGTTACTTGCCTTGCTCTTTTCAACTTAACATCCTTATCTTCTTTGTATTGGACTTGGATAAGGCATTAGGCAGATGTCATCCAAACCTGAAGATAAAAATATATTTAGGTATTACCCTGTGTTGTTTACATTTTGCTCATTCAGTTCCCTGAATTCATTTTGTTAAGAATTTCCTTTTTCTTTTGACACTGTAATCATAATTAGCAATTCCATAAATATTACCTACAGACTCTGACATCTCAAAAGATGGTAAGATTAAAAACAAGGCCTATAATACATACAAATACAGTTCTCACATGTAGAACAGAGCCTGAAAATGAGGATAGAGACACTGCACACACTTGCAGGGCTTCCTGGCTTTGGAGTCCATTAGGAGGAGTGCTTTTGGCAGCAGCAATTGCTATCAGCTGTCTTACCCCTAAGTATTTTCTGATATACAGACCATGTTTTGCTCTTAAAATTGCACCATGGATCTTCTTCGAAAAACCAATCATTCATGACACTCCAGTGAGACCTTTTTTACTTAAAGCCTTGCTGTAGTGAATTTCAAAGCATATAAATGAGGAGTTACCCTCTTCTGTCGAATGCCAGAATGATGTGAATCAGCTGTGCTGGCAACTACTTCCTTCTGAAGACTGAATCAATTTACAGCTTCAAAAAGAGCAACTGATAATGACCAATGTGTATAAATTGTTTCTTATATTTTATTGATCAGCGTGTCTGAATAGTGATTTCCCACTGTTTCCCAGTTCCAATGACTAATAGCTTGAGAGTGTTTAAATATTAAACATAGCTGGAAGATCTGTTTTCCACAAGCAGGGGAATCCCATTGTTTTAGCCCTTGCATGGTTATTGTATTATGAATTATTGAAGGAGCTGAATTGAAAGGTTAAGGCTCTAACTCTCACACAGATCTGAGAAGATCTGGCTAAAATTAATGGGAAAAAAATCCCAAACAACCAAAGTTTGACTGTTTGTTTCATTAACATTCAAAAACTGTTATTATTTTCATAACCAAATTACAGCATATAATAAACAAATCATGAAAGCAGACACCCCATTTACTGATGCCATCAAGATTTCCAACAGTCTGTTTAGTTTTCTTGGCACGAAACCTAGGAACAAAAGTGGCTCTGAATATAAAGGGCAGAGGCATGGGCATGGGTGGATTGCTAAAGCAAGGTTTCATAAGGATACCAAAAGCACTTCAGAGAAAGGCAGCTCTTCTAACACAAACATTGAAATCAACTTGGTTAGAAATAGAGACTTCCAAACATTTCCTGATTAATTTATGGCTGTTGACTAGATGCTTGAGTGTGTTTTCCCCAGTCTCAAATACAAGTCTGTGCTCAGAATTGTTCCACTGTAAACAAGGATGTGTTTACAATACCTTTTAGGGAATGGGTCCCGTGTTTATCTGAAGATAAACATATTTATTTGAAGAAACTTACTTTTTCTTCAAGGAGATGTCTAACTATGAAATACCAGAACACAATGATAAGGTGCCATCTCTGTTGCATCATGTGTAAATGTTAAGAGGAGGAGACCACTGGTGCTTTGAGCTTGGCAGTTGTTTATTTCCAGCACTAAAGTGGCAGAAAATCCCCTCCTTCCTACACCACAGACCAAGGAGTTTCAAACTTTGAATCAGTGCTAAGAAAGCAAACACTTTTTTGTTTAACTACCATGAAGCAAAGCAGACCAGGCTCAATTTCACTGTAAACAGATTTTAGTCACCAGAATTGTGTTTCTTTTCTTCCAGCCAAGCTTCATTACTCACTAGAACAAGAAAACAGCATTGGCATACCAGCCATTTCTTTAAAATAGAGACACATTAAAAACATATTAAAGAAACCTAACACTCACAGGCAGCTCATCTTCTTTAAGGAACAAAAAGTCAAGTATCTAAAGTATCTTGTTTGTCCTGTTGGTGCTGAATTTTAATAGTAAGATGAGTTGTAAATTGCAAAGTATCACACACACCAAACCAGGTTCCAGGTATAAGGCACCATAGCCATCATGAGGAAATTTTGGAGTTCAGAGCTTGAAAGGTACAGAAAACACCTTCTTGGAAGAAACCATGAGGACTCAGATTACATAGGTGTGCTTTTTTCTTTTGAATTTTTTGGTTTTGTCTTTTGGTGCTTAAATAAATAAAGTCTTCAAAAAAATTATAGCTGCCATTGCCACCTAATGCTAGGTCCTAAAGTCTCAACTTGCTTTTGGTTTTAGGATAAGGGTCCCCCAATCCTCTGAAGAGTGTTGAGACCAAAGATTCATCCACAAAAATTAAATTATGTTGTTCTGGTCATTTACAAACCAAATTTGCTTATTTCTACAAATATAAAAGTCTGTGTAAAAATGAAAAGCCTTCCCATCATCTTCCCATGATGTTCTCCATGTTAGAAAATTCTTGTATTACTCACTGTAGGATATGGAGATTTCAAATGAATACAATTCTTGCTAAGATTCAGCAAACTATGGAGGAGTTAGAATAGACTATAACACACAAACTGTATGGAAAATTTAAACAAGCAAATAACTAAATATCTTTTTTTAACTAAATCAAGAATAACGTTTTTGTACAGACCCTTTCTTTTAAGGCCATGGAGGGCTTAAAAGCAGCACTGTGATTGGTAATGACTAAACCAGATTGCTCCTTTCTGGTTTTGTGGAATAATCAGAAGGAATACAGTGAGAAATTAATAGAATCTCAAACAGAGATTCCACCAGTTCTGCCTTGTGGGCCAGTTTGTGCAGTTCCTTTTCTGTTTTGGAGCGGGGCTTGTTGGTTTGCACGATGAGCCTGTATCTTCTGGAACATCCCTGTACTGCCTGGCTCTCCCACTCCCACAGAATGACAAGATGAGTCAGGCTGGAAGGGACCACAGTGGGCCATCTGGTCCAACCTTCCTGCTCAAGCAGGGTCATCCCAGAGCCCATGGCACAGGATTGCATCCAGATGGTGCTTGAGTATCTCCAGTGAGGGAGACTCCACAACTTCTCTGGACAATCTGTTCCAGTGTTTTGTCAGCTGCACAGTAAAGAAGTTCTTCCTCGTGTTTAGGTGGAATTTCCTGTATATGGGTTTCCTCCAGTGGCCTCTTGTCCTATTGCTTGTACTCACCCCCCCCTGAAGCACCCTCCCATCAGACACTGGCAGACATTGATGAGGGTCCCTTTCAGCTGTCTCTTCTTGGGGCTGAACAGGCCCAGCTCCCTCAGCCTTTCCTCTAGGAGAGATGCTCCAGCTGAACCTGCTCCATGTCTCCCTTGTGCTGAGGAGCCCAGAACTGGACACAGCACCCCTCATGTGCCTCACCAGGGCTGAGTTCCCTGAATTTGATTGTCCCTACACATTTGGGGGTGGAGGGAAGCAGATGGGCTGCGTGTACAGAGCACCTCTGTATTAATCTGGGCAAGACCCCAGACTACTTCAGAGACTGAATGCACAAATCAGAGGAACAACCCGGGGCCATGAGTGGGAATGAGCATGACTGAATGTAAGTCTATCCATTTCAGTTAATATACTGGACTCATACAAATAATTTGCTGTGATGCTGTGAGAAATAGCAAGTAGCTCAAGCAGGGAACAGTTCTGTTTGAATAACTGTGTTCTTTTCATTTTAATCTCTGGAAAAAAATTATGAAGTAGGCCCTGCAGGCAAACCATGGGTGATAGGATGTCATTAAGCTAATTCTTTGCATTAATGTTTAAAAAGCCAATGAATCTGTTGTTTTGTTTAGCTGTATGAACTGTTTTGCACATCACAGCTGCTGGATACTGAGATTAATTGATATATTATTATGTGTCCTCACAGTTTCAAACTATTAACCTTCAGTAGCATTTTATAGTTAATCTCATCTGAAAAGGAATATAGCACAAAAAATTCCAAGGATTTTTTTTTGTGTCTTCCTCAGCATAATTTATCAGATACTGAATTAGAAAATATAGATGATTAAAAGATATTTTATTGGACTCACAACCTTTTCTTCATTTAAATTCTTCATATGGTTATAGATGACCATGTTCTGTCTAGCTTAATTTTTATCAAGAGAGATATTTTAGGAAATACAGCAACTATAAAACATAGACTAAGCATCCAGATATACTGCCTAAATACAGGCACACCCTGATTTTTTTCCACGTGTTGGTCCCCAGAATGAGAATACAGTAAGGTCACAGAGAGCCTCACACAGAAATTCAGCTTCTTTTGCTTTGTGGATCACCACAGTATCATAAACAGCAGAGAAGTAACCTAAGTAGTGTCCCCACTCACCACAGGAAGAGGGAAGACCAAAGAAAATACTTTACCACTTTGTGGGCTTACTGGGCTCCTCTTGTCAATTGTTTTTACCCAAATAAGTGTTATGGAAAGGAAAGTCCTCAGGAACTCTAGCTTGGTGCAATTTTCATTTGTTTTGATAGTTATTGAGCTATTTTAATATTTCTAGTGACCATTTTCCCATGAGTTCTGCTAACAGAGTCTTAGAGTCTACAAAAAATACCCGGGGTGTGCTTGCTGTAGGTCTCAGGTGTTTCCTACCTGAGAGCCAGGAGCTGAGTGCTGCTAGAAACAGGGACAAACCCCATCAGATTCCCCAGCACTGCACTGTGGGGGCCTCCTTTGTTCAACTCTACTGCCAGGTTGATGCTCTCTTCTGTGTCTTCTTTCTGTGTACTGCTGTGGATTCACCTTTTTATCAGACCCTGTAAAATTATCCTTGCCAGGAAAAGTCTTGGTTCCTCCCTTTCTGTCTACCATGATCATAGCCATACCCATCACACCTAATGTAATGTGATTTGGACAGGAGAGCTGAAGATTGTTCTTTTAAAGAGCTTGAGGAAGATAGTCTGCTCAGAGCTTGTTCCTGGTTTAATATCTCATAGTTAAAAAGCACTGTTCCTTACTATAATCAGACAGAAATTTCACTTATATAGGAAAAAGGATTCTCCAAGACAGCTTTCCTTCCTTTTATAGCTCCTTTCCAGCTGTGCATGAGATTCTTCACAACTCCTTCTTTTTCCCCATGTGCTCCCTGCAAGCATAGTCTCTTCCTTCAGTCAGGTATTTCTTTTCTGTATGTGATTGCTTCCTCTGAACTCCACAAAACTCAAATATTTGCGGAGTCATCTCATGCCTTGTAGTGTCTTTCTCAAACCAGTGGAATTACAGGCTCTAAAAACATGACAAATATATTCTCCTTTTGATGTTATGAAATGTCATAATTTCTAAATGTGTGACTCCTACAATAAATGTAGTGTGTTTTTGGGTTTTGTTGCCTTTTTATTTGTTTTTGTAGAAAATACAAAACTTGCTTGACTTCACTTGCCTTGGAAGTTCAGTAGGCTGCAGGACATAGCTGTCAAAAATGAGATGGTACAGATCCATTTGTGCCTTTCTTGCTATTCAAGACTGTGCCCTTTTTTCTCTATAAGCTGTTTTCAGCTGAAAATGCATCGTGCAGAACAAATAATAGTTGAGGCAAATATTTTTACTGCCTGATAACCTTCCCTAGAAGAAGGAGAAGAGCTAAAAGAGACGATCTTCATAAAACCTGGATGTAAGTTATGTGACAAGCATGGAGGAGAGGGCATAAAGATGTGATATAGCTACAGCCTCTTCTCCCTTGGAATTGTCAGCCCTTGATGAAAAGACACAAGTACTATCTCTGAGCTGCAGAGCAAGAGAAGACAAAGTATGTTGTCCACAATCTCGTGAGTCAGTGATGAAAACATAAACAAATGTAAACATTTAGGAATGCTTTCCTTGAGAAAGAGCCAGAGGACTGCATGCTGTTGCCTCTAGGGGCTTTCCTGTGTTTGCCTCCATACCTTAGAACTACATCTTTATCTTCTGCTTGCACTTCAGTGTTTCCTGCAAGTTTGTTTTATTTAAAGATATTTTCTATTGTTCAGTGCTTTAAGATGGGTGTGAGGGATCTTCAGTGTCTGTCCTTCTTTACCTATGAATGCAATGGCAAATTTCTTGCATATGGACCACTGGGACAGCTTTGAAAAGTAGAAAAAATCTCTTTATTAGGAGCTGTATTTTCTTTGTTCTATTAGCAAAGAGAAAGATATATCTCTAAACTGATTGTGATAGAGAGACAGCTCCCACACTGTATCCAAACTGGCTTAGAAACAAATTTATAAAAAGCTGATGGCACTTCACCTGAAGACTGAATACCCCCTGTGTTAAGGTCCCACTACATAATGCAAGAGAAATGCATATAGTGTCAGCACAATTCTGAGGACTCTGTTAAAGATTTAAGAGTTTGTCTCTGCAGGAGCTGAGAGAGCACAAAAGTTACTTGACCAAGAAATGACATCAGAATGCACTTAAAGAAAAAGATAGATTGGTCTGCAGTCCCCTTTTTACTGACTTGAGAAAGCAGATGGCACCTTTAAGTGCTGTAGTATGAATAATGTAAATACAGTAGAGAAATATATTTACCTTGTTCAGTAAGATCCAGAGATAATTCCAGGGCCTCCTTCTTCACATAGCCAGTTGCCATCTCAAAGTTGTCATAACACTTTTTAATGGAGTTCCTTTAATTTATGTGGATAAGGTGGCATAGCAGGATGTACTGAACTCAAGGATCTGGTAATTGGGCACAACTTCTCTTTTGTAATCACTTGGGCACTATGGTTTATGCCCAGCCAGAGTAGAGAGGAGGTGGCTGTCTGCTCACCCAGGCTTGGGTACTTCCATCTGCCACTTAGAATCTCTGGAATAGTTCAGTTTTCGCAGCACCATCTGCACTGAAACATTTCTAGGAATGGATGGCATTTTGGGACTACTTGGCATCCCTTTGTCCTCCCCCGTTCAAAAGCGAGTGCTATTTTAGGAGGAGAAGCACGGTTACTGAAGGCTTTCCCATCCTACTACACAAAAACATCTCTCTCTTCATGCTTTTGAGCTGTAAGTTAGTTAAATCAAGTACTCCTGGTCAGCTATATGGCTTGAACTCGTAGAAGAGGAGCTTTCACATGACAGCTATTTCAGTCTTCCTGGAATGTGAAAGGCTGCTTGAATTCAGCAGGAAAGAAGGTCAGATGGAGAGGTTTCTATCCTACAGTTTTTATCTAAGTATTCTGCTTCTGTTAAAGAAGTGTGGAAAACACATCCTGAGGACATTGCCATCAGCAGTACATCAGTACTTCTCTTTCTTTACTGCCAAAAAACCATCCTCAGAAGGTGTATGGCACCCTTTTTCATAGTTACCACAGAGCTGGAAGCAACTTGGAGAAGTAAAATGGCACCTGGGCCAATATGTCCCCATGCCCTGCCCACTGGGCACTGTCAGCAAGGTGGTGGGGAGCTCTTTGCCCTGGGTGGAACCAGGGTTCCTAACCCCATCTGAGGTGCTGCTCATCACAGGCTGACCAGAATAACACATGAAATTTTGTTCCTTCTGTTTGGCCAGGTGGTTTATTGTTTTCATTTTTGGGGTACCTGTTTATGTGCCATTTTTAAAATGTAAAATACCTGTGTATAAGCTTTTCATGTCAAGGCACCTGTGTGCTGTTGGTTTATAAACAATTTAAAGCTGTGTGAAGAGAATAGAAATAAAAGCCTTTCTGCATGACTGTGGATTGTCATGCCCTTAAATTTTGCTTCAAATCAGGAAAACACATGCTGAAGAAGTGTACATTAATTATAGGTGAACTCTACACACCTTGTCTTAATCAGCATCTCTTGTATTCCCTTGATAGATATCACAGTGTCAACACTTCTATCTGCATAATGTACAAAGGAGAATGTGAAATATTCCAACACAGGGAAATTAATAAGATTTCTAGATGGGAGTATGAAGTCTATTGAACAGGCTGCTAATGTATTTGGATTTATTTCAAAGGTATTCATTATCACTGGGCAGACAATGCTAAACTACATTTAAACTGATTTTTATTTCACAAGCAGTAAAATATTATGAAAAGATAATAAAATGCCATCATTTAGACTAATACTTCAGATAAGTCCCACAAAGGCTATGAGTATTTATAAAACATTTTCTTTTGGAAAGATATTAATTTTAAGTTAAATTAATTTACTTGAGTGCCTGAAAGACAGACAAATGAGGCAGCCAGGAGGAGATCCAAGATGAGCAATTGCTATTCACATGAAGAGCCTACAAATCATGACTGCTAAGGTACAGGTTTGGATGAAGTGCAAGAGGGAAAGGAATCTACCAGAAGGAAGACCTGTGAAGCACACAGGGGCTCACCACACTCTTAAAGGATTGGAGGAGATGAATGGCAGGTTTTTTCCTCATGCATTCTTTTATTATATTCCTGTCAGCCCCACAGTCACAGTTCAGCAGTAAAAAAGGTAATAACACATTAATTTGCCAAGCAGCTGCACCCACCCAGGCCTATGGTGTGAATTCATTTTCTACATTCTGCTCGCTCTCCATCATTCTAAATACCCAATGTATGTTTTGGTGTCTTCTGACATAAATATAATTGAAAGTGAACAAGAAGCTACTGTGGCTTAGAGAATTTCTGCATTTGATCTGAAGCTAAACCAATAGCTAAACCAATAGTTAAACCAATAGTATAATAGTATAATAGCCCAAGGTGGACTTGGGCTGTTTCTGACAGGAAAGAAGAAAACCTGCTGTCAAAGGCACAAGAAAATTTCTCCAAGTTTCAGAAAACAGTGACTGAAATCTATCCTGAGCAGCACTAGAATACATGATTAAATGCAGCAGAGACTCTGCACATCCCTTCTTAAAGATGTTTCTTTCAGAATAGCAGCTTCAGAATTTAAATAGATTGCATTTTATCACTTCTCCATAGAAGGGGAAAAAACTCCAAACATTTTCTTACAGCATCTGAAAAACTATTATGACCACTATTCAAACAAGGTGGGTGCTTTTGCTTTATCTGTCTGAAATCAGGGAATTTACTTACATTGTCTTAGTGGACTGCTGATTTCTGTAATGATCAAACTATCTGGGTTTTGCAACATCTTTCTGAAAACCCTGCCTTTTGAAGACAACTTGTTTAAGAACTTCATTTCTCTTCTAGGAGAATAATCCTGCATCAGTCTTTATATTAACTTCAAGACAGTCTATTTGAAATGTTGAACCTGAGAGGACATAAATCTAATGTTACATTTTCAAAATTTGTTGTGATCTTTCCAACAGGCAACAGAACAATCAAGGGCAGGTTTCCTTAACAAACTTGGTAATAAAGGCTATGGCTGATTTGAGAGCTGCAGGAAATGTAACACAGCAGGACACAGATTCACAGAATTCACAGATGTCCTCAGATTTACTACTTTGTTTATTATGCATTTCAAGTTCAAAGAAACAATTAGGTGGGCATTTTTCCATTCAGTGCTGACAAATAGGCAGGGAATACCTGAGATCCTCAAGGCAGAATGCTTCACTTTGGATGAAACACTTTGTGAGCAACAGGACTCAATGGCAGGGCAGGGAATCCTGGTGGATGAGGATTTGATGGGGGTGGCACTCCTGCACAGGCGTGGCACAGGAGAGCAGAAGCCATGGAATCCTGCAGAGAGAGGAATCCCTTCAGCAGCCTGAGGATCTGCCACCCTGAGGGAGCAGGGAGGGAGCACATCAAGGGCTGACAAAGACAAGGCTGAACTGTCAATTTCACAATTTTGTGCATGCTAATGCAAAAGGGCAGGCCACTTAACACAATTAATTTTAGCAGGTAGGTACAGAGCAGGGCAGAACAGTTAAAGGGCACAGCAGAGAATGGATAATTTGACTCTGTTAAAGCCAATGGGGCATGCTCAAATGTACCCTAAAGCCAAAGAAATCTCTGAATCATTATCCTTGAGAAGTCACAGAGAGCTGCTGAAAGGCAAGCACTGTGCTTTCCTTAGCATAGAAAGATCCCACATAATCATATATCAGCTTGCTTCACATCCTGGAAGATGCCAGAGCAAAAGTTTAATGATCAATTTGTAAGTACATAAAGGGTGGAAAGGTGGTTAGTAGTCATAGCAGTTCTCATGTATCCCAAAATTGTTTAAAAGAGGTATAGAGGTTAACTATTCTCCAAGGCTGTAAAGAGTGAAACAAAGAATAATTGGTTTATTCCACAGCAGGGAAAGGTTAGAGGCTAGACTGGAGTTTAAAGCAACTTCCTACTTAGTCACAAGGACAGCAAAGTTCTACAGGAATGCCTACAAAGGTTATGAAAATTAACCTGGAGGTTTTCAATAACATGTCCAGTAAATATTTGCTGAACAAGACTTCAACGTGACCTCAGAGCAAGAAGGCAAAAGTGCAAAAAATACATTACATCTCTTTGTTTGTTAAACTCTGTGTTTCATGTTTTGAGGGCTCTTTCCTCACAGTTTTCAATACATCTATATTTTTCTTATAGATTTTCACATATTGTTTTCAAAGGCAGTCCCAGATATCGATTGGAACTCCTGCCAGCTCAGAACTTTATGAGGACCTTCAATGTATTCCAGGACTTGAAGACCTAAGGTCATCATCCATAACATTTTATGAGAATACTACTATTCACTTAAAATAAATAAATAAATAAGGGGTGGGTACAGTTCCTCTTTATAACTTTATAATCCTAAAATAGAGAAAACCTTTGCAATGGGACCAAAGCATAATCTGACCCAGAAAAAAAAGAGAGCAAGAATTGCTTTTTTGTAACATTGATATTCAAAAGCTTAATGAATTATCTTTAAAAGTTCAGGGCTGGTCATAAGACAAAGAACCATAGATATTTTCTCTAGTATCAAAAAGCAACTTAAATTAAAAAGGTTGTTGAAATTTACTTCTTTTTGTTGGGTTTTAAAATATCCTGTTCTTATTTTGCATTAAGGAATTTTGCATGGTTTACGTCCGCAAGAATACATGTAACAAACTAACAGGAATTTCTCAACCATGCATCTCAAGTCTTAGACTTCTGATGAGCTACTTTTGCTTTACTGAAAGACAAGAATGAATGCAAAAAACTTTTAAATAGGCCTTGTCTGCCATGCCTTCCTGGACTACCTTTTGTCATTTTGCCTACATAAGAGCATGTAGCTTAATACCAGCCTACTCCTAAAACAAGCAATCATTTTTGTAAACCCATTACACCCATTAATAAACCCAGAACAGCTGCAAATCATGCCAGAATGCATTGTGTTGATTTACAACAGAATGACTGGAAAAAGGCTGTGATCCATGATTATGACAGAGCTTGGTTAAGTTTGAGATGTTTCCTCACACCTATGCAGGCTTTGTTTCATATCTCACACATGACAGGAGAATTCTGTCATCATACTGCTGCCACAGTTATATTACTACATGCTAGATTTTAGCAACATATATGTCTTTTCTGCATTCAGTAAAGTGAAAAAGCTTAAAAAATCTAAAGCAATTCCACTTTACTTTCTTTCTCTTACACTAATTTTTGATTATTATTTCACAGTGGTATGTGCTTGTGATGGTTTTTTTTTTCCTTTTTTTTCATTTAAATTGTGAACACTTGAGTTTCAGTCTTTCAGTACCTAAACCCAGATTTACAAAGCAACCTCAGTCTCTCACTCCACTGACCTTGTTTTGCATCTACATCTACACATGAAATTTTGTTCATCTAAATCAAGATTCTCCTAAACATCATTTGGCTAATCTCTTATCTAGGCATGTATCCTTATCACAAATACAAATTATGAAGACCCTGACTTTATGAATAATTGATGTAACAAAACATTTGGGTTCATGCACTGCACACCTAAAATCCAGTGTTTTGCAGGACTATAACCTAGTGAGTTACACAAACTATAGGATTTGTATCTGCAATTAACTGTTGCTACTGACAAAAACCCAAACAAATATTAAAACCATCAAAAGTAGATGGGTAGAAACATTTTGAAAGAATAAAGCTCATTTCTGCTTATATTTGTAAAGTGTACCCTGTCAGAACCCATGGTACTTACCAGGTATAAAACTGTTTTAGTCCTGAATCAACTCTTACTCTGGAGAACTTGAACTCTCGAGCAGGTTCCAACGTAAAATCCATCTCACAGTGTGTGTTAGGCTCACAGAAGCACAGTAAATACAATTCTTTATATGCATAGAACCTGTAATTCATGTGGTGCTTTTTACACAGCTTGATTATCACTTGCTGAGGTACTCCTAGAAAAATGTCAATCTGAAAAATAAACTTAACTGTGCACTGCAGAATGGGAATGGTCACAGACTGCATTATTTTCCCTTTTAATCTCAATAGACTATGAGACAATGTTGTTTTAAACCTGGTATTGTAAGAGAGGTTGTTCTTATTCTACATGTGGGTGAATTAAAGGGCTGTTCTCTTACAGTTATGCAACATGGGAAAAGATTAATTAAGACCTTTTATTTTGAACCGTAGCAGTACTTCAGAAATAAAAACATCGTATTAATTCTGTGAGTATGGTTAAATTCTATCATCATTTTTTAATTTCAAACATTAGGTTTTTCCCTTCAGACAAGGAATACAGACAAGGTTGCTTGTTCTGCACTCAATTTTCTCCATGCACTCTGCCTCCTAATCCTCTTTTTACGAGTATTATCTTCATCAGTTCTTCATCAAATGAAATAGAAAGAGTGTTTTACTTCAGTAAAGGAAGTAATGAAAACAGATGCTTTTACCTCTTAAAATCAGTATTTTTAGGTGTTCTAACCATTTTGCAAAAGTAGGGCTCCTACAGCAAAGTACTAGTACCCGAGAGGTGTCATGCAGAGTGAGGGGAAGTGTGCTGCTGAAATCTTATTTAATTCACCAGCTTTCATAACCCCACAGCGCCGTAGCAGGACCGCTGAACTAATCAATTACTTCATGTAACTGTCTCACAGGAACAGCTGCACAAATAGATTGAGCACTGCAGAGATCACAGGTGCTGGGGTTTAAAGTCAATCATCTGTGCAAGCACAAATATTTGAGGCCAGCGTCTCACATAGCACCCTCTCAGACAGCATGGAAACAGGCTTACCACAGCCACTTCAGACATTTCTTACACTCACAACCCACACTTTCCAAAAGTCTTATCTGCAGAGCCAAAGTGTAATGCTAACAAATCTCTCTAAAAATCAGTTTAGGCTAGAGTCCAATACTGGAAGAATTATTTGTGTAGGAAAGCAACAACTGAAAAAACAGGAAGCAACCTCGTATTGAACACCTTCTCCCTGCTCTCCATTTTTTTAACCATGAAAGTACCCTGTATTTCTGTAAACTGTAAAAAACCAACATGGCTGGTAAATACTCCATAATAAGAGATTTCTACTATGGGACACAGAAATGCAAACAAGCTCTTTTACATTTAGAATCAGTGAACATCTCATGTTAAACGATGAAACTAATTAAGAAATTATTACTCCTTTTTACTCTAAGTGGAAAAGCAGAAAAACCCCATCTCTCAGAAGAAGACCTATAAACCTGTCATAAGATGTTTGCTCCTCAAACCCTCAGTTCAGAGGAAGAAGTCAGCCTGGGTCTCAAACCCTGCATATTTTATGCTGTATTCCACAAAAGAAGTTGTACTCTTTTGCATTGAAAAGCAGAATAATGGAATGTATAAAACAAGAGAGAATAACATTTGAACAAGCCAAGCATGACAGGACACATCAATACTCACAAAGCAATTGGTACCCACCAAGGATCAGACCATCATCCCACCATCTGCCATTACACAGAGGAGAGGGGAAATTTCTCTGCAAGAAAAGAATGAAACAAAGAACAGCAAATGCCAACATGTTTGCCTGACCTCAATTCAAACATGTAAAGAGGGTGAAGGAACACAGACTAAGCCCTAAGCAACTCACTCTAAAATCTAGTGAAATTGCTGGGTTTTTTCCCTGTGTGTAGAGAGGAAGGCAGGGAAATCTTGAGCACCAATCCTTCTGGACACACCCCAGTGTATTCCCTGTGAACTTCACAAGTAAATCAAGTACCACTAATGTTTTGGAATCTGATGAACTCTTCCCAAAGACCTGAACTGTATTTACTCATAATTTACAAAACACAGTTGGGGTAGGGGGGATGTATCATATAATTTCACAAGACTGCCTAATCTGGGACTAATCTGGAGCCAGGTTTTGACACTGCTGAAGTCCAGGGCTGCAATCTTATACCCTTCAGAACAGGCTTCATTTTGTCTGGCTGTACACAACAGGAGGCTGCTAGAAAAGCCACAGCACATCCTGAGAGGAGGAAACTAAACTGGGATCATTCATGGTTCTGCTTTAAGGCCAGAGTGCAACCAAGCTCTCCAGAGGCATGACAAGTATCTGAGGAAAATGTGCTGCAAGCCAGTCACCAGAGTTTCTCTGATTGAATCTGAGGCCACATGGGACTGACCTTAGGTTTAGCTTGCTTATTACTAATTAGCTAATAGATGCTATAAATGAAGGCAGTAGGCCAAAGGCTGTAAAAGACAAGTCCTAAAAGACTAGCACTGAGAGAAATGCAGAGTTTTAGAAAGAAAGCCAAATGTTGTGTTCTCATGCAGTCTCTTTTCGTTAAACCTGTTGTCAGCATCACAATCCTGAATTTAAACTTCATTTTTATTAGGAAGAAGGATGAATTGTTCTTCCCCCCACCAGTGTTTGTCAATTGTTAGAGGAGAAAACAATTTTGTCATCTTTGTCCTGAGGCTGCACCCAAATGTTCAGCAGCTGTCACCCCCTCCTCCCTCTTTTCTGCTGAATTGGAGCAAGTGCTTCAGCAGCTACACTGCAAGACAGATACACGTGGAAAAAAAGGATTCCTTGAGCATACTATGGGGTTTTATTATTATTATTATTATTTCATCTCTTGCCAGCACAAGGTAGGATCTATGACTGGACTGGAAAGCCTAACAGGGGACAGGAACAAAGTGGCAGCTGCTTGTCCCACATTGCAGTAAAAGTTATTTGTAACACTGGTGTGAATCACCAAAAGGAAATGAGGTAGAGACTGAGCTAGATGAGGTAAGTGGAATGACATTACTGCAGGCAGGTTTAGCTGGTCCATCTAAGAGCACTCAACTCACCACATATAACCCAGAGCAACCTGCAGGTTCCCCTAGATTTTATTATCAGTATGCTCAGATACCTATTTGAATATCCATGAAACAGAGCTCAGGAAGCTCTTTCTTCCAAAGTTCTCCAACAACTCCCACCTCAAAGCAGAGAAGATGGGGTGTTGGAGAAGGGGTTATTTATATCCTATTGGAATCATTCTTGGGCAAAAGTGATTGGGATGGGACAATAAAGCCAAATCTCTTGGCATTTTTTAAGTTTACTGCAAGAATAAAATTGCCAAACCACATGAGAGGATGAAGGTTTACATGCTTTCAGGAAGACTGAAGTAAAACCACAGTAAATGCTTCTCTGACTGTAAATTGTTGAAAATATTGAGTCATCATACCAGATGAGAGCTGTACTTTTCCTTTAGTGCTGCTTGAATTCACGTTCTCACTGGATTGCTCTGGCAGTCCATTTGTACTGCAAAATGAAAAAACCATCCAGTATCTGCAGGATTAGAAGTAACAAGATTAGAAGGGAAGAATTGCTATGTACCTAAAAGCAAAGAGCTCTTGTTCATGTGGCAGGTAAGCTTTGACCAGTTTCTCTGTGACCTGCCTGTAGAGTTAGAGATTTTAAGAAATTAGAAAAAACCCACCTTAAGCCTGAAAATATCTAGAGTAAGATTTTTCTTAGTGATATTGACTAAAATCAGAATTTCCCTTTGCTATGATCAGTGAAACGTTATACCAGATGAGTTGGTGTATCTTCCTGCTCAAATTGATGATCACCCATCAGCTGAGATGTGGTAGCTTTCCAAATATTAGTGTCACTTAACCTCAGAGAGTAACCCCTGAGCTCATCATGCAGATGCTGCTCAGTCTCAGTGCAGCAGGACTCACACAGAGTTTTGAACAGCTACCCCAAGAGAAGACCAAGGGCACTGCAGATGCACCTGCTTCTTTCCACTGACTTTAGTGTGAACTTAGACAACCAGCTCAGACACAGAGCTCTCTGACAGAGAGATCTAAATTTAGAGCAGTGAAACCCTCCTGATGTGCACTTCTAACCCACTGCACACTGGGAGCAATTGGATGAAATGAAAGAAAGTTAAATAACATTACTTGGTATTTTACATGTCAAGCACACGAACGAGCAATTGCCACAGCTCAGCTGACACACATTGACTATTTTACTTGCTGAGTTGACTTCACTGTGAGAGTGAGCTGTTAATTATACAATATCCTCCAGCCCCTTGGCTACACAGGAGGACTAAGGGAGACAAAATCCTTGGACCTCAGTTTGGGTTTTCTGGGATTTTTGTAGCATCTCAACATTGTCATGGATTTGGCAGGAGGAAAGATGGTACATTGGTCATAAAATAAACAACGTTTCACAACATCATATTATCTCTTCTGTTTTTTTCCCCCAAACACATCTGAGCAGCTCAAGCTATCCAGAGGCTCAGCACTTCTTAATTTCTGCCTTATGGGTGTGTGGGGAGTCAAGATCAGGTAGCAGACTGATGTTGATTATGGCTGAGCAGACGAGGATTGGATTCCCAGCCAAGAGCAAGGTATCATGTGTCCTGTCTGTTTTCATCTCTGTGTTTCTCTGTGGATTTTTCATATGGCATTTTGCAGCTGTCTTCTTGTATCAGCTTTTAGAGTATTCTGTTATTTGTATTGCACCCTTGTACATACTGTTGTCAAATTATTATCTTGATATCAATTTTTTCTGAGATATGCAATGACAAATGGTATCCAGAGCCTTGCTTTACCTGGCATTCTAACAGCTGGACTTACTCAGTGTTGTCTGCAACCATCCTTCAGGGCTCAGTAGAGAATGTTAAACTTAAGAGTAAAACTACCATGCAAAAAGCATGCACTTCCCAGTCTTAAAATCCATTACAAAATAATTCAATTGATTTTCCTTGAGAATCCTCAGTTCTCCTTTCAATTATTTTTACCCTTCTCTACTCATCTCTTTATTTAATCCAATCCAAAACCTATGTAACTAAGCAGATAAAGTTATAGCATCTTCATACATAAACACATATATATGTACATACACATATTGGTCCTCTATGTGCCCAAGGAGATTTTCAATATGTCCTCAAATAAAAGCACATAAATGGCCAGTTTGGGTCTGAACACCAGTTATTATAAATGAACAAGGGTACTGATAGCATTTTCTCTATCAGGTTTTGCTGGACCAGAGCTACAGATGGTGAAGACAGAAGCAGGCCTGGCAAAAAATGATAAAATTGCTCTTATGTCATAGGAACTATGTGAGTTTAAGTCTGAAATCTCCATAACACTTTTTTCATCAGTACCTGAAGAGCCATCAAGGGTTATTCATGCTGAGAGAGAGAGATAGTCACAACTTCTCAGGAGTTACAAACCCAAAGTGGTCACCGTCGCAACAAGAAGTAATAAAACTCACGCAAGGTGTTCCAGCATCCGAACAGGAAAAGAGAACTTTATTTTTCAGACCTCAACATTTATAGAATTCCAAAAGTGACAGTGGATTGGAGGATGACATTGCCACCTCTCCAACCACACTGGTCAAACTAACAGTCCATCAAAATTCTCCTCCTACAGAAAAGAATGCAAAACAATCATTATTTACATGAAAGTGTGTGAGAAACTCCATTATAAGAATGTAAACATCAGAAGGCTTAGAGAAACTCAAAAAAACAGGACAACACAAAGTGGGCTTGCTCATTCAAGATTCACAGCAAGGTACTATTCCTAAAAACATTTAACCCTTCTGGAGCTTGCCTGCTTACAGGATTTGCACGGAGATAATGAGTTCACAGACTGCTTAAATGGGCAGAGCCCTGCTGAGATCATTGGAACTGAGTCTGGAATCACTGCTGCTGGTGATTACTGGTGCCAGTATAAAGACACCTGAACTAGCTGTCAGGAAATGTTTACAGTGAACAAAGACATGAGGTCTTTGCAGGAGCTCACTTTGCCTGTGCAGTCTGGTAGGAACAACCTGAGGCATTCCTCTAGAGAAGGAGGGCACATTCCAGATATTAATGTGGACTGGGATAATGAGCCAACACCCCCCAGCTGTGGCACTGTGCTCTTTAGCAGTGCCAAGGCAGCTGCTATTCCCTACCACTGCAGGGAGACTGTGAGTGCACCTAGCAGAGACATGGGGGAGGCCATGACCCGTTCCTCCTCAGGAAATCCATCCAAGAGATGAGCAAAGTGTGTCGGGCATCTTCAGAAAAGCCCGATTTAGTGAAAACTTGCCTCACATGGCAAGGGAAAAAAAAATCCCTCTCCATTTGTTGTAGTCAGCAGCTGTCTAAAGAGCCCCAGGGTATATTTCCCAGAGTAGCCATTATGCAAAGTGCTCACTTCTGAGCATCAGAGGAAAAGTTCAGCAACTTTCATCCAAAAATCTGCTTCCCTAGGGCACATCCCACATCTTCTGACACGCAAGCAAAATGGATTTCTTTTACCAGCTCTCTGTGTGTGTTCATCACTTTGTGCAGCTCTGCTGTCCTCCCACCACCCCTCATGCTCCCTCTCAGGGAAAGCTGTCTGTCACAGTAAAAGCACAAAAGGGATATGGCAAAGCCACAATTTCCCAGGTTCATGAACGTCGTCTTCTGCTGCAGGACATATAAAAAGGAACAAAGTAATATCACTGCCAAATCTTTAGGTACTGTAAATGAAGGAGGACATGGATATATTTACTTTGTCATTTTCACCAAGATGCCATCAAGATGCCATCTTGATTCAGACTGAAGTAGGAAATATTAAGGACTGAAACTTCAAGAACAAATTAACCCCATCATTTTGAGATATCAAATCCCAACTTAACAGTTTCTCTCAAAGTACATTTCTTTTATAACATCCTGGCAGTGAAACATTAAAAGAAATATATTTTAAAGGGACTCAAGGGCTCTATTAGATCATCCTTCCCTTGCTGAAACAGCCAGAAATAAATTTTCAAATGTCATCTATCAGAAAAAGTGTAGTTAACAGAGCAAAAGACATAACTTGTTTTGAAAATGCTGCTGCTGAATTCAAAAATCCTCTGACCTGTGCTCAAAACTGTGTATGACATTTCAGCTTAGTACTAAGAGGCCCAGTAAAACAGGTAGTGTTTGGAATAATAGGAAGT
Organism: Urocynchramus pylzowi; assembly: GCA_013397555.1. Taxonomy (NCBI): domain Eukaryota; kingdom Metazoa; phylum Chordata; class Aves; order Passeriformes; family Fringillidae; genus Urocynchramus; species Urocynchramus pylzowi. The sequence continues at coordinate 673,246 of VZRH01003317.1, read as the reverse complement.
TTTGAAAATGCTCCTCCGGGGGCTTCAGGGAAATGAGCTTTTTTGGCCTGTACTTAGCTGTCAAGTCAAATTACAATGGAACAATTTCAGAGTTAATGGTACTCCTACTCCACAAGTCTTGGTTAAGAAGTCAGTGACCTGCAATTTGGAGCTATCAGGGACTGAGTATAAATTTTATTTTATTAAACTATTTTAAAGTTCTGTAAGAATGTAAAAAAACTTTTGCAGTCATGCATCACATGATTTGAAGCAGTGGGCAGATAATGATTTCTGAATTATAATCTGAGCACTTCAGTTTTCCTGAAGCTGGATGGTTAAATATTTTAGTGTTATAACTGAGTAATGCCAGATAGGGCTTACATCTCTATTTGAGTGACAAGCAAAGATATGAAGGCATATAAATATATATGTAATACCTTAATAAATTGATTACTGCTACTCACTTTCTGATGTTCTTGGTCCACACATGAACAGTGTTGTGCTGAAACCTTAGGTGAAATTCCTCCTCTCAGCCTTGATGCAGTTGCAGCAGAGGTGTGGCAAAAAAGAGATGCATTTGAGTGTGATTAAAATCATAATAATTGGTGACACTTGGTGGAAGATGAGAGATCTTTGCAAGTATAATGGAAGCATTTAAATTCAAATATTAGGTAAATACTCACTGAGAACAAAACATAGCAATCAGCATAGATAATGTCCCTCTTAATAGTTTCTAAGAGTTTGTGCAATAAAATTGCTTTCTAGATTGAAAACCCACTACCTGTACACTAGAGCCAAAAAAGAGCATCTGAGGGCAAGGACCTCATTATTGAGGTCCTGAGACAAGAGAAATCAATAAATAGTGCTATTATATTAAAAATAAGGTAATTCAATATCCAGAAAAAAAATTGCAAGGAGTGAATATGCTGCTTGCAGAAAAGGTAGTAAATGAAATCATGATAAAGCAACTTAACAGCCATATCTCTACAACAATCAGCATGGAGAGCACCCCACATTTGGAGGTAGCAAATAAGGGCAGTGGTAAATGTAGCTGGGGCAAACTTTTTTTTGAAATGACAAATAGTTTTAACACCAGAGAGCCCTGCTAAAGCCATTTGAGACTTTCAAGGTTTATGTCAAGACAGATTGTTTTTTTAAAAAAACTGTAATTTTACTGCATTTTCAGCTTAGTAAAAGGCTTAGGGAGATTTCCAATCAGTTTCTGTAATTTACAAAACACTCCACAATAACGCAGTCTTTCTATCCAGATTGTGCTGCAACCATGGAAAAGCAATTCTTCATGCATGTTTTCTGTTTGATAGCACTTGTAGAATCATAGGATCATTTAGGTCAGAAAAGATATTTAATTTCATCAAGTCCAAGAGTTAACCCAGCACCACCAAGTCCACTATAAAATCATGTCCCTAAGTGCCACATTTACACATCTTTAAATACCCACATGGATGGTGAATTTGTCTTATATTTTAAAATATTATTCTTGCATAATTTTTTAATATACAATAGTTGTCTTGTTCAGCAGGTTTGCAGAAGTTACGTGGGTAAAGTTGTTAATATACATTTCTACAACATGAAAATTTACCATCTATTGACTGACCTCTAGTGGAAAGAAGGCAAACTTTGGAAAAAAAAAATTTTAATTGTCATTGGTTAGTATGATGATTATGGGATTTTGGGGTGCTAAAAATTTATTTTATTTGTATTATATGTTTGAGTGTATAAAATAAGAAACAAGTCTGGATAGATGTGACTTTTCCTCTCAATGTGTACCCAAATACATTACTAGAATGCAGGAGGAAAGCTGCTGCACATTCAGAAACCAGGTCTTTAGTTTGATTTAAACCAGGTAATTCTAAAGTGGCAATGTATGAAATGAACCAACAACACAGACCCTGGCAAGCAATGCTCTGCAACAGGGGACAGACCCTGCTGCTTTCTCTGCATTGATCAAAACCATTGATCATTATAAATAACCACAAATTCTTACAGCAGTCTCATACATTTTCATCTTTATGCATCAGATTTTTCCATCCACAGATGCTACCTGCTCCACTGCAATTCCATTCTTGGACAGATGCTGGCTCCTCCCAAAATCAATGTTGAGGCATTACCCGACTTAATGATATGTGGTTTTTCATATTTTATTTTCTTCCCTAATTTCACCTCTCCTGTAAGAATTCCTGGCTGGTATTCAAAGCAATAAGGGCTGAATGCATACATGTAAATCAGTCACCAATTTAATTCCTCTATCTGTAGGATCTGGAAGTACTGACAACTTGATCAATAGAGAGAATGCTGAGCATATTTCTTCATTACTTATTCATCATGCCTGTGTTTGTTTGCCTGATTACTAATGAAATTCCCTTTCCTCTCCCCTGACTCTGCTGAATTCCAGATACATATTTGCAATTAAGCCTTTGGTTCTGTAGCATATGGCTGTCGATATTTTTGAATGAGGAGAACACAGTAGCATCTGGAGGGCTCTGATTAAAAAATATATTAAATATAAAGTAAGCCAAAACTCAGTCTTGTAAAGACACATCTATCAATCAAAAATCCCTGTTGGAGAGGATATTAATGTGTTGTGTGTAAGGCAGCAGCACCCGAAAATTTTGGGCTTGCTATCTGCTCAGCTCAGCCAGACTTGTTCCATTATTTGCCATCTTTCTGAAACTTGGAGAAGCAGCCTTGCATTGCTGTGTGATGGGATTAGAGGAAATGTGAGCAGTCTGTGTACTGGAAACATCTAGGAATAATGGGACAAGTCTGCAGTATGTAAGCATTTGACTTACAAATAAGGAGATATTTTGATTCATACACATGGATTCGTCCAGTATCATTAAAAATACATAACAGCTTTCAGTTCAGCTGTATTTCTTGGTCTGGGCTTAACTTCCTAGGGAGTTATTCCCTACTGAACTATATTCCTGAACTATTCCCCATCCTTACACTCTCCATATGCCTCTCAAACATCCTCCATCCTAAACTGAGCCAGAGTCTCTTCTCCTCCTATGGCTTTTGTTTACTGGGGAGTCCCTCTCTGATTTCCATTAGTCCAAGTCAGCCTCACCATCCTGACATCATAACTTGCATTTCCACTTCTGTTCCCCAGCTCCCACTAATATATTTACACAGCTAAACTTTTCCTTGCTTAATGCAAAAGCAATATCATGATTGCCATGGGAAGGAGCACTGAACAAAAATACTTGACTGACTTGTATTTCTAGGCTTTAGAAATACATACATGAAGGGTGGAAAACAAAGATAGCTTCTACATTGAAGCTGGATGGGATACAGTATATTCCTTAATCTTCTTAGCATATTTCTTTCCAACCTTTTTGATTACATTTATTTTATAAGTGGACTATACAAAGTTGTTTTGGTTGATATGTGATAACATAAGGAGAATAAAATGGCTTTGTTTTGTTGAGTTTATTAAAGAGATTTTATACCGTTCCAGGAGCTATGATCACATTTCTGATAATTTCTTCTTTTTTTTTAATACTGGCCACTCTTCCTATTAGCAATAGGGTGAAACTGTAAAAACTAGAACACCTCAATTTTCAGTAAAGCATTTAACAATTCAGAGGAGGCAGAAAAGTACTGCTTTAATCCTGACTGGAGTACTGTTTTATACAATGCCATTTCACACCAATTGTTATTCACAAAATAGAGGAAGACTATGAGGATGAATATTAATTTAATTACTTTACCTTTTTAGTTCTGATTTAGAACTTTCCCAAAATTATACTTGCCACAGGGTTTTATCTCCTTTTTTTTTGGTCTTTTTGCCCTGTTCTCATGGCAGTTCTTCCACTCTCTATAAGAGGTTAGATTTCAAGCTGCTCCACTTGACTTAAGTGAGATAGCCTCAGAATTTTCCACTGGGTCGTTAATGTCCTAATCTGGGTTTGCTCAAGATTTAAAAGTAAATTTTTATTGTCTTTCACTCCTGGATAACAAATAGAGGAGAGGGAGAGGGAGAGGGAGAGGGA
>VZRH01003317.1:631400-669197 GCA_013397555.1 Urocynchramus pylzowi | reverse complement strand
GAGGAGAGGAGAGGAGAGGAGAGGAGAGGAGAGGAGAGGAGAGGAGCTCTTCCATTGAAATAAGTAGCACTGCTTTTAATGAAAGAGGAGATTTGTGAGATTTTGGTTTTCCACTAAAGTCTTTTCACGTACAGCTTTTTAAAAAATTCCTAATCTGAGCTTTATATAGACAGTTTAACCACTCTTGATAGAAAACCTGGTCTCCAATCCTATTTGGCTGAAAACCCAAAGCTTTACTTGCTGCAAGATTAGCTCCCTAGAGACCATCCTTTCTTATGCTTACATATCAGTCTCGAAAGCTGTTCAACAGATTGTAGGCAATTTTAAGCTTGAGATTAACTACATTTTTAAAAAAAAAAAAGAAAATATGTCATGGTCTTTTTAGAACCATTCAGGTTTGGAAATGTGAACTCTGTTATTTTCTACAGACAGAAAGTATCAGACTACTCTGGACCTAAATATAAATAAGATTTTGGGAGACAAAAATAGGATTTTTTTCTTTTTATCATTCAAATGTTGTTTCCAAAATGTCTTTGATAAATAAACACTTACTTCAGGAATGTATTAAATGGTCATGTCACAAATAGGGTGCATTCCTTCATTTGTTTTCTCTGCATTTGCTCTTTGCTTTTGTAAATGTTAGATGGAAATTAAAGCAGGCACAGTTTCATATCTAACAGAAATTCTAAATTCCATGAAAATGAGAATTTATAAATTTAAAAACCAGTGAAAAGGGTACCTCCCATCCTTCCCCATTAAATCATGCACACTTTGCACATGGTTAAATCATAAACCTCATTGTCTCAGAATTTCTAAGTTCAAAGAGAATTGAACGTAAAACTGATAAGAAAAATATCAAGGGTTATAATGATAAAATTACATTATGAATGATATTAAATACCATGCATATTTCATATAATGTGAAAGGTGTAATAAATGATAATGAAGGACTAAATAGAGGCTTTCTGCTGTGATGGGGTCCATTACAACCACAGGGATTGCTAGATTATTTGCCCTCCTTCAGTTTTCTGCTGTATGTGTTGCACCTTCCTCACATGCTCAAAGCTAGCTCTGATGACAAGTGAGGTGTCAAACCAGACCAATTCCTGAGCCAATCTGGCCATCCCTCTTACAGGTTTCTCCCTGCAAACCATCACACTGCCTCCAACAGCTCAACTTCTTTATCACCCAAGCAGGAGATATTTCATGACCTTAGGTGTTCTCAGGGGACAGGGAGATAAAAGAAGACAGAAAGAGGTCCCCATGGAGTCTCTTGGTTGGGATATAGACCTGTTCAACCAAACCAGCTGTTAAAATTGAGTTTACCTCCTGGACTGCTCATTGCAAAACTTCTTTTGAATATCATCCACTTTTCTGTGCTCCTGTCCTCTCTGTACAGTATCATCACCACTCAGCCTCTGCTTGGTAGATGGTGTCTTGTCTTCCCTCTCATCTTATCCACAAGCTCATGAGGAAGCTGGGAGCCACCAATGTGCTCCAGACAAGCTGGATAGAACTTTCTGCAGGTCACCATCTGCTGAACTGGGTCATATTAAAGGTCCATTACAACTCTGGATTTACATACATGCTGCCACATTCACATGCATAAAAAAATAAATTGGGGTTTTTTAGCACCCTTTTAAATAGAGGAGGAGATTCTTTAAAAAAACCCCAACCTTTTTCTGAGGGTGCTTAAAAGATTCTGAACAGAAGTATGACAGAATAAAAACATATATAAACATATATATATATATTTATATTTATATATATAGCTCATTGTATTTTACCTTCTGGAAGGAACATTTTTACCCTTTATGGCAAAAGAGAAATTTTTGGCACCTGGCTCTTCCCATGTCACATGTATATGTCTGGAACTGTTCCACTGAACATGAGGGGCTCATTAGATTTCAAGGGCTGTGATTGCACTTTGTGAATATCACAGGCTGAGCTGTGCAGGAATCCCATGGATTCAGACAGTCTCTTCCTCAAGAAGAATCAGACACTCCCAGAGAGTGGAAAAACATTGTCACCTGGCTCCTGCTCACTTTGTTCATCCTCTGCATGTGTCCCAGCTGTGGATATAGGGCAGGTTGTGTGATAGCAAGGTCTAGAAAAGAAAAGGAAGAATAGAATTGACTTTCTTTTCTCTCCAAGTACAAACATGAGAATGTGCATCAGCCAGCTGCTGCATGATCTATCTCAGACTCAAGAAACACACCAACTGGACAATTATTAACAAAGCAAATGGGTAGCTAAAGAGCAGCTCAAAACTGATTTATCAGCCACAAGGTCTGAATATTTCCGAATCCCTTGAATAAATACAACTTCTTTTTAGTGTGTGACAATTAAAATCCATATTTTCAAACAGAACAGATTTCCAGGTTCTGTTAAAAACAAGAAGTGAAAAACACAGATCAGCTGAAAAACACTTGGTTTGATTCAAAGCATTACCCTGGGTCTGTTCTATGCCAGCAGTTTTTACAAGAGCAGTGTTAATTCATGAGTAAGGCCAGAAAAAAAAAATGGACACGGTCCCTTTCAATTAAATCTATTTATATTAGCCTATAACAGGAAGGGAAATTCTGATACTGATCTATAAGCTCCCAGTAATCTGCTATTACATTAAGTATGATTAATTCAGTTATCTCTTCTTTAATAATTCATCCAACTACATTAATCAACTTTTTATAATAGAAAAGGTAATCAGGATTTTTTTTATCAAGAAAGAAGTCATCTAGACTAGAAGCATAATTATCTTTACTAAGAAATTCCTTTGTTTGACAAAATATTTGGCTAGTTCAATCAAAATGCAAATTATACCCCTGTGAAGAAAAAATAGACAGCACTTAACAGCTAAATGTTCCAGGATTGCACAGACTTTGCTGGTAACGATTTATTTTGGAAGATCTCACTCTCAAAGTTCAATCTCATGCGTCATGGATTATATTGCTGTGTATTTTTCACAACAGCATCTTAAGTCTGGAAGGAAATCTTCCCAAAGATTCAGTGCTTGGCTTGCTGAAAGCATGGTCCTCATATTTTTGTTGTACCCACTACACATGCCTGTATGTCTTAGACCTACCAAACACTAATTCTCTTGGAATTTCCCTCTCTGGTCATGGCCACAGCACAAAAATACAGTATAAAAATACAGTATAAATGTTTAAATATTAGCAGCCTCCTGACCCAGAAGCTGCCAGTTGTTTTTCCAGAAAGGGGTGAAGGTGGTGTGTACCACTCACATTTCTTGGTGGTGCTGAAACACCAAGAAATGTGTAACAACAGCAACTCAATCCTGTACATCTCACAGCCCATGTCATCTCTTGTCATGCAGGTTCCTGTACATCAGCACATCACAGCAGCAGGGCCTGGACTTTTCTTGAGTTTCCCCAGCTATCTCGTGGCCTCTCCTGCAGAAATCAGTTCCACATGATTAATTTCAACATAGTTTTCCTTTTTTCTGTATACTTCTTACCAAAATAAATAAAGAGATTAGGGAAAAAAAATACATGTTTCCATGAAAGTTAGATACCCTCCTTCATTTTCTCTCCAAGCCCTTCAGGCTTTCAAATGCTTGGGAGGTGAGGTTATACTTGACAGCACAGCAAGGTCTTTCTGTATTCTGGGCTTTTTAATTTTAAAACTGAACTTTGGCATCTTAGAGCAGTACAGAAATTTTTTTCACAATCTATATGGATAGTTCAAAAGAGAGGGAACATATTAGAAAGAAAACTTGCCTGCCACATTTACAGTAATAATTAGGCTAACTGCTGAGCCAAGAATCAAAGAGCAAAATTTAATTCCTCAAGCCCAAAATTTCATTCCTCCCCAAAGAGGAATTTCGTTCCTCTTCCTGTGGCACTTGAAGAGCAAAGCTCTGGAGAGAAAGGGAAAGGAAAGGATTTGCTTCTGGGCATCCACAAGCTGACAAGCCAGAGCAGCACAGCTTCCAGCTTGATCTTAAACCCTGCTGGGAACTATGAACTTGTTACTTCTCTGGCTCGTTTGTGAAGCCTGATCTGATGGGAATTCTCAAAGCACATCTGCTGGCTTGGGCCCTGCAAGGAAAAGGAGCAGAGAAGTCTGTTTTTATAGGCTGCCTTCATTGCCAGCTTCTACATCTGCTTGCCTCTCTATTTCTTTTCCTTCATCCTTACCGTCTTTTTCTCCCTCCTGATTTGCCACCTCAAGTATCAGCCCCAGCTTGCCTGTGCTGAGCCACACCTGTAACTGCTTTACTACATTTATTAGTGTCTTTGGAAACAGTTCAACTTCAACAGACTATTTAAATATGCCTTTTGACAGAGCATGATCTTGGGCACAATTAAAAAGTGAGAAAATATTCCTTCAGCAGGAACCTGTATCCCTGTCACCACCCCAGCACCTGTTTAGGTTTTTTGTTAAGCATTCATTGGAAAAGGAACTGAACTCCAGTCCTTCCTCCACAGGCCACAAGTTACCAGTCTGTAATGACTCCTCCTAAGTCAATCCATGCTACAGGAGCTATGTAAGTGAAGCTTATGGAGCTTCATCTCAAAATTACAAACAATCTAGTAGTTATTTCAGTCTGGACTATGGGATATGAATCTACTCAGGCAGAATTCCAGTTAGAAAGTCAGTGATGGTCAATTTCTGTACTATGCATTTGGGAAACACTTTGCAATTAATTCAGCCTCCACTGAATTACATTATGACCCTTTGAAATCAATAAATCTGAGACAGAAGGAGACAGAGATGCTCTTTTATGCAAAGAAGTTTTAGTTTCTATAAGGACTCTAGATGGTTTAGAAACATTGGCTTTATTGTTCATCATGTGCTTGGGGACATTCATTTTCACTGATCACATACCAAAAGTCACTGTGATCAGGAAAAAAATATCAGCAATATTCACACCTAAAACAGCAGCATGGAAGACAGCATCACTGACACAAGGTGAGACCCAACAACTACAGCCATCAAAACCAGTGTCTGGATGGGAGCTGGCACACTGGATGGTGGGGGGGGACATGTGGACTAAGCCCAGTGCAGCCTGCAAATATTTAAGCATACCTAGGGAATGAAAATGAAACCTATATTTAAATGCTCATGTAAAATGTATTTTAAAAAATTTACAGTTTGATGGTGTATAACATTACCTTTGGAAATTTATCAAAACTGTTAGGGTTTTAGGGATGAAGACAGATCTTTGCAGTCAATACAGAATGCATTATCCTACCACACACCATTTTCTCCTCCTGATTTGCTGCTCTTTTATTAGAGCAAAGCACCCATCTTTACATCAGCTATTATTTATAGAACTGTAAGGGACAGGAAATGACCTCTTCTATAAATTCTGGATTTAGTTTCAAGACTTGCTTCCCTGGCAGATATAGCTCAATTCAGTTGAAAAGAAAGGGAAATTGAAAATCAGTCCTAAGTAAGGAGGGACAGAGTGGAGTTGTAGGAAATACAGACTGAACGTGATCCTGGAAATTACAATGGTAAATGAAACAGGTTTGTCAAGTGATTTCTTCACTGAAATATCACCTTTATTAAGGATTATTTATGACAAATTTGTGTTTGCTGAAACTCTCCTTTGCAACATAAATCCAAGAAGGACAATTTAGTCAGACACAGCAATTTGTAGCACATTCAATTCTGGAATTTTTTCTGTATTTTGAATTTACTTTATTCTGCCATATGTTAATCTTGGCTCATGCAAATTAACAAATAGAAGATTTTTCATTTGATTTATATGATAAACAGATGATTTCTTATGTTAAGCAGTTGTGCTTTTTCCCTCCCACCTTTTTTTTCCCTTTTTTTAAGAGACAAACTCTACTCTAGTTTTAAGTCTTTCCACAACAGAAAGGGGATTTTTGAGAAACTTTGATTGGAGATTATAAGAATCTAGGAAAGATTTTTGTCTGTGCTGGGATGAAGAGCTACATGTATCAGTCCTTCCTTCTGTGGTTGGACATAAGATAAAATAATATTTATCTAGCCTTTTGGACACAACTTTTTCATGACTTATTCCTGATGCTTTACATCACCACACCTTCTTCAGCACTGCTCCATCTCACTGGCCCAAGAGGAGATTAAGTAGACTCCAGCAGGGATGAGAAGCAAAAGGAAAAAAAATCTGTCCCAGATGATGTTAATGGCAAAATTCCTGCTACCTTCCAGAGGGAGCCAAGATCTCACTGGCATTATTTTGCCAAGCTCCCCTGAGTTGTCCAGTGGAATTCATCTGTTTTGGGTTGGTCTAAACCAACACACAGGTTGGTCTAAAGTCTCACAGTCCCGAGGAAAACAAAGAGCTACACCTCAAGGCATAATATGTAACCATAAATCAGGCCCCAGTTTTCCCCAGATTTCTGCAAATTTAATTCAGATTTAAAACCACAAGAGTGCTGCTTGATATTAACTGTGCTAGGAAACCCAGCAACACAGGTCTGCTCTGCATTTGAGCTGATTGAACTAATATTGCATTTTGCTACCTAGAAAAGCAGAAGGACTCAAAAGAAAAGCATGTTGGCAATTCAAAGCAAACATTTAAAAGGCACACGAGGATTTCCAGCAAGTCATATTAATAATCCTTTTTCCACCATAAGAGGATAGTTATTGGTAGAACCTTTAAGTTAAGCAAAGATTTTTAAAAGGGGACACTTCTCCTATTTTGTTTAGAGTTTGGTAACAGGCAAGGTGCTGTTATACCTCAGAGTTATGAACCTATATAAAATGGTTAGCATGAAACAGGCTCTGTCTGCCTTTGGAAAATTGCTGGTGATACTGTGGTCTTTCCTGATTGCAAGTCACAGGACACTCAGGGTTATTTTTTATTTTAAGTTGACATTGTTACCTAAAATGTGCCACCAGATATCTCAGGAACTCCACACTGATGGCAGAAACAGGTCAGATTATTTGTTGGCAGTAATGGTCATTGAGTTCTATCTCCCTATAATCCAGGCTTTCAACAGCTTTGACTTGTCCATATCTGATTGTTTAATGTAACACTTGGCAAACCTAATTTAAAACCACAGACTTCTCATAAACCTGGTATTGTTCAGATGTCACTGAATAAACAGATGACCAAATCTTGTATTTAACACTGTATTCTATATGAAAGAATTTTATTGTAAAAATCAGAAGGAAAATATCTGCAATTTCATTTGCATTAAAAATTAAAACATTGATGCTGCAATGCTGCCACCACTTCTCATAGTATTTTCATCTCTGAATTACATTTGTGTTTTCTTCTATGTGGCTCCCTTGGATAAACCACACCACAGATTCTTGCATAGCCTGTTTAAACATTGGTTTTACTCTTGCAGATGCACTTGAGTCTTTGTAACCTCTGGACCAAGTGAATGCTTGGAGATAGTAATGCCCACATTCATCTCCCAGTCTCATCATATTTTGGGCAAAACCATTTGGGTAATCCTCCTCAAACACATCCATGATGGAAAAAGAAAAACAAGAAGAGATCCTCCCAGTAATCCAAGTTCAGAGGGTAAAAAAATCACCACAAATCCCTAAATCAAAGTTGTTTGCAGTGCTGCATTGCCTGTGCATTCTCTGTCATCCCAAGCTTCAGAATGGATGCACGTCAGGCCTCTCCAGGGCAGCCCAAGGGCCACTGCCTGGGCAGATAGAAATCAAGGTCAGGTTTTCATTCCAACTTCCTTTAGCAGGCTTTTGGGCACTCAGATTACTTTTTTTCCCCTCATTTTTACCAAGAAATTGATACTATTTATATGTAAGCATACGTTCTATATTTTTATGTTAATTGTGAAATAGATGCAGAAAATACTAAAACTTCATTCATGTCACTTTTCTGAGGACAAAGGTAGGCACTCTACAGACTTAGAACATCTATGTTTATGCAGATTATAATCCAGTCCTTTTTCCCTTCAAATTTTGCAAAGATGTAGCCTCTTGAAAGCAATTTTCTATTGCTAGACTGTTCTGAATTAAAGTTCCCCCCAAAACTTAACAACTTATTTTCATATTGCTTTCACACTTTCCGATTCATTAAAATACAAATTCAATCCTCAAAATAGAAACCTGAGCTTTCCAAAGAAAATGTGTGAAGAGCCCTAAATTATGAATGTAAAAAACATACATTCATAGTGCCACTGACATGATTCATTTTCTGTTCCCAAATGCTTTCTTTAATCCAGAACTTTTGAGTTGAGAAAGTTTTATTGGTATGAAACAAAATCTCTCCAAAACAGTGCATTCCATGACTAAAACTATGAAACATCAGATTTATGGAGAGCACGGGTCAAAATACACACCTTTGTTTACTCAGTGTAACTTCTTCAATATTTATGTGAAAATGGGAAACAGGAATGGACATGGCCCATTGCTGTGATGTGACCTGCTGGGAGGTTTCAGACCACACCTGGGCAGTGCATGATGACAGTGTCAGTGCCTCAGGCTCACTCACAGCACCCTGAGAGGGCTCCTGCAGACTGGTTCCCTGGCACAGACATTCCTCCTCCCTGCAGCACAGCTGCAAACTGCTCCAGCTCACAGAGAACAAGTCATGGTCTGCTCCAGGCAAAGCCTAAGGCTTGTGTCCTTGCCCTTGTTTGCTTTCCTAAAAGCATCAAACATAATAATATGAAAACACCATTTATCCTGAACATTCCAAAACCATGGAGTCATCAGTTATGAAGAGTGAAATCTCCTTTTTTTAAATGAAGGTATTTATTTTACTTTGTTTTAGGCAGCCTTGCAGAACTCAGCATAAAAAGAAAACACACACAGAATGCAGCTATTCTCTGAGGACCCAGTTAAGTGCAAATAAATTATCTTTGTGTTTGTGTGTGTGTTTACAAACCCTGAGAGTCAACTTTTCAGTATGAACTTCCAGTTCTGTCTGTTGTAAATTAAAAGATCAACAAAAACTCGCAGCCATATTTTATAATCTGTATTACTAATGTCAATAACAAAGAGTTAAAAACAAGCTCAACTAACTGAATCCATCTCAACATGAAATTCAGTTTTACAATTCAGTGAAAAAGAAAAGAACCAGACTGCCACAATAATAAATTCTTCTTACAACCCCTACCATCTTCCTGTGGATCCATAACATTTTCCTACACATACTTTACTGCAGTAGCTAGTAGTCTCTTTTACCATGTAAATCTAGACTCACAACAGGCATTAAGGCTTCTTTCCAGGGAGCTGATGCATTGTTTCCTTCCAGGGCTAGTCCTGCCTCAGAGCTGCTGCTGAATTAACTTGTCCCCAGGAGATGCTGCTTCGTGCTCTGAGCTGAACCACAGATCCTTGAGAGCTGGCATTACCAAATCTGAAACAAGAATTCTGTGGGAGAGAGACAAAGGCATCATGCATTAGCAAAGAGCTCTGGCAGGCAGATTTTGAGCCCAGCCACACAAGTGACAACGAGTGTGCTACACCTCACAGTCAGAACAAAGCATGGAGCAGTTTCCTAAAGCACCGCTGGGGCTGGGGGTAGCAGCTCCCAGGCAATGCCTGGGAAGGGGCATTGCAGTGGGAGATGGGCATCACCACACCACTCTTGGTCTGGCACATTTATCACAGGGTAGGGAGGGAGGGACCTCAGAGAGTTCAATGCAAGGTTGAAGGCAATTCTCACAGGCTGACACGATGATTAATGCCTGTGCTGGCCACGATGGATTCACACTTAATTTACACCTGTGTAAACAACTGGAGACACAGCCGGAAGGATCTGATCCTACTGGAGAGTATTTTGGGCAGGTTTGTACTGATGTCAGTGGGAGCATGCAGCAGTCAGGTCCTGCCTGTTTTAATAAGTGTCTCTAAGCCCCTGGAAAGCTTGCTTTAAAAACTTAAAAAAAAAAACAAAACAAAAAAAAAACAAAACCAAAAAAAAGCAAGCTGTCTATCATTTATCGACACAGTGAGATTCTTTTAGCCACTCACACAGAGGCTAAAGCTATATTTCAGCTTGGAGAGAGTGCTTTTCCAAAATCCTTGCCAGTTTATTCATCATGATAGAAATAGATAATTTACAGGAATCTGTTGTAATCTCACTGTTTTTAAAACAAATCCAAGGACCTAAACCTCAACAGCATGTGTCTTGATTCACACACCCTCCAAGGTATAACCTGTGCTTCAGACCTCTCTCCTTGGTCTCTCTGGACAGGTCTCAGCCCTGCCCCATTCCCCTGGCTGAATTCATACCTACCCTCCACCTCTTGTTGCTTTGCCTCTTACCACCAGCAATGGCAAAGCAACAAGAAAACTTGGTGCCTCTGACTTTCAAATATTCACCTCTGTGCTTTTCCTTGAAGCTGTGGTACTGCTTTTGTGCTGCTTCTTCCTTGGCCCTCGTCTGTCAGATCAATGCATTCATTAAGAAAAGCCTCACTGCCCAGATGATGAACAGACATCATAAAATCGTTATATTTGACAATTCTTATTACAGGTTTTACATGGTGGCTACATTTCTGCCACAGAAAAAGACTCAGAAGACTTTCCCTGATGTATAACCTTTCCAACAAGAGGAGGAATGTAATTAAAGTCTATTTTCTAGAAGTCTGCTTTGTTCAAAGACGAATCCAGACCTCATTCCTCACATTCCCTTAGTTTTATGGTAATTGTGAATAAATTGAAGGGAGCTGCAAATATCTTTACAATTGTTTTATATTACTTGGATAGATAATTATTTGGTTGTGCCAACAAGTGCATACTTAGCCTTCAACCAGTGAAAGAAATTATATGCTTTTCTAGACATAATTGTGTGCAGATGAAAGAGCAATAATAAATTCTGAGAGCCAAACTGAGATCCCTTTGAAAAATCAAGAACTTAACTCTTCTCACACTCCAAAAATTAAGATAAAATTTTAGGATAAAAAGCTTTAGATTTTTGTTTTCAGTGTGATTCAAGGATGTTTTGAGGCTGAGAACTCTGCAGTTAGTGGGGAGGGAAACATTTGCCCTTTCCAGTGAGCAACTCTTAGGACTGTATCTTAGCCCCCTGGAAACACCATAGTTTGCCCCTGGCACAGTACAAGGAATATTGATCTCCTCCCCAAGAACAGGTGGGATAGTTTCTGTCTATCTCCCAGTAATCACTGAGGTATTTTGGAATGAGAATTCAGCACACAGTTAAATCCAAGTATTCTCATCTTAGTTTTCTGTACTTTCCAATACTCGTCTCTCAGGAATTCAGGGGAAGGTGAAAAAGGTAAAAAATTCACAGTCTCTGATGCATGAAATGCCTCTATATAGTTAAAGTATTTCCCCAGGTGCTCCTAGTTTGCAGATTTGGAAACATCCCCAATGGACACCACAGTGGCACCACAGCAGGACAATCCTCAATGCTGTTCATCACAGAGCCAGGGGATCACTGAGTGATATCTCCCTGCCTGATCTGGGAAAATCTGCTCCTCCAAGTATAAGGGACTTAAAACCACAATTCAGTCACTAAAAAATATGTGACCCAGATGTCTCTAGCATTGCAGCAAAATGCACCAAATGACTTGAAATGTCAGTGGGCAAGGGTAAGCATTCTTTTTTCTGTTTGAATGATCATCATCATATCCACATGCTCATCAATGGTATTGACCATCAATAAAAGCAGTTTTTCAGGAGCTCCTTACAATTTTTTTTTTTTTTTATATCATGTTTCTAATGAGAGAGAAAATAATCTTCTGCATTGCCTGGAAATATCCTTTTTCTGGAAAGACAACCAAGTGAAGCAACAGAAAATAAAACTTGGCTTAAAATATTTTCAGTGACCAAATCAAACCTTAGGTAAAAAACTCTTCTGTGTAATGACATATGGATTTTCCCTCAAGTGATATTGATATTTCAATGTGCTGGGTGCTATATGAACAGACAAATTCATACTAAAATCCTATTTCTTGACCTGTTGCCCTAAGAAAAAATGTGTAATGCAAAACTTTCATTACACTCAAAATACAGTCTCCTAGGTGGAGAAAAGGATGAAAAAAACTCCAGCCCATGGCTTGTTTATGACAGTCCCTGAGCAGTGCTGGGTAATGAGTTATTCTGTGTGACTCAGTAGGGTGAGAAAAGTCAGGGCTCACCACAAAGGCAGAGCTGCTGAATTATCTCCTCTCACCTGTCACAGTCATCACCTGGAGATTTGACAGCCCCAAGCCCATTAGCACACAATCCTCCCCCATGGCCCCTTCTAGCAGCCATGGAGCACCTGTTTCCCTGCCACCTCAGGTAAAGTGCAGATTTTCTGTGTCATTTAGTCATTTCTTGTCCCCCAAGGCCAGTGGTACACATGTTTTGGAGAGAAGCATTCTTGCTAGATACAGGGAGGATTTATGACAAAAATTGGGCTGCTGTGCTCCCAAGTGGGGAAAACAACTCACCTAAGCTACAGAGCAGCAAAGACAGCTTCTAGGCAGCAGGAGAAAGATAAGAATTACATGTAGGAGCACCTTTTCCAGTTTATTAAGGTCTTGCAGGATGTCTTTCCATCTTTATATTTAATATGGATGTTACCATATACCTGTGTTTAATCTGAAATAAAATTAAGTAACACATAATTTTAGAATATCTAATTCAACCTCATAGTTGTGAGATGGGTTTTTTTTTTTTTGCAACGAACACCCAAAAAGCATGATCATCCAAACAGGAGGTTTCTTGCCCATCTCTGTCTGCCTCCAGTTTAAACAGGATGAGATTGCAGAAAAGCACCAGAGATTGCTCAGTCCAGATGGTTCTGTTCACTACCAAGAGTTTTACAACGTGCAGACTGGCACATAAGTACATCCTTCACTCTGCTCCAGGCACACCAGTCAATTTATGGCAAGGATGAATTTAGGCTGGTATGTCTAATGCAAGAGAAAGTCCAAAGCAGTGGAAAAAATGAAGAATGCCCATTTTAGGGACAGTATTGTTTTACTTATTAAATTATCTCTGTTAAAGCAATATCACTGACATAGTAAAATGTTCAGGAGTTCAGGAGCCTTTTAAGATCTTCTAAGTCCTAATCATTACCCTCAGCAACCGTGTATAATATATCAATTTCAGCCCATGTGGAGAATCATTACCCTTGACTCTGAATCTGCAGAAGAGAATTTAAGAACTGCATTCTGTTTCCCACATGATAGAAGACTAAATATTTCCATTCAGATTGCCTAGTCTGAGTGATATTTTTTTGTCACTGCATTATATAAATATTAAAATATTGGGAACTTTTAATGTTCCACAGTGCTGAAACCATTCCTTCTGGATTTACTGAGGCATCCCAGAACCTTTCATAGTCTTCCAGTCACACAACACAGAATAGCTGGTCTTCCTGTGCATATCTTAAAACATTATTCACAGCTGTGTTTGGACACACATTTTAAGACTGCCATAGACAGGGCTGGCTGTGGCTGCGATGTGGGTGGGAGACTGTGCAGAGACATTTATCTCAAGAGGAAATTCTCCCCCTTTTCTTTTCATTCCACTATTTTTCCTTAAATGTATCTGGGATGCATGAAAGGTGCTGCAGTTGAAGCATCTTTGTTGCTCAAAATCCCAGCAGTACCAAGCATGGCCCTACCTGAGAGGCTCAGAAACAGCCCCAGCTCCCCTGCTCAGGCTGCATTGTGAAGCACAACCAATAGCTGTTTCCTTGTTCCCATGTCCTTGGGCTTTGGGGCCCAGAGACCCTCTTAAATACTTAGGAAAAAATAAAAATAACAAGAGTAACAAAATGTAAAAGGTCTAACACTAAACTAGTTTACTACTAGACCTCTGTATTGCTAATTTTTGAAGACTTCATGTGGTCAGTACAAAAACTTTGGAGGATGTTCTATACACCCTCTGGGATAGCCCTGTGACAAAACCTGTGTGGCATCCTGTACCTCTTTATAAAGCAAGTAATTCATAACCTAAGCTAGAATCCACTTCAAGAGGATGACTTCAAGATATCATTCATGACATCTTATCAAGTCCTATCCAGTTCTACTGAGCTTCACACAATAGTGAATTAACACAAGAATTATTTAGCATTTGTTCACACTGGGCATAGTTTCCTGATAGCTGTAACTTAGTTGCTGGGAGCAAACAGCTTCCAGGTTTTTGGACCTCTTTTACAAGCACACTAAAATCATCCTTCCTCAAGAGAGACTCAGGCCATAGGTACACTCTTGATGGCTAAATGGGAAATTCCATCTCTAACATCCCAAGATGTAACTATCACACCACTTGTAACAGTGCCTGAAAAAAACTCAATAAATGAAGCACCTGCAAAGAGCAGCTTTTTGTCATGTACACATCATTATGAAATAAAATAAGGAGGCTATTTGGTATCAGTTATGGCTGGCCAACCAGCTAGATTTCTACCACATAAAATTTCTTGCCTGTTTTGCTTCTATGGAGACAACTGGGAAAAAAACATACTGAGGTCCTGGGGAACAGCTGGGTGCTCTCCAGACAGGTCTGTTTATACATTTCAACCTTGATCTACAGAGAAAAAGAGCACCTGAAAATTGAAATGTTAACCAGACATTCACTGCTAGGACCTTTTCCCTACTTTTTTGTTAAACAGCTCTGCAAAGCTCAAACAAAGGCAGAGGAAGCAGCCCTTTCTCTCTCTGCCTGTCTGCCCAGCAGCAAACCAGAAAGGTGTCCCCACCTGCAGCTTGGTTACTCCTGGATCCTCCTGACACCCTCCATCTCCCACAACCTGTTTGCTCTTAAATACCAAGTGAAGAGATTCATTTGAGTGGTAAACCTCCCTTTTCCATTAGGAAAAGTTGTGAGATGTAAAATAACCTGGAACTTGCCTGACAAAAAAAAAAAAATCAATGGCTAATTGTGCTTGCACTGAAAAGGAAGCTATTAATCAATTCCAGCATGCACATTTATTTACAGTAGTAGATTATGAAGGAGAAGCAATCTGTTAGGCTGTGCCTTCTGGCTGTCTGTGGGTATTTGCCTTCAGACTTACCTGTGTGTCTTTCAAAACTTTGCAGCTATGATAATGAAAACAGCAAATAAGCAACGAGAGAAAACGGTGTCACAGGAGCATTCTTCATGAAGGAAGCACATGGATGAAGTTATAGTTCATCCAGCACCTAGCATGTGAGATTTTTGTGCAAGAATTCTTCCTCTCACATTACTTTCAGCCTCCCTTGAAGTCAGCACATGCTGAGCAGCAGGACCTGAGCCAAAGCAGAGGCTGGGCTCCCTGCAGACCCCCTGGGTCCCCAGCCCTCACCTATTGGGGTGCATGAGATGATCAGCATGAAGGGGTTTAAAGCCCAGGGCAGATGTGCTGTTCCACAGCAAGGCACAACTGTGTTCAGAAAGTATTTTAGGTTTTGCATAAATGTGGGCTGGTGACAAGATTCCAATGAAATGAAAGGTTATGAAATTCACATCATTCTCGTGAGGGACTTTTGTGAGTCATTACTATTAAGTAAGTAAAAAATATTCAGTGTCTGTCCAACTGACTTTCAATAGCTGTGGAAAATTGTTTATCACAATTAAGGTTATCTGTGAACTAACTTCTTCCTCCTGATAAAAGTAAACCATGCAGAGCTCAGACTTCCCAGAATTCAGATCAGCATGGAAGCTCCTTGCCAAATCCACATCTGAGACAATGAAAGATGATCTGTTCCAAAGCCTCCAGCTATGGCTGTGTGAAAATGCAAGGTACAATACAATACGAAGGCATTTTTTGATTTAAAGACAAGAAATGTGGGCTATGTACAATTCTAACTGCTCTTTACTTTGATTTTATGCTCTTGTAACCTCTCTCTTTCAAAGCATAAATATCTTTAAAACACAAAAAATGCACTTGTAAGAGAAATGATTTTTTAAAGGATAACATGACATTAACCTAATTTTTCCTGTTTAATCAGCAGACAGAGCAAATGGGATGTAACATGACTGTCCACATCCTCTGTGGCCTGAGCTCAGAGAGAAAGCTGATATGGAAAACGTTGATGGAAGGGAAAAAGGGAAACAGGACTTTCTATGCATAAAGCACAGCTCTGTTATCAGCATGATTAAAGCCATTTACTGTAAAACAACAGCCTTCCAGATCCTCCCAACATCCTGAACTCATTCTGCTGTTCTGGGGTAATTAGATGGGTTTCAAATGTTGTAAAATATAAGCCTGTTTATAGAAAAAAATGTTCTGCTAATCAAGATGTCTCGCTATATCTGGTACAAGTTTTCTTTTCTGTTCTTTCTAACATCTGTAGTATAAAGGAGCCAATGGAGTTTTGCAAAAACATAACT
Organism: Urocynchramus pylzowi; assembly: GCA_013397555.1. Taxonomy (NCBI): domain Eukaryota; kingdom Metazoa; phylum Chordata; class Aves; order Passeriformes; family Fringillidae; genus Urocynchramus; species Urocynchramus pylzowi. The sequence continues at coordinate 652,979 of VZRH01003317.1, read as the reverse complement.
AAAGACCTCTGCAACTCCAACTTGCTACAGCTTAAACCAAAACATCGAAGAAGAGAAAATTCTGAAAGAAATACAAAGAGGATGTCATGGATGCAGGGAAAGTAAGAGTTTTGTTTGAATTCTCACTTTAGAGAGTGGGAACATGCCTCTGTGTGTGTGTGCACGTGCACACACATATCTGGGGTCAAGTCTTCTAGGAAAGGTTTGAGGAGGGAGCACAAAATCTCCTGTAGCCCTGAAAAGAGTTCTGACATTTGAAAAAAAAATCCTGAAAAAGAGGAGATAGCAGCACTGTTTTAGATCTCTCCATTTATTTTGTTTTCCTTACAAGTCAGAGTTTCCAAGTAAAATTTTATGGTAGCCATCCAATTTCTCTTACCAATTTTCTTTTTCCAGATTTTCCTTGTCCTTTGAGGCACCAAATTGCTGGCCAATGGCTATTGATTACAGTCTCCTTTTGCATATCCCATCACTCATTTCACTGTCCCAATCTCTTTGCAAACACAGTAAGGAGACGAGACCTCCCCTCACAGCCCCTGCTCGCCAGCTCTCCCCGGTGAGCCGTGCTCTCACACCTCGTGGCAGGGTCATACACCATGGAAACTGCTCACCAGTGGAGAATATTTAGGAACTAGAATATATCTTTTGAAGTAAGCAAGACTTGATTAGCAGGGCTTACAGGCAGAAACTTGGCCAGAGGGATTTTAACAACACAATACAGATGTACTTACGTCAGTGTACACAAGTTTCAAGGAAGCGTGGATTTCTCTAAACCCAGTTGAGGGATCAATCTTTTCTCTGGTAATTACACAGTATTTACTCCAAGCCAGTAGCGTGATATAACCTGCCAGGATTAAGTGGCAACCACCTGCTCCCTAACCAAGCCTGGGTGTAGTCAGCTTCCAGGCAAAATTGAATTACCTGAATCACTAGAGCCCAATGAAACTCCAACTCAGTGCCTGCAGCGAACTGCACAGCGCAGGCAGCTCAAACCAGATCAGCTCATCAGAACTCTCTCCACACCCAGCCACTGACTGATAAGGGTAACATCCCATCACAGACAGCTCAAGGAAAGCAGCAGTCCAAGTGCCACTGGAAGCTTTGAATCCAGTTCAACTGGATATTTTGTAAGTGGACATGACAGTTCAAATATCCGCACTTCATCTCAGAGCTTGAAAAGTAGAATCGTTCACTGTGACCACTTCTCTCCAGACTGAGCAAGTAACAGCTGCACTGTGGTAATTCCTTCCTCTTCAGAATCCTTCTAATAAATAAAATGACACAAGGGAAAAAATGGATGCAGAAGCAGCAAGAGACTAATCAAGCAACATTTTTCACACTCTAAATCAGACATACCGACAGAAGAGAGTCTACATTTAGTAAATTTGGATCACAGTCTCAGGTTTCTGATTTACATCCAATTTGGTTTCAAAGTAGATTCAGTCCATATTAATAATAATTTACAATAATCTTATAGAGGCTCCAGTGCCTTTTTCTACCATTATAAAGGCAAATCCTGACTGCATCTGAACATCAGAATTACTTGGAATAGATATTCCAACCCTTCGATGTTTTCTTTTGGCAATACTGAAAATGCTGTTTCTCATTAGAGAAAAAAAAAACCTGAGCCAAAGTCTGCAAACTTCCAGCTTTGGTACATCTACTGGGCACTAAAATGAACATGAAATCCTTGTTTACTATAATTTCAGGAAGTAACCAGCCAGATTTTCAAGGCTGAAAGCTTGATGTGCTTATCTCTCTCTGCCTCCCTTGTTCTTATATCTTTCTTTAGGTATTAGTTGCCATTTGCATCAAAGACCTTTGCAGGACACATCTACTCCAGGGTCTGAGTAATTGAAGGAAACCTGAAACAGATTCATTATTTATTCAGAAGCACAGAGTTTTAAACATAAATTCTGTTCAAGTGGAAAGCTCAGTTTTTTTCCCCTTGTCTTTCATTCAGAAGATTATTTACATTGATTTTCACTAGAACAAGTGTTTTGAACATTTCTGCATCGATTCTTGTAATTCTTGAGACTACTTACTTTAGACTCAGTAAGTTTGAATAGATTTATCAGTATATTAAAAGCAGCAATCTTAATAGTCATATATGTGAGACAGAATGAAGTGGATCAGAAAAGAACATTGTAGAGGAGTGTAACAAATATTTTCCAAAAGAAAAAAGAGGGAAGTGGGGGCACTGAGCTATATCTCCATATTGCAGGGTCAAATACTGATATTGGCAACAATTTCCCTGTATGTTCCATTGTGGGGGGAATGTCATAGGCTGAACTAATGAATGGTTCCTGTGGATTTAGATAGACAGGTTTGTTAGACTCCTGGCAAAAGCGAGAATAATTTACACTAATATTTGGTCATCAACAGAAAATCAGTGGATGCACAGTTTGGAGTTTCAGCAGGTACACACAGGTGGCATTTCACTGAGATGAATTCAAGCACAAGGAGCAGTCAGAGGGAAAGGGACATAATGAAACAGCTCGCAGCAATGCTTGCTGAATTTTTGATGCCAAGACACTCTCTCTGCAACTTGACTATGGCTCATCTGGATAATTTCCTCTTTGCAATCAAAATCAGTTCAAAGAGAAGAGAGGCAGACAAATCCAAACAACACACAGTGCATCTGCACCAAGAGCATCAATAAATCCTTGCTATTTATAAGTGACACAAATAATCCTGCCTTGTTTATACAAGAAGAGCCTGTCACTTAATAAAATGAACTTATATTTGAATGAGATTACTACTCCCTTATTGACAAAGTGTACAAGAGATGAGCAGTGATGAGAACACTCTGACTGCTTGAGACTCGTGAAACCCTAACCCTAACCCTAAACCTAAAACTAACTCTAATCCAAAGCCTAACCCCAAAACCAAACCCTAACCCTAACCCTAACCCCAGGCAGGAAATGCAGCCTTGGGCTAAGGCTGGATCCCAGGAAAAAGCTGTGGAGGAAGGCATGTTGTGGCAGTTTTCTGTTCTTCTTGGCATGCCTTTTTCAGCTGCAGTGTGCTTGGAGCTCTGGGCTTTGTGGTTTTCAAAACCCTAACCCTAGCCCCTAACCCTAACCCAACCCTAACCCTAACCTAAACGCTAACCCCAAACCCAAACACTAACCCTAACCCAAACCATAACCTTAACCTAACATTAACCTTAACCAAACCCTAACCAAAACCCTAACCTAACATTAACCATAACCCTCAACCAAACACTAACCCTAAACCTAACTGTAACCCTAACCCTAACATAACCTTAACCTTAACCTAACCCAAACCATAACCCTAACCTAAACCCTAACCCTAACCCCACTCTTTTGTAGATGCTCTAGTGACACCAAATGGTTAATGGAAAAGACATGATGTTACTTTGACCTTTTGTCAGACTGATTTGGAACATCCATAAGTCTTTTTATTTGATTAAAAAAAGTGGCCTTCTTTTTTTTCTTTTTCTCTTTTACCTGGTACATTGAGGTTCTGGAACGAAGAGCATAACAGCCTTTTATTTGTTCTATCACATATCTCAGCTCTCTCTTCTTATATTACTTTAATCCACGCATCAGCACAAAATGTTTGATTAAAATAGACATGGGTAGGTGTGTGGCATAAATTGCACTAAAAACAGCAATCTGAAATGGGGTTAAGGAAAATTATGTCCTTATGATTAATTGCAGTACTTTTTTATTTGATGTGAGGTACATGCTAATGACTGCTTTTAAAATATTCCTGTTGCTTCTTCTTTATTTATCTGTCCACAAAGGCATTTAATTAACTGCTGTGAGTGGGGTTTTATGTAAGCATGCTTTACAAAACAGAAGAATAGGATTACAATAAATTTCTTAAAGTGGCAGATTCTGGCATTGTCAATCCAGCAAAAGAATGAAATTGGGTCCATCAGCCTATAATTTTTCTGCCCTTTCATTCAGTTGATATTGGCACAGAAGCTCCATTCTGCAGATAGTGGGAGTTTAAATCATGGGAGGAGGGGGTTCTGTCCATACTGTACACGAAAATGTTCAAGCAAGCCATTAACAAGATCTTCCAACACCTCTTTCCATCCCCTGACACTTTAAACTCTTCACTCTTCTGACTGATTTGGTCACTCCCACAACCTACCAGGGATGCCAGGAGCATCTGTCACTGGAAGCAAATATCACCTACTCTCTATTGCTCCCAAATGCACAAAGAGGACAAAACACAATAAACACAATATTTTTTGACCCTTAAGAAAAACAAAAGTCATATGAATAATATGTAGACAAATGAAGTTGACCCAAGTGGTTCATATAAGTCTGAAGCCTGTTTGAGCTCAGTTCAACATCACATGGCTATATTATAAAGTCTCTGCCATCATCTGCCCTCCTGAGCAACATCACTGTCTTTCAGGATGTCCTTTGTTCAGCATCTCCTGCTACACAGAAATCACACACTTCACAAACCTTCTTGTAAGCATCTCATGGAGAGAAGTACAAGGACCTATATCCACAGTTTTAAATTAAATAAAGGCGCTTGACCATGATCAAACACAACTCTTCTTCACTGATTGTTTGCATTTTGAGCCAGAAATACATTTACCACTGATCAGTTTTCAGGAAAATCTCTTTAGTAAAAAATTTGCCATTACAATCCTCAGCTCTTGTGATCTCCGTGTTGCAGTCATTTGCTAAAATCTGCCCTTTGCCAGCATTTTAAGCCACAACCTTCTGTTCATTATTAAATCACTCTAAAAAATATTACCAGAAAAATTAATCTTTAGGAAACAGGAGAAATAGCTGCAAGACTCCATATGTTATCAGTCTTAATTTCATTCCCTCCAAGTCTTGTAATCCTCCTTCCATTTGCTCCAATAGTTTACTTACCACCTCCCTGAGGGTACCTCAGACAAGTCACTTCTTTCTCTTGACCACAAATGTGACATCACTTAAAGTTCAGGTTGAACAATGATATCAGTGTTTTCTTCTCCCTTTCTTTGTTGGAGCATGGGACTAATGCCTCCCACTCTCTTGCACTTGATAGTCACAGAATTAAGCACTTAACAAATACAAGCTGTTTTCTGGTTTTTTAATAGCCATAAGTGTCTCTCAATAGATCACAATGAATTGGAAGTCATTCGACTGTGTAAGATAAGTTAATTTAAATATTTAGTTAATATGTTTCATGGTGAAACAGCATTTTACCAGTAAGCTTGAGAGCAAAGGATGACAGCTGGGCTGATGGCAGAATAACCTCTTATCCTATGGGATTATTGCCAGGGCTGCTGACAAAAAAGTTAGAAAACTCTCCCACAATGACTATTTACCCCAGGATTCTAAATCAGAATACTTATTCCTGAAAATAATGTTTTCTGCTTAGATTAGACAAGATGAATTTAAATTGCAGGGTCAACTTTGTAAGGCATAATCAGCAAAGGACTACAGCAGCATGACTTCAAGGACTAGATGGCAAAGTATAGAAAAATATGAAATACCAGGATTATTCAACAGCAAAAATTATGTATAAGCATTTATATAATACATGCTTTTTGGAAAAAAAAAAAAAAAAAGACCAAAAACTATTTATTTTACAGCTGGCAAGTAAAAGGAGAGGGTGGTTTACTAGGAACACTTGTGTATGAAGAGCAGGTTGAGCCAGAGCCACACATCAGGGAAGACACGAGAAAAGATGAGGTTGTCCAAGAGAAGAGTAGATCCAGAAGCACCAGTGCATGATGGCTAAAAGAAAAACTGGTGAGGAACAGGAAGAAAGTTAGGAAAGCTTGGATCTTTATGAAGGCAGGAGAAGAGGAACAGGAAAATACTGGTGTGGCCAAGCTGCAGGGTTGGAAATTGGTTTTACCAGCAGAACACAGACTCCAGTTACCAATGTAATGCACCCAACACAGTGGGGGTGGTTTGTTGGTGGTTTTCCCCTCTGCCCCCCATAAAATGTCTTGCAGAAAATCCACAATAATAAAAATTTAAACATCTTTCTCATCCTTTGCCAGCAGCTGTCTTTACAAGTCTCATGAGATTTGGTGGCCAGGCACTAGCAAAATTAATTTCTATTTGCTACCAGTTCAATACTCAGCTGCTTTATCTGCAGATCCCTAGAAAATTTAGTTTGCCCAGTCAAAGTGCTTTGAGTCATATGCTGAGAAGGCAAGTAGAAACAGTTAATTCTTCATAAATTAGGACTTTTCAACCTGTGACTTCACCAGTGCTTGCAGAGCACCTGCAGAAAAATAATTACATTCCTCCAGAGCTCCTGGTGAAACAAGTCCCATATCTCTAGGAGTCAGGTCTTGGTTTAAGTGCTCTCCTGGAGCAAAGATGGGAAAACATGTGGAAATCAGGACTCTGCAATTCTGCTTCCACAAGAGCACGTCACAGTGCTTATTGAGAATAGCAAATTTTATCTTGGCACTTTGGATCCTTAGCTCCACATGTCAGGGGCAGCACCTCCTCTCTCTGTGGGTGTAGCAATCAACAGGCAAGGTAGTTGCCATCCAAGTTAGCTTTGAGAGCACTAACGTAAGTAAATATTCCCTTTTATTGAGGAGCCTGGAAAATACAGCCACAAAATAATAAAATGCAATTACTGGGAGAACAAGGGAGAAATTGCCTGCCTGCAATCATTTATATTACACTTCAGAAATAGTCTAATTTTTATTCCATTTTTGAATACCACTTGAAAACAAGAGTTATCAGCTCAGACAAAGGCTTCAGCATGCCCTGGTGGTCTTTGTCCAAGGCTGGTGACCCCAGGGGGGCTGGCTGCACCCTGTTCTTACAAAATACAGAGACAAATGAGCCCAATGGTGAAAATGAAGGCCAATGACAAACCTGGGGAGGTTCTAAAATTTACAACTCTGTGAGTTGCCTAAATTGGTCTAGGAACTCTTCCAGCTTTGAATACGACCAGAAATTAGGTTATAAAACACATGGGCTGTGTTTTGCAGCATATACCTGTGGGAGGCTGAGCACAGCATTTGACCCTGGATGAAATATCTGAATGCCCTTTTCCACATTTTCCTGAGTGCCAGCAGAGATTTGTGTTCCCTGTCAGTGTCACACACCTCCTTACAGCACACAGCTTCTGACAGCTTGGTTCATGATCTGGAATGGTTTCATTCCCACTGTGGAAAGCAAGTGAAGGTCTTCTCTGGCTCAGAGTGTCCTGTGTGTCTCTCTATCAAACCATGATTAGCTGTTTCAGCTCTTATTGAGACACTTTCTGCCAAATCTGTGCTTTAGATAACCTTAGTTCATGCCACAAAATCTCTCCAGCCAAATGAATTCTGTATTTCAGTCTAACACTTAGGGTGTATTACGTAAGCTATTTAAAAAAAAAAAAAAAATAGGTCTGTTTTGTGAATGTATGGAGTAGCTATTTATTGTTTTCTTTTAATACAAATGCTAATAATTGTTAAATAGAACTTTAATGCACAGTTTAATTTTGAAGGTATACACTAAATATTAAATTTAAATATTTCGAAGTATTATTTTTAACTCTAAGGGAATTGAAAATGATGCAAATTACTTGCAGCTTATGGATAGAGAACAAGTAACTACCTAAGTTTGCTGTTTAAATTTAGTCACCAGGATTATCACTGGCTAGGCTAAGCCCTAGCTACAGTTCTTGTGATCAAGTGAGGCACACATGTCACTGCAGTTTAGTGAGCTGCCTATACTTAAACCTGATTGAAGCTTAAGTAGATCAGAAAGATGGTCAGCCTGTGACATGTTCCCTAAGGCCAAATCTCCCCAGGAGGAAGAAAATCCCTCAAATTTTAATAATTTCTTTTGAAATTACTTGGTTAGTCAGTAGAAACCAAAGAAAGAATATGTTCTAATTAAACAACCAAAAAATGCTCACAGATCTATCATCTGGTAACTTGGATAAAATTACATCCTTATGTTTCTTTAGGATGGTTTAATGCCTTTAATCCTTGATTATATAACAGTGCTTTAATCTAAGATAAATTGTGAAAGAGCAACAAGGGCCTCAAGAGTTCTGATTTTCAGATTCAGTTTGGCCTAAAGGCACCTTATGCTCTCAGAACACCCCAGCAGAAAGCTTTAGATTCCAGTAGAAGCCATGGCTGTTTTGGGATTGTTTCAGATCCAGAAGAGATACTGGGGTTAAACTTTTATGCTCTGCACAGTTATAAAGTTTAATCAGTCTTTGGAGTGCATGCATGAGTGCTGCAGCACCTGAGCACTGTTCAATGTCTTTTTGTTCATCAATGGGACAATTTTTAATCCTTTCCTGTGTCTGTGGTGCCTGCTGCCCCTTAAAAATAGAGTCCTTCTACTTATTTAAACAGCAGCTTTTGTCAGTCAATTGTTAATTATTCATACTTCAAATACCAAATATCCCAGTTGTAGTTACTCTAACTCCTACAGCTGACATAAATAATACTTAAAAACCCAAAATCTGTATCTCTAGAGAAAGACAGAAAATATAGCTGCAGAATATACTTAGTTCTTCTTTTGAAAAGTTAGTTAGATAAGGATATTGCTGTCATGTTATGGATATAAAAACAATTATATACTTCAGATACATTTTATTTCCTTGGTAATTTTTATGCAGGGGGGAGTAATGACTTATTCAAATTCACAAAAATAGCAATATTTGGTAAGGTTAGTGCTCTACCTAGCAGTGAGGTTTAGGCCCAAGAAAATCAAAAATTTAAAAGCCAAAGAGCACAGGTACCTAGCAGACACCAGAAATGCAAGTTTTGGTTGGGGATGTCCCAGATTTGATGAACTTCCCTCAAACTGGGCAAGACAACCTCAAAAGACAACCTCAGAAATAAAGAAAATGACTCATTGCAATTCAGTTTTCCTCAGCTGAGACAGCATTAAAAAATGACAAGAAAGTGTCACACACAGCCATGGTTTTTGTCATTGCTCCTATTCAAAATAAAATAGAACCATCACACCACTGCCTTGTAATGAGACCACCAATCAATCATTATTATGAGGACAAATGTAAGGCACTATTCACCTGAGCTGAACATAAATTAGAGACTTCACTATAATAAATCCTGGCTAAAATATTAAACTCAATGAAATTACATTCATTAATTCAAAAAATAAATTATCCCCTGACATGTGAAAAGCTCTATACTGCTATGTGAGAGCAACTGAAGTCTTTGGGGATGTTTAATGAAGAATAGAATTTCTTTGTGGAAAGAAGTGTGAAAAGCCTGCCAAATATTTTAGAGAACATTCTTCTCTTGATACACTTAAAAATATTAATAAAAACTTTTATATTCATAATTTACTGGAAGGTCTTAAATAAAAATAGATTTTGTGAAGTTCTATCTCCTCATAAAGAGGGGAGAGGCATTTATTGAAAAATTTGAAATGTTGACTCCCAGGGGATATTAATGCTGCTCCCAATAAAGACCACAACCCATTGGAAGGTCATCTTTAGCATGGGTTCTTCTACACAATCTCCTCCCATCTGAGGAGGGGAAAAGAGATTTCCTCCTGCTTCCCATCAACTCTTGGCCTTGCAACCACTCAAGAAATGTCACACTAGGTGTAAAGCTGGTAAACAATTACCTTCTCCTTAACTGAGTCTCCAGTTGCTCCCTGCAGCCCCAGGATTTGTGCTGGCTGGGTGTGCCAGCAGATTACTTCAATAAACTTCTGGAGGCTATGGCCCTGCTTGTAGAAAAGCCCTTGCTTGTCAGCTGCTGAGGTTACACATGACAGCGTGTCCAGCTTTGACTTCCACTCCTGAAACTCACCTGTGTTTTCCATAAGGGAGGCATGGACACAGAGTTACATGGATGGGAATCCATGGTTTGCTGCTCCTAAGCAAAAGCCACTGGGCTGCTGAGCCAGGTTCAAGCTTACTGTTACACTCTTGAATTCTTCACCAGCCACTGCTGTGCATGAGAAGGAGACAGAGGATGTGCCCCCACCTACCTTGCTCTGGCCATTTTCTACAACCTGAAGGAAAAAAATGGAAAAAAATAGGTGTGGGGATTCATTCCAGTCTTAATGCTTTGTGTGTGAGTGTGCCCACATGGTAATTACTTGCCAAATTTCTTTGGACAGGTTTTTCCTACTGACCTGATCACCTGATCTGATTGCAGAGAGCCAAGAAGAATTGTGGCAAAATGCAAGAAATGAGAAGAGCAGCATGACCAGCTGATAGAAGTCAAGGCAGAGGCAATAATGACATTTGTCATAAGTTGCCATTTAGAAGGCTGTTATGAAAAGAGATGTAAGTGCTTTGCTCTCTGTAAGAACAAAAACTTGTCAGAGAGGTAGCAAATTGAATATTAGGAAATAATTATAATAATACAGGCACAGGTTACCAAAAGGGCATTTACACTGGGACATGAAGCACAGCACAGCTGAGCACAGAGCAGAAAAAGAGAGTGGCTGTAACAATCACATGCTACCACATCTTGTTTTTTCATAACAAGGTACAGTCAAGCAGCTGAATGCAACATATGTATTAAAAACATTCAAAGTTAGGGTCAGTGCACCCAGTTTGGCAGGTTTTAAGTACTGCATGCCCAATATTTACTACAGAGAGTGGAGCCTCTAAGCAACATTGTGCTGCCCCCTTAAAGCTCCACCACAAAACCTGCTCTTCCCTGTGACCCTGCACATCCCCAGAGCTCAGGAAGGTCTGCCCACCAGCAGCTCCCAGGTGCCTCACCACAGCAATCTGTAGTACACATCTAATGGAACAGATGATTTACCAGAAACCCAGAGCTGTGGGTTTCTGTGGATTTTCATTTCTTATTTCATAACACTGCTAGTTATCCACACTGGAATGCATGATGAATACATCCATACAAGCCTAGTGGAAAAAACATACTGGGCATTATCCATTTTATATTTTTCAAAGGCTCAGAAAGTTGGCCAAATCAGAACCAATTTCCACTGAAACTCTCCAAAGTCCTTCCCAATGAAAGCTGTAATCATGGCCAAATGTCAGTTCTCAAATGAGCTATTCAAATATTAATTTTCAAATGTTTTCACAAAGGGAAAAAATATTGAGGTTTTTTTTTCCCTTATTTTTACATTTACAAACAGAACACAGACATCTCATTGACATTTATTAAACAACAAAAAAGGGCTGCCTTTCTCAAGCAACATTTTAGCCTCAGAAGAGAAAGGTTGTGCCAGATTGAAAACAGGTAATTTTGATGTCTACCTCCATCATGCAGGGTCTGTTTTTGCAAGATTGCTTCAGTAAGTTCATAATCAATTATATTAATATAGATTCCTTGCCAGAATGAAGACACTGCCACATCATACCCTGACCAGGGCATCTCCCTGGGTGGGGAAGCAGCAGCACTGACATCCCACGTGCTCAGCCCACACCTGCTCTCACACCTACTCAGCTCAAAGGGTTTCATCACTAAAAGCAATAAACTGCCAAGTCACATTAAAAATTAGTGTTAAATCATTCAGAAAAGAAAGTAAACCAGCAAGTACATCATGACTCATTCTCATTTATAAGTTTGTTTTTGCAGACTCCCAAAAGCCTATCAATAGTTTGCTGCTTATAGGAGTGTAATAAACTACCCTCAAAAGGGATGCTCACACCAAAATATAAATAATATTTTTCAGTGGTATGCTAAACAAAACCTTTAGTAAGGCAGCAAAATGAACTTTTCATCATTTCATTAAAAAAATTACAAGTATTTGGTATGCTTATTTTGACTTTGTTGCAGTGAGGTACAAGTGTCATGTTATCCATTTTAACTAAGCTCAGGCTTTAGGTCAAAAGAGAAAAGACTTGAGTCTTTTAAAATTGAGTTGCCTCAATTTTACTTAGTAAAAGTTTATGACTATCTCAGAGTACATTTTCTTTAATATTCTGGTTAATCTCTAGTTTTCACCTGTTGTTTGAAGCATTTCATATCATTAGCCTGTGGGAGGAACAAGATTAACATCTGATATTCCGGGGGAGGAAAGGGAAAATGATCATATTTTTGTACCTTCTTTAAAAATGTCCTGTTATTATTTGCTATTTTTACAGCCTTCATTAGAACATACAATGAGGGGACTTCCAATCCAACTTATTTCATGGTTTAGTGTTTTATGCCTAAGAGCAAATCCAGCAGAGAGAGAGAGACAGGACTCCCAGCAGAGAACTTGGAGTCACCCCTTCCTTGGTGGCAAAGCTCCCAGCTGACCTGCTGCATTGCTGGAGCAGCTGCTTCTCTGGGATGCTGCTATCTCCAGGAGCCACAGACACACCATAAACCTGGCTTTGCCAGCCCTCTTCTCAGACTGGAATGCCATGGTCTGGAGGGTGAATCTTCTGCCTCAGAAAGCAATCTGGAGAAGATGAAAACACCATGCAAGCAAGTATAGCAAATTCTACTCTCAGCCCCTTCAGCCTTTCCTATTTTTTCACATTATGAGTAGACAATATATTAGTGGTCAGACTCCATTGTCATCTTGTGACTGAGTTTGAAATGTCCCTGACAAAAGCCCTTATATCTGTATTTTACTTGGTTTCCACCCTGACACGACATTTCCATCTTTGTCGATCCTAAAAACCAGGGAAAACTTATTTTCTATCTCAAATACAACTATAGTCAGGAAAGTCCAACACAGCTAGCTATTTAATGATGGGATCATGGCCAATCCCTACTATATATTTGTGTAGCTTGGGCTGGAAAGGACTGGAGCTGGCATCTGACACAGCTCACAGGAGATGCTCTCCAAACCTGCCACTGCAAACCTACGAACTTCCAAACTTGCACTGGCATCTCAGTTGTTCCATGGTCTTTAAAAGAGCTGACAAACTTGCTGCAGATGGAAGCAGCAGCTGCTGAAAAGCACCTTATAGAAAATAGATTTTTTTTTTTTTATTAATTCACTCCTTGCAACAAAGGAAAGCAAAAGCTAGGGAAGCTATGAAGTAATGTCTGCACCTAACTAAACTTCCTACCGGGAGAAAGTGCCCCTTAAAGAAAGCACATCATCCTCAAATGCCTTAACACCATACCCTTTCCTCATTCTGCTCAGCAATCTGACACCCTGGATATGAAATCCTTTAAGCTTGGACAGACAATTCTCCCTACCTGAGCCTCCAACACCCTGCAATACATATTTCCAAAATATTAGAAATACCTCTAGCCTAGGAATTTCTGGACTAACTAATGCTCAGTGCAGAATTGTAAAGTAGTCTGTACTGTAAAATGACATTTGATCTGCATTGTTCCTCTCCCAAAACCTCAGTAGATTCAGCTGACTGTCATCCTGTTTCAAGATATTTCTCTCCTCTATCATTTTCACAGCAGACCAAAATCCAAGGGTTCACACTGGTCACAAAAAGCAGAGCTCTAGGACTGAATTACCACCTAGTAATAAAGATTCCTCTTTTGAACAAAAGTCTCTGCTGTTTACTGAGGCATCTGACAAAATTTAGTCCTGCATCAAGATTATTTATGGCTGCTGCAGAAAGTGTCAAAATAAATCCAGAATAAATTTTAATGCTAATTTATTTAAATTAATTGGATAGATATGCATATTAATTGCATTTTCAAATTCCTTTCAGATATTTTTGGGGAACAGTTAAAGCGAGAGAGAAAACATCTGTTCCAGGTGAATGACATACATAAAAGCCATTAACTGGAATATAATACCAAGGGTGGATGAGCCACTAACATTTCTCTACAATCAGTGTCTTAAGCATCTTAACAGCCTGAGCCTAAAAATCATAAGAGAGCCTTTGTTTCTGAACAGTTATGCTAATCAGGTGTAAATATACATAATTAGACATGGAAGATACACTGTGCTAACAGAAAACCAAATGCATTAAAGATCTGAAATTCTAATATTGTATGTACAAAAACAAAGGTCAAGTTCAACTTCCAGCTCTGCTGGTGCACTTGTTTCAGTGGTATTACTCCAGATTTACATAGCAAAAACCTGAACCTCAGTATAGGCTGAGAATTAAATGAAATCACAGCAAAGAATGTATGCTGTATCTGTATCTTACTTTTTGAATGCTACCATTTTTTTTGGTCACCAGGTCACCAAGTCTAGAATTATTACAGTCCTGTCAAAAAACTTGATGTAATTCATAAGACAATTAAATACAGAGTCAATTAATATTTTTCAGAAGCATGTATGGTAGAAAGCTAAAGGAAAAAAGACAAGTATATCACTTAAAAAGCAGCTGCTTTTGAAAACTGTTCTAGTTAGCCAGGATGACAAGACAGTTAAATGACTTATTAAATTAAAAAGGTTTTGTTACCCACATAAAGACTCATTCAACCCACTCACAGGTGACGTGTTCACCATCGTGCTTCAAAAATCAAAGGATGCCCAAGCATCTCTTGCACATTGAAAGTGGCACGATCCTTTCAAAGGGTTGCTTTAAACTTGCAGTCCTTTCCTAGGAGTGAAATCTTGTTAAAAGGAGACCATGCACAGTAAACACTTAAAGACATATCAGCAAGCAAATCACTTTCTTTGATTTTTTCCATAGAGCTTTGCTTTCTATTCCAGCTTTCACTGTTTCTATTAGGTCAGATCTAAAGGCCCATGATAGATAGAGGAATATATGTGGAGTTAATTACAGGCCCTGGAGAGCAGCCAAGAAGATACACAGCTATGAAACATTTACTCACATTCTGTAGGTCATGTGAACAATGCTAATGGGATTCCCAGTTTCAACACTGCATGGAAATGAAAGTGGGAAACCTCCCACAGGAATAGAAAAAATGTCAGCTGAAAATGGAAATTCAGACAATAGGGAAGGCAGATTTAGGACTTACTAATACAGGGACCCATGCTGTGATGAAGTGAACACACAGGTTTTTAATGATATGGAAAAAAGCAGATTTTTAAGATCCTGCATGGGAGTTTTCAGCATTAAAATATAGGGACTAACATGCTGCCAGCAGGTGACCCTTCCCTCTCCAGCCTCCAGGCTTTGAGAGGAACGCTTGAGCAGTAAACAGCAAACATCAAGCAGATTTGTTCTGATCTTCCTTTCTGATTCCCTTTGTGCTGATTTGATACTTAAAACTGAGCAGCCAGGACCCAGAAGGTCCTGCTTTGGATTGCCTGGGATGGAATCCTACTTGGAGAAATCCCTCCCTTCTGTACAATCAAGCTGCAGACAGCAGAGGTGCTCGGCCATGCTTCCCAGAGCCTCCTGCAGGACAGACTGACACATGAGCACAGGCACAGTTCTCCCAAAAGAGGGAGAGAGGATAAATTGTGTGATCTGGAGGGACCCTGTGCTCATTGGGGATATTTCTGGGATGCAAACCAAAAATGAAGTGAGTGGGATCAACCAAAAGATTTTCATCAGGATTGTGCTCCTGACCCAGAGGGCACAATTAATTCCTAATGTGTTAAATTCAGCAGGGTGATGTGCTCCAGGAGTGCACACATTGTGCTAGTGGGCAGCAAGTCAACAGGATCAGATTAGAGCCATTCAAAAATAAATTCCCCCTCGGCATTTGCTGCAGACATCAGACTCCCCAGCACTGTTTTGCCATACAGAGCATTTTTTGTTAACATCAGCATTAGAGGAATAATTAGCTCATCCAAATCAATCTGAAAAGGAATCAAGTGAGAGGTGAAAAGATGAATTCTACCTTGTGTTGTCTATTCACTGACACCTTTTTATTCCTAATTCACCTTCTTTTGACTGTTTTTTCATGTGCAACATCCCAGCTACAAATACTCCTCTCTCAAAATAAACCTCCCTTGCACCTGTCCCTATCTGCTGCTGTCCCAGCCAGCCCCACGACTGCTGCTAGAAGAGGTGGCTCTGTCATCCTCTGTAGGTGTACAACTTCATCCCAGGAAATAATTTCTAGCTCATGTCCTCATAAAGTTGCTGTCAAAGGCACGGGTGTGCTGCAGAATTCCCTACCAAGGCTCTTAAGGATGAAATCACCTACAGGCTCACACAGCTCCTTATGCTCAACAATTGTTTTCCCAAAAAACAATCAGCATACAACCAATACAGACAACTCAAAGGCTTGTCAGCAGTCTGAAAACTCTCAGGTTTGTTGGGACAACCACAACTCACATTCCTCACAGTAACTAATAGAGAAATTGTGTATCAAAAAGAGAATTCACAGCCACAGTAGAATTAAGGAATCAGCGTATCATTCCTTAATTTTTTATGGAGGTGTTGGAAAAATATTTAAGTGCCACAAAATACTAAGTTGCTATAAAAGTTCCCTTTTGCAGAGCATGCTTGGATCCACATCACCTAACTCGAGCAGACTGATGCTTTCTCTAATCCTTCAGAGAAAAAGGAGGTATCACAAAGTGATGCACTACTTGCACACCAGGTGGAATATGCTTTCCTCTGCTCAGCAAAATTCTGGTGCACAGGGTCACAGTTTACACATTTCCTTTTTCCAGGTGTTTTTGCTCTATCACTTTTTCCAGGAAATTGTTATTTCTGCTTAAGGCACTCTTGCTCATTTAGCTCATGCTTTACCTTCTACACAATAATTTTTTAAAAATATAAAAATAAGGAAATCCTTTATTTTTATCTCTTCTTGAAGTCCTATCAATAGCCTCTGGATATTGGAGTTATCTTTGTTGGTATTTTCCTCAAGCCTCTTTAGGTATCAGCAGCTTTTGGAAAGATTCTCTTTCGTCTCTGGATAATATTTCGCTTGTGTTTTAAAAGAAGTTTTGAGCCCTAGTAGCCATTATTGTGCAATCAAAGAGCATAATTTCATTTTGTGAGCCAGAACAATTTTTAAAAATGAGAAAAAGCCACAGTATTTAATATAAAAATAAATTCTTCTCACTATAGTTTAACTGGAGAAGGGAGGCAGGGAGAGAAGAGACTGATGTTTAAGCTGTGAATACTTGTGGCTGACAACCCTTGCAACCATCCCACATGCCAACACAGCCCCATTAGAGTATTTGCAAACATCTGAGGCTTCGTACACGCAAACCACAGAACCCTTTCTAACTGCAAATAACTCTGAAGGTGTCCAGGTATCTTTTCAACCACCCCAAAAGCCTGACTGGAGGTGTATGGAAGCCTCCTCCCTTTTCCAGCACCACAGACTGCACAGCAGCAATGCTTTTGTCATCAGCTGCTGCAAGAACTCTTGATAAGATGAATTCTCCTGCATAAAGCTGGCAGCAGCTGGCAAGTGCCTCCTTAGGAGGTTCACAGCTTCTTGTACCAAATATCAAAGTGACATAAAAGCACGGATGTGCTTTGGTTCAGATAATGAATAATGCACAATCTCTTCACATGCATTAGGGAACAGTAACACCCCTGCCTTCAGCAAAGTTGCTGCTGTTTTCATATATGAAAAATCTGAATCTGGCCTCTGATCTTGAAAGGTCTGCATACTTCTTCTGTCATTCCTCCAGCAGTACTTTAAATCTGTCTTGCTGACATCCCCTAGCCACAATGCACATCCATGCCATATCACACTTTCCAATCAGACTTGTGCGTGCGTGGGAGGCAACTACACCCCTAATGCAGGCCTCCAGGAGAAATGCAGACTATTAAAAGCATTCCTTCCAGTGTTGAGCAGGATCCTGCCAAAATACTTAAACATAGCTGGTCAGCAGCCTGCACAGTGGTTTCTGTGATGAGACACTGGCTCAAGCTCTGTCTGCACCACAAATGGAACCAGGCTGGCAGCTGCTTAGAGGGACAGCCTGTGGGGCTGGGATCATCTCTTGGTGCAAGACAAGCTCAGATCTGCTGCCACCAACAGACTATCCCAATATGTCTGTGGCTCTAGGAAGGCATTGAGTGGGTGTGCACTATTCAGATTCAGAACGAAGGAGAAGAAATTGTCTGGGTTTGTTTATCCTCTAATTTAAGGCCAAAGTTTCAAAGGTGAAAAAATGAAAAGCTGCCTCCCAGCACGACTTTGCAAACTGAGACAAGGTGAGTTTTTCTTCAAAGAGTTGGATGGATTACTTTCCTCTCCCTGGTTGCTACCCTCCTCTCCTTTTCCTCACAATGCTGACGCAAAAATATCAGTAAAACAACACAAGGGCCAAACAATAATTAAAACTTTCCATCACATTGCACTGACATTATCAAGCCGTGGGTGGATTCACTGACACAGTAGTGGAAGTAAGAATTCAGCATTGGTTCCATTCTTTAGAGATGCAGTGCTGCTGGCACCCATACAGAAACGCCTACAAGTCTTGAGAGAATATGATAGTTGACCTAAAATATTTGTATACACTAGGTTATTCAAACAGTTTTCAAAATATTTCTCAGAGTGAGCCTTATTTCAGTTTGATCTCTGGCTCCGTGCTCAAGAAACATCTTGCACTTAATTGAGAATTTGCTGGGAATCTAGATTTTATCCCAGCACTGAATGCTTGGCCAAGGAGATCTAGGGTCTCTGCCAGCAGAAATATACACTGGAAGACAGGCTGCCTAGTGTGTTTTACCAGTGCTCCACCACATGTTGGACTGATTTGAAACCACCAACTGCAGCTGTATTCCTCCACAAAAACAGTTCAATAGGGCACATTTCATCATGAAGCACCTCAGAAGGATTTGAGTTTACATGGAAAATTTTGTCATGTAATCTTTACAGGGAGGGAAGCAATAGCTCCCCAAAAGACTAGAGAAAAACCCTCAGCCTGTACACAAGTGAGTATAGATAACCATTTGCTCTCATTTGGCTTTATCTTTCTTTGCACACATGCCTCCAGATAGAAACACAGAAGTCTTGATCTTTCTTATCCCTTAGAAAAGATGAAATCTACAAAATATGTCCCTTTTTGCCATTAAAACAACCAAAGACCTACTGTGGAACAAAAACATAAGTTAATTATTTGCAAACATTTGAAGGGGAACAAATAATAAAGGCATTCCAAAATATCAGAGCTGCCTTGCAGGACAAAACAAGAGCTGGGCTAAAATTCGGGGAAAAAGAAAATAATCCAGTAAATTGACAATTTACTGGATTGTTTTTCTTTGACAGAAGAAAACTGTTAAACAGATGATGTGCCCAGAAACCAAAGAAAATGGCACCAGTCACTAGGGCTGATAAGAACTGGTCGACACAGAGAACAAGAAAATTTGGGGAGGGAGTCTTTAATATCAGGGACAGAACCCAAATTACAAAGGTCACAGACTAGCATTAAAAGTCAGGGTTTGCCAGAAAGAAACACACAGACACACACACACACAGAGGCACACACACTTCATATGAAACACACCTGATGTTCTGACAAAGCCTGGCATTTGGAGGCACCTGAAGCCCACTCCTCTCTCCCAAGAAAATGCTCAAAGCACAGGGCTGAGCCAGGCTCTCTCTCTTTTCCTGCTATCCTGAACTCCTGCAGGAGGTGGAAGCCCTGGAACTCCTCCAGCCAGGTGCTGCAGGTGCCCTGGAGATCACTCCTGGCAAACAGCAAGTCCCCACATGCCAAGGAAGGAGGACAGCCTAGGGTCCCCAAGATACCAGGTAAAGATGTCTAATGCCTAAATTAGTTCAGAAAAACCTGAGCCCTTCTGCCAGCCTTATTTTCTAGGATAACAGTGAGTTCAGGTCAGCTTTCCCAGAAAATGCCTTCAGCTGCCTCCCTGCTGGCATGCCCTCAGTCTCTGGCTCCCAAGGGGACAGGTGCCTGCAGCAGCCTCAGACATGCCTTTAAGCTCTGCTGAGCACACAGAATCCCCCACACACACACATCCCTCAGCTTTACCAACAACTCTCTCTCTTCTCTGGTCAGCAGCAGAGATGCTCAGTTCTCATCATGCACAAGTTGCAGAGTCCCAGGTCCCCAGCTCTGCCAGCTGGAGGATGAAGGAGGCTGTAGCAGATGAGCCTTTGACTGAACCCATCCTTTGCATTCACAGGCACACTGGAAGTCTGGATTGTCAGACTTCGATTGCCAGAGCAGCAATCCCAGGGCTGGGTTTGTGTCCTGAGCCATAGGTCACCCTTCCTCAGAAGCAGCCCAGAAACAGCACTGACATATCAGTGGTTGACAGTCATTTTCCAAGTCATACATTTTTCTTAACAGCACTGCCAACCTGAGTTTTTCTAAGACTGTCAATTTCTTCTGGATGAGGAAAAATCATCATATAAATATACATGTGTATACAAATTCGTGCCATATACAAATTCAATACTCACACATACAAATGTACATATTCATCCAGTATACAGCTTGGATGAACTGCAGTGCAACTCCAAGGTTTCTGGGTTATTGTTTACTGCTAGAAACTGGGCTCCAGCCCTCCACTCCAGCCCTATACCCCTCAATTCCATTTCTTCCCCTAAGGATTCACTCTGTAAACATGCCCATATCATTACCCAGCTCCAGAACCCTATCCTCCCCTTGGATAAAGTGTTGGTCCTACACCCACTCAGGCAATATTTGACCCAGAAACCACCTGTCTATAAAATCTTCACACACCCCATGAATTCAGTCCATTAAAATAAATTAAAAAACCTTACCAATGCAAACCAATGAAAACTATGAAGAGTGCAGCTTTCACTCTCCTGGCCTCCATGATACAAAATGTACCAAGAACAAGTGGGGCAGAACAGCTGCTCTTTTAGGAGGTGTTCCACAATCCCCACTCTATTCTCTGCTGACAAGGCTGTGAACTGTGCACCTCTGCACCACTTCCTCAGAGGGCACCATGTTATTAACCCCACAAAACACCACATTGGTTTCCCAATAGCAAGTGCAATGACTGGCACTGTTAGAAGAAGTGCATGGATCTCATTTCCACCCTGCCCTCTCATCCAGTGGACATTAGAGAGGCTTTACAATCTAGTTAAAATTCCCCTCATTTCACAACATGGGTGCCTATCCTGGCAACTTGCTGATGAATTTAATCTCTTGTTGTTGTTGTTGTGATTGCTAAAATGTTTACCAAACTTCAAAACTAAAGCAAACTAATTTAGATTATAGCAGAGTGCCACCTAGTGCTAAGCAGGTTTGATTTCAAAAGGCGTGCTCTTATCTATAAGAAAATATTGACTGGAAATTCATTCTTCAGTTGTACTGGCAGCATAAGAAACCCTCTATTAGACTATAATCAATTATAAAAGAGTCTGTACTAATTAAGTTCTTTGAAAAGTTGACAAGGCTCTGCCACTAGCAACACTCTGCAGTTCTAGCTGAGTGCATTTTCCCAGTTACATGTGCCCTCACTTGAGTTACTTTTTGTCCCACCAAGAGACAATCTAAGCCCCCTGGCTGAAGTGAGAACATCACACAAGCCAGGGATATTTTCTCTATTACAGATGAAAGGCATTTACTGACACCAGCAAACACCAACCAAAATATTTATATGATCCACAACTCCCTGAAGAGATACAAGGTGAAAACTCTACATGTGGGCTCTGAAAATGGTAAAGGACATGGACAGAGATGAGGGAGACAAAGGTTTTCACTCCTTAAGTGCATTTACTGGTGTTCCAAAGGGACGTATTTGGCTGGCAGAGTGTGGGAGCAGGAAGAAATTCCCTGATAGCTCCAACAGAGATTAAGCATTTCCTACTGTTAAGCTAGAGAAAGCATTTCCCTGGCTAGGATGATGTTCCCATGCTGTAGATTTTCTTCCAACAAAGGAAAAATTACGTGTTCTTTTTTTTTTTTT